>CM034152.1:160468931-161068931 GCA_019776745.2 Taxus chinensis | reverse complement strand
CCTAGATGTGTTGGCATAGTCGGTTCACTGCCACAACCCACCGTTTGTAAAATATACCGTTAGAAAACCTTACACTTTCTAAAATTGCACTATTTCAAGCGTTCGCAAACAATAGGGCAGCAAGAGCACTGATTGGAGAAGGAAAAAACCAAGATAGGATATTGTAGAGGGTCCTTACGCCGTGTTTTAAGATCAAATGATATATCCTTAGGTGCCACGGAGTGCACGTAGTCACCCGTCAAAGTTGATTTTTTTGGTCTCAGGGCTTTTAAGGGACTTTGCCTGAACGAGGTAGCCTGGAAGCAACGACGTTGTCGCGCACCAAAATAACACCTCCTCTAGTATTCACATGCCCACTTGGACATTTTGGCACAGTCAGTTTGCTGCCATAACCCACCGTTTGCAAAATACACTATTTGACATCCTTACACTATCTCAAACTACACTATTTGATGCGTTTGCAAACAATAGAGTAGCGAGAGCACCATTTGGAGAAGGAAAAAATTGAGACAGTCTATTATAGAGGGTCCCTATGCCAATGTGTAGGATCAAACGGGACACCCTTAGGTGCCACGGAGTTTGGGTAGTCACCTGTCAAAGTTGAACAACTTTTTGGTCTCAGGGCTCTTAAGGGACTATGCCCAAACAAAGTAGCCCTGAAGCAATGACATTGTCGCGCACCAAAATGATGCACTTCCTCTAGTGTTCACTTAGCCACTTAGACATGTCAGCATAGTTGGTTAAGTGCCATGACCCACCGTTTGCAAAATATACCATTTGACAGCCTTACACTTTCTCAAACTACACTATTTGGTATGTTTGCAAACAATAGGGAAGGGAGAGCACCGATTGGAGAAGGAAAAAACTGAGACATACTATTGTAGAGGGTACCTACCCTGAGGTTTAGGATCATATGATATGTCTCTAGGTTCTAATGAGTGCACGTAGCCACCCGTCGAAGTTGAATAATTTTTTGGTCTCAGGGCTCTTAAGGGACTACGCTCGAATGAGGTAGCCCGCAAGCAACGACGTTGTCCACACTAAAATGACACCTCCTCTAGAGTTCACCTAGCCACTAGACATGTCAGCATAGTCTGTTTGGTGCCATGATCCACTGTTTACAAAATATATCATTTGACATCCTTACACTATCTCAAACTACACTATTTGGCGCGTTTGCAAATAATAGGGTAGTGAGAGCACCAATTGGAGACGGAAAAAAATGAGACAAGCTATTGCAGAGGGTCCCTACGCTAATGTGTAGGATTGAACGAGATGTCCTTAGGTGCCACGGAGTCTGCGTAGTCACTCATCGAAGTTGAATAATTTTTTGGTCTCAGGGATCTTAAGGGACTATGACCAAACGAAGTAGCTTGGAAGCAACGACGTTGTCGCGCACCAAAATTATGCCTCCTCTAGTGTTCACCTAGCCACTTGGATGTGTCAGCACAATTAGTTTGTGCCACGACCCACCGTTTGCAAAATATACCATTTGACAGCCTTATACTGTCTCAAACTACATTATTTGGCACGTTTGCAAACAATAGGGCAGCGAGAGCACTGATTGGAGAAGGAAAAAACCGAGATAGGCTATTGCAGAGGGTCCCTATGCCAAGGTGTAGGATTGAACAAGACATCCTTAGGTGTCATGGAGTTTTAATTTTTGAAAAAGTTGTAATTGTTGAAAAAGTCACAGATTCTTCTCAGAAATAGAAAAATAAGAAAAAGAACAAGAACAAGAAAAAGAAGAAAGCTGTAGATTCTTCTCCTTTGTAACAGGTTCCTCTTCAACAAACTCATTCTGTTTTCAACAATTTTTTCAAGTTTTTCAACAATTACAACTTTTTTAACTTTTTTAATAATTACAACTTCTTCAAAAATTACAATTTTTTCAACAATTACAACTTTTTCAAGAAATTACTTGAATCAGAAATTGAAAGAGAAGAAGAAGATGGTTATGCAATTATTGGTTATTGTGAATACTCACCCAACAAAGATCCTGAATAATCTGGATAGATGATATGAATAGTTACTCTTGTTTAGTGTTCACCCACTCATAAATAAATAAATAAGCCTCTTCTTCTACTTCCCAAGAAAAACACTTTAATTCTCAAATGGTGAATTGATAGAAAAAAAAAAAAGGAACATCATTTCCTACTTCTATGGGGTCATCCAAGAAGATTCCTAATACTACTTTAGCCAAGACTCCATCTACCTCTTTGAGTAAGTCTCTTGCACCTCCTCTTGTCAAATCGATTTCTATTTCAATTATTCCTAAGTGTGAAAATCCTACTCATGTCAAGGATTCCACAGTTCCTAATGTGCCTATCACTTCCTCATATTTTTACATTAATGACCATTTTAAGAAAGATAAAATTTAAATATCTGAATACGAGTACATAAAAAAACACCCCAAGCATTTTGATAAACTCGTCTAGTTTATCAACGGAAGTAGTAAAAATACAAGTTCCAAGAATCCTACCAACACTAAAGAATCACTTCCCACTCCTAGAACCACTCATTCCTAGAACCTTCTTTCCTTAAAATCCTCCTCTTTTTGGAAATAAGAACCTTTCTATCTTTCCTTGTTGGTTAATGGGTATAAATTGAATAATTACATTATTGACTTTGGCGCCTCTAACAATGTCATGCTTATAAAATTTGCTAACTCTATTGGTATTACTCTCAGCCCTGCTATTGGCCATTGTTACTACATGAAAACAAAATAATCACCTGTTTTTGGGTAGGTGAAATATTCTCAAGTAGAATTTATAGACTTCCCTGACAAGAAAATCAAGATGGAAATACTTGTGAAAGACATGCTAGCTATATAAGGTATATTGTTGAGCCAAAGTTTCTATCATGATATTGGTGGGGATATAAAGATGGATTGGTCATACACCACCATATTCATCAATGGTAAAATGAATAATATCCTTCTGATAAATAAAATTAAATACACAGTTCAAAAACCAAATGAACCAAGGGAAGACATCTTATTTCAAGATTCAAGGTATGGAATATTTTTTATGACTTAAGAGGAAACTGATAAGTTGCCCATGTTGATGGAGGAATACAATGCTTCCCTTAATTTCTTAACAATTTTACCATGCAATGCTACACCATAGTAACATTATATTCATATATGTTGCACCATAGTTTTTTAATTTTAAATCAAACATACATATAGAACTAATATACATACAATATACATACATAAAAGGATATCATATGTAATGAATTCGAATAAAACATAGAAGTAATATCATTATGAAAACCAACACATGGATATATAATGTATCAAACTAAGTGTGTTGAATGCACGTCTTTGAAAATATAAGTTCATAACATGTGTACATCTCGAACTAAGTGTGTTGGATGCACATCTCTAAAAATATAAGTTCATAACATGTGTACATCTCGAACTAAGTGTGTCATACATATAAGACCACATGCGGTCGCATAAGGCTATATATACAATGTCCTATGAATAATCATGAACTAGGACCAACTGACCCATATATATATATATATCTATGTACATCCAGGTCCTATGAATCTAATCATGAAACATCTTCCCTCTCTTCGTCTTGCTAGAAGTAGCATGTCCATGACCTGGGGATGTAGTGGAGGGAGATGTCACTACTGATTTCATCTGTGTTGTCCTAGGCATCTCTAAGCAAGCCTACACATAACCTGCACATTCATAAACAACAAGTTTTTAACACCCAAATTTTTAAAATACATTCAAAATTTAGAAACTTAGAATTTAGTTAAAATGCATGTGAAATCTTACCGCAATGTCATGATCCCTATCAATTTTTTGTTGACGTGTGAAAGGGACAACAATAGATTCACTAGGGGTAAGCTACATACAAATAATTAAATTTCAAATTAAATATTTCATGTATAAAATTTGATATTGTAGATTTAAGTAATAAGAAATAATTCCTAAATAAATTTAACAAATTTAAAAAATTGTACCTCATTTAGTGGATCTGCAGATGCTATGGCAGTATCTACAACAATCTTCACAGTCTGCATATATGGAGGAGTCTCTCTGACAGTCATAAGCTATACAAAAAACATGTACAAATCAATCTTAATCTACATGAATTCCACATAACAGAGCCGAAGCATAATCCACATGAACTTCCACAATTAGAAACAAAGTGTAAAGAGAAACCAACCTGTGTAAAATTCACGTGCGTGCTAGTAGCCTCAATTCCCAGAGCAGATGATGAACCGCCACGGCTCCTCATATAAAAGAAAAACATATATTAATATATGTACAAGTACAGGTGAAACATTATAATAATAAAAGTGCACAATCAAATGAAATTTGAAATTTAAGTACAACTTGAAACTTACGTTTGTAACATGCCCAGCTGCAGTAGCTAGCATGTCGACGTCGGATGTTTCCTTCACCGGCTCTTGCTATTTAAAATAAAATAAAAAATTAGTTTTTTACATGTATGTACATAACGTACAATCAAATACATATATATTAAAATCTCAAACATGAATTAAACTATTGTATATATATATAATATTTATTTGACATTTACCTGTGAAAGACCAAGATCCTTTGCACCAGTTCCAAAAACATCCGCCATCATCTCATCTAGAGAAAAGAAATCATGTGATCTAGTAAATGATGTCTCACTCCGCAGTGCATAGGGCACCACATGATCCACAGTGGTGTGGTGCGCTAGAACTGGCGCCTCCACCAACATCACTAGATGCAATCTGCTCACTATGCTGGCTCAGAGTGTCAGTGAGCTCCCTCAATGCATGTAATGTGTCAATCTTTATAACCTCCTTCACTGTAGGAGGGATAACTGAAGGTAGTGGCGGTTTTGGGGTATGGGGGATCCTTGGCTGACCTACGCATGCACTAGGTCTACTCTATGCAGAGCCACCACCTCGCCCATCAAAATCAGAAAAGTCAAAATAATTTGGGACCTCATTAAGCACGAACTTGCAATATAATTTCTTCAAAAAATAGAGAGGAACCTCATTGTTGTTGCATGGTGGATAATAAAAAATCATCCACCATCGGTCCCAAAAATTGTTCTTGATTTGGTCATTGTGGCACCAATGGATTGGGAACCATTTGCAAGTAGATGCATGGGGGCATTAGTTCTTGTGTTAGTAAATAATGCACAAATGTGGTCTTTTCCATTTTTTTTGTATTTTACGGCCACATGAGATAATCTATCTACATACCACTACCTACAATCACCTCTAAAGGTATTCCATTTGTCTATTTAGTTGGTTGTGGAGTTAACTTTGCCAATCAATGTTTGCAATGTGTTGGCTAAAGTCATGTAAGATAGATTTGTGACATGATTTTGTATTTAGTCTGAATAAGGTTATCAATGACAATTTTATTTTTTCATATTCTTTCAACGATATCAGCTTGTGTTCATGTTGGTTCCGTGGGGACAAAAGGAGCCACATGGGGTAGATCTATGTTTGGAGGAGGGTTTTGCAGAATGTTTGGAGGGTTTTGAGGATTATTTGGAGGGGTTTGAGGAATATTTTGATGGTTTGCAGGATTACAAGCTTGCCGAGCAACTGACAAAACAAAAAAATTGTATACATAAACAAAAACTTGAAAAACCCATGAAAATCACAAAAAAAACCTAAAATGCAAACAAATTGATCAAAATTGAGGGCTTACCTCTTTGTATTGGTGGCATGGTTGAAACTATCAGGATCCAGAAGTTCGAAGAGTAATTTTTATGGGGTATTCAAAGTGCGAGTGCCAAAGGTCTAGGAGAAATCGCGGTAGGAAAGGAAAAATGGGGGAAAATGAGGAGTCGCGGGTTTGTTTTTTTGTCTCAAAGGACCGCAATCACGGTTTTAGGTTTAGAAATCACCAAACCTATAAAAATAATTACGCGAGCGCGGTTTAGAAACCACGAGCGTGGTTTATAAACCACGATCGAGGTACCTAAATTTTAGGTTTTTATGTCCACTTAATTGTCCACCAACTTGCTGCACTTACCCAAAAATCAAATATGCTAAAACACAAAATATTTTTATTTACACACTTCTTTTCCCTACCAACCTTTGGTGTTGAGCCCACACCTACTACTAGTGGCATGAGTTTGGGAAAGGAAAGAAGTGCCCTTACTTGTCTATGTCTTTCCCTTGGTGACTAGCCCATGCTTCTTACTAGTAGCGTGGGACAGGGTGTAGGGGGTCTATGCTACAAACCAATAAATATTAGTGTATTAAAAAAAATTAAAATGTAATTTAAAATAACATAGTGAGTTAGATATCCGAGTTCCAAAAGAGATTAAATCCCCAAAACCATATTTTGTCGACCAAGTTGCCATCTATGGGTCTAAATCTAGATAAACTAGAAAGTAAATTACATTTTGAAACATGTAGCAAGCTTGAGTAGGGTAGGTGTGTAGGTTCTAAATTTGGTTTTTGTTAATGCCTTTTCTTTTTCTCATCATTACCATTCAATAAACTTATATAATTTGTGTCCTTTATATCTCTTACTATTGATCCCTCACATCTTACTAGTTACGTGGAGTTAGGAGTGGGGAAAGCTCATCTCACTATCATTACATCAAATATTCATCACACATTACCAAAACAAGAAGATAACAAATATTGCTAAAAGAAGCTAAAGTTCAGTACCACATTATCTCTCATATTCATCATATAAAAGCATCACAAACATAATAAAAATAAAGTATTTTGTTCAGTATTTGTCATCCATTGCATACATTTTGAAAATAATGTAAAGTCAGAGATTCTAAAACATCTAGAGTACACATGAGAAACAAACCATAGACGCAAGTAAACTCTAAATACAAAGAAGATCCAAACCAAAGAGAGATCTATATATATGTAATAAGTCGTGTGTTATATACAATGCCATCATGCACTAGGCATGGTCAAAACGCTCACAATGAGCCAGAAATATACAAAAAATAATAATATAAATTCCTAAAAAAATTGCAACAAAGCAATAAAAGGCCTTTTGGCCTCTCAATATCTGTGGGATCCCTGGGATGGAGCACGATTGCTTCTAAGACTCCTATTGTGGCTACAATGATGAGAATGCATAGAATGGTTGGAGTGCTTGTGGTGGCATCCACTGGCTATGGTCTCACTACGAGAGTGACTCCGCCTCATAAAATTCTAAGCTGTCTCATATGCAGTCACCAGAGTATGGAGAGAATTCATAACCTCTTCTACCCTCTAGATGGGTGCAAACACATCAATGTGTCTGCCAGCTATAAGTGTTTGTCTTATATCCTCAGTCATCTCAGCTCGGGTCTTCCCCGAAGGGATTAGTAAGGTGTCCATGCACACCCGTCGAATAAGCTCTCGACACTCCTATGTAGTCACTGCAAGTAGAAATGACGAGTTAGAAAGCTACAAAACAAAACAAAAAGAGAAATACTAATTAACATTTCAAACTAAAAAGGTTAAGAGAAAAGTATTGACATACTTGGATCTCCAGGCATCCATGTAGGATCAGTGACTGATGCTGTTGATGGTTGCGGGGCCTCCCCAAAATCAAAGGCAAGACAATTTCCCATCATGAACTCGTCATCCCCTTCTCCATCATTAAGGAGTTGTCCCTCAGAGACAAGTGTCTCCTCCTCTACGGCCACTTACTCCCACTTCACTCTTAGAACATCTTGAGTATCATGTCACTCGGGATCTCTTTCCTCCTTGTGAGCTACCTCACTAGCCTCACCATCTAACTCCTCGTCATCAATCTCCTCTCCACCAGTATCCTCTCTAGCCGACTCCTCTCCGATATCATCCCATATATACTTGTCAGATTCAGAGTCTATGTCTATGAGATCATCCTCATCTCCACTAGGAGCAGGTGCGGCCTCAATCCAGAGTAAGAGTGTAGGAGTGGAACTATCTACCCATCAGGCATGCACAACTCGCCCAACTACAATAGGCACTCTCAGAACCACTGCTGTCCAACTTGGATCTTTATGAGGCCCCTTTCAGGCCTCCTTCACTATCCTATACATAGGTGCCACTGGGGAAAGCATATCAATGTAGGGGAGGCTGAACTGCCAAGGAACTCAACCAAATGGGTGAGTCTCAAACTTCTCCATCTTGTCAACTAACTGACCAGTAGTGGAACAAACCACCATTGTGGTCCCATCCTATCCCCACAACCCTGTCATGTCCTAGTATGGGGTAGCCATCATGTCTACTATAGTCAAAGAAGCCACTCGCTGATGTGGTATCCTGAGAACTATCATTATTGTCCATCTAGCAGCCCTAACGGCCCTTGGATCATGTACTAACACTCCCCTCCTATATGAGATGATTCACTCATACACCCAACTCATAACCAATGTGGGGTGGCTAAAAGATGGTCCCTATAATATAACAATCTGATACATGTCATGATAAGTAATCCTAAGTATATATACTCCCTAGGCATAGATACAACCATATGCCTCAATCTGTGTAATGATGGGAGCCTAACAATAGAGTAGTGTATCACCTCCCTTATCCTTAATCAACCGTGAGGCCAAGATACCCATGATGGCCTCACGGATAATAGGGATGGGAGTAGTAGGAATGGATCAAATCTTAATCCACTTCTAACCAAAGGAGATATCCCCCATGTAGGTGGCCCATAGAGTCATCATGGCTCTAGATCTTGCTGTCTCTAGAGTCAACCATCTTCCAAGTATCAGACCCCCAAGAATATGATACAAATCCTCTAGGGTGATCATCCACTCACCCCTAACACCTGATAATTAGAAGGTATTCTGTTCTGCATCCCAATAAGAGAACATGTCACATAGTATGTGACTGGCATGAGTAACATGGGGCACCCATGTAATCCTCCATATGCCCGTTCTCTAAAGAGTATCAGTCTCCTCATGAGTCAACTGATCCAAGATATCTGGGAACCAACCACACTCCCTCTCACAACTCCAATAGAGGTAGTATTCCTTCTTCTGCATCCACCAAAAAATAGAAAAAGAGCAAGTTATTGACATATTTTAATAAAAAAGCTCATCAAAAACATGATGAAACATCAAAAATCCAAAAAAAAATCTAAATTTACATGAGTTTGGGCATTCTGTCAAGAACCACTGCTATGATAAGGCAACAGTTCCAAAACCACTGCCCTGTTAAGGTGGTAGTTTGTCGACCCCCGCCCTACGCAGGGTGGCGGTCCTGAGCCGAATTGATGTACAGATAGGAATCCCTAAAACACTAAAAAATAAAAAATACACCATTTTAGGAAAAATAAAAGACTACCTTATAGGTGCCCCCCATAAAGACTCATTTAACACAAGAAAATTTGAAAATAACCCCTCCTAGGCAAATATTTTAACATTTTAACATTTTAGGTTTATAAACAAACAAGTAAGAATAACCAACATGGGAACACGTGGTTCAATCTACTGCTCATGGATGCATGATCACAATCTCGTAATGGTTGCCGTGGGCACAAAGCTCAAAAATCACAAAGTTAATACACACAAATGAATTGAAAAATGAGTTTGTTTATATATATATATATAAGTTGTTATAACTTCATTTTGAGTGCATGTGTTCGAAGGGTTAGAGCACTGGCAGAGGTAAGTTTTTATTCCCGCATAAATGGTAAGTCCTCTTATTGTTTTAATTTAGTGTTTATTTTTTCGATATTTTATCTATCCGCACTTGAGTTTTCTCTTCATTTTATAGGTAGCAGGATTCTAGATAGAGACATTTCGACACATGACCGTGTCAGGTATAACTTTTAAACTCCCCATTTTGGGAATGCCATACCTAGACTTCACATTTTACGCATTTTCATGGCTAAAACACTTCTCTAAGGGGGAGATATGTACACACCCAAAATTATATGTGCTATATAATCAGAAAGTGGTTATAAGAGTACCCAATGATGATTTAGATCTTTTGCAAGGTGATTCGAGCTCCAAAAACTGCTCAAAGTGTATATTTGTAGCATAGTATGTCATATTTAACTTGTACATGTTTTTCCTAGCTTTCCGTATTCATTTTCCTTATGGTTTATCCTTTAGTGCCAAGATTTCCGCCCTACCTGGGTGGTGATTTCTAAACCGCCACCCAGGACAGGGTGACATTCCTGAAACTACCACCCTATACTGGGCAGTGGTCCTGTTCACTTTTTCCAAAAAAATTCCCACATGCTTTTGAGACATGTAATTTCAAATTGTATGTGTGTTTCCCATCCATTTAAGCTTTTTTAAAGACCAACCATATTATAACGGTAATTTTTCTTATAATATGATGGAAGTGTACAATTTGGACTTGTGATCTCTCAACCAAAATCTAATAAATACAATGCTATTATCTAAGCAAAGTGGTGCAAATTTTTACTCTAGACTGTCTTTGAGAATTCTTGTTATGGATTTTCACTCCCTGAGAATTTTCTCTATGAATTTTGGTTGAACAATTTCTAGGCTGAGAATTGATAGTATGTGTTGTACTATATTTCTATAACAATCTTGCTCAGAATTGTATAGACAAGATCTGTTCACTTGTGCCATCCCTCTCCTACTTGCATTACGTTCAGTTTACCTCCAAACTACCATTGTACAAGCACCTTATCCTACTGCTGCTACTGTACTCCCAATTCTTTTTGGACTCATGTGAGCACGCAAAGATGAAAATATCATACTAAGGGGAAAAAGTCATCAATCTAGCTGGATTCATTTTCATCCTTGAATTCTAGGTTGGGTTTTCCATTTGTTTGCTTTCATTCTTTTAGTTCATTGTTGTTAAAAATCATATCAAATAGAGTAGTCAAATCATTAGATTATTTTAGTTACTAAGAAAATTAATATATTAGATTAGAATAGAGTTGGTCTTTCTAAGATTTGTCAAGGAAGTTGTGGAGGATAGTAGCTTTTTTCAAGCAGTGATCTATTCTTTACCTTTGAGACAAGGCTTGGAAGCTAGTTTTAAAAGGAATTCAATTGATTAATTTTTTTAGTCTAGATTCATACAAATTGCACAGGGAATTATCTACATCCAGGTAATTACTTGTTTAGATTTAATGTCGTTAGATTAAATATTTCTATTCAAAACCACAAAAAACGAACAAAAAAATTTCATTTGCTAGATTAGTTGTGCATTTGTTTCATTCGTTTATATTCAAGAAAATACAAAAAGATAGTTTAGATTTAATTTTCTTGCTCAATTCAGTTTTCATTCAAATAGATGCTAGCAACTTCCGTATGACCATTAATGACCCTCAACAACAAAAGATATATGTATGTGATCCCTTAGATTCAAAAATAAATTCAAGTGAGCTATTTATAGACATAGACACAGGATTATACATGTAAGTTGGTAGATCCCCTGTAACATATTCACGAAAGATAGAACAATTGTTGGTGTTAAACGTAGCAGCCAATAAAGCATATGGCTATTGGAACTCCCCTGAGCGTAGAATACCTGATTGACATTGCGAATAGTTCATACGACAAGAATATAGAAGGATCGCAGCAAACAAGAGCATATGGTAACGAACCAAGAGTTTCATAACCAAACACGCTAGAATCCTTCATTAATATAGACATGAGTCTACACACATTGGTTATCCGCACATCACCACTACCACCCGATATTATATCACAATTGAGTACTCTAAATGAGGAAGCTGAACCGACCCTCACATATTGGAATGCTCTCACCAACCGACCCTAGGGACCACACATTTGCATGACTCTGTCTAGGCATCAGTACAAGTCACCCGATGGTCATAGTATCTATATTCTATGCATCCCACAACCACTAGTGAGAATCTACATGGATCTTGACATCGATTGGAACCTCCACGTTGCAATTCTTTTCGAACCATCCATCGAACCACCACACATTAGAGAGGAATTATATGTGCTTGACTGATAGATACCAATACTGTGGGATGAGGATATCATGTTGTGTTGATACCATTTTCATTCATCCCACATACATCTGATCACTATCCATCCTGGCTATGGCTATCATCTAGTCACCTGCATTTCAACACCAGCTGTCGCGGCACGACCTCGGGAGGTTAGGTGTAGAAGAAGGTCTCTATTTGATTTTCAGGATCCTTTATCACCTTTCATGTTTATTCTCATGGCTGACACACTTAGTAGAGAATTGGTTGTAGCTAAAATATATCATAGAATTATGGGTATTACAATCATGTCCAAGGTTCCTATAGCTACTCATATTCAATCCACAGATGATACTTTGTTATTAGGTGCTGCTTTAGCGGTGGAGGAATTATTTTTGAAAAGAATATTGGACTGCTACCAACCTGCTTCCAAACAACTTTTTAATTTTACTAAGAGCAACATTTCTTTCATAAATAGCCCCCAAGAACACAAAGAAAGATAACAACTATCTTTAGATGTAGCATCATGGATGTGTCATCTTCTTATTTAGGGCTCCCCCTTTTAAAGCTAGATAACTTAAATATCTTTGGGATCCGTTACTTGATAGATTTAAGAAGAAATTTCTTGTCTGGAAAGGTGCTATCCTAAGTCAAGTTAGTAGGGTGCAACTGGTAAAAACCACTTTGCAAATCCTCCCCATATACTTTATGTCATTGCTTAAAATGCCATCTTCGGTTGCTTCTATTATTGAAAAATTCAAAAACAATTTCTATGGGCTGGAGTTAAAGAGCGATAAAGGATTCATCTGGTTTCATAAAATGTGGTCTGTAAGCCTACTACTATTGGAAGTCTTGGATTATGTATATTATTTGAGATGCATTCAACTATGTTATCTAAATTGGGTTGGGTTGTTGCTACTAAAGGAAAATCTTCATGGATGCATATATTGATATATAAATATCTTTCTCCATGGGAAGATTTCTTTGTTGCGGATATCCCAAGTGGCTCAGTTATTTAGAACTCCATATTCAACACTCAGGCCCTACTGCAATATGGTACTAAATGGAGGTTAGGTAATGGAATACAGATAGATTTATGGAAATATTTGTGGATCGGGGAGAAGCCCCTTTCTTCTGATCCATTTTGGGACCCCATCAGACATCACCTCACTAGGCTATGTGGATGAACAATTAATGGTTACATTGACATATCTAATCATCTTCCATGTTCTCTTTTACCATTTTAGGATGGTGGCAGCCCCAACCAACTACAACGTATGGAAAAGCTTAAGCTTCTTCTTTCTTCACATTACATCCAGTTCACTCAAGAGGGATATGTTTGCATATGGCCTCTATCACATTTGGGATTTTTCTCAGTTAATACTACTTATCTCCCCCTTCCACAATGTTCAGAGGGTCCTCCTCTGAAAAATAGATGGATTCCTTAGATTATTCCTAAAATTGGCTTTTATACTTGGTTGGATTTTCAAAATTTGTTCCTCTTAGGTGAGAATCTTAAACGTAAAGGTTATTCTTTACCTACCAAGCGTGTTCTCTGTCTAAGTGATTTTGAATCATTTTCCCACCTACTTTTACATTGTCCTTTTTCTCATTCTCTATGGAGTCTCTTGTTAAACAATTTTGGGGTCTTGTGGGTGTTTCCTGCCTCTATTTCTGAAGCCATTCTTTGATGGAAACCCCCCTTTAGACATCTAGTTTCAACCCTTGCTTGAAAACTCCTTATGGCACATACTTTTTTGAATATTTGGAAAGAGAGGAATAAAATAATTTTTAAGGACCAGTCACAAGATATCCTTCATATTTTATCAACTATGGTTTCTGGATTAAATGATAATTTAGAATGCTCCATCTAGAAGCAATATAAGCAAAATATCACTCTAAATTTGAAGGAAACTTGGTATAAGAAAATTTAGATCCCCTTACAACCATCCCATTCTACTACAGCTAGAGCTAATACCTCTTGGTCCCCTCCTCCATTTGGATGGATTAAATTTGATACATATGGTGTTGAAAAAGGCAACCTGAGGGCTTTAGGAAGTGGAGCTATCATTAGAAACGATATAAGACAACCGCTGACAACTACTACTTTCAACTTTGGTACTTGGACTAACCATAGAGAAAAAGCACTAGATATTCTCAAAGGTCTGGAGTTGGCACTTAGATTTGGATCGGTAAATCTCATTGTAGAAAGTTATTCCCACAACTTGGTCTGCATTCTTAATTCTTACAATTCTGCAAGCTAGACTAAAAGTAATATAATTACTGACACTCACAATCTGCAATCTCGTTTTCAAAACATTCTATTTCAACACACATATAGGAAAGGAAAAAAAAGTGGTTGATTTGTTGGCTAACTTGGGGTTTCAACTAAAAAAAATAGGTGTGGATTGGGAATTTTCCTAGAGACCTTCTCTCAGTGGTAGCTAAGATCACCCTAAAGATTCTTAGAGTGTTATTTCTTAAGACAATTTTATCTATTATTGTTTTATTTGGTGTCAGTATTATCAATGACCTTGTCTACCCGCCCTATGGTTTGTGATTGTGTTTATTTCCCTATTATTATGAATTATCGCTATGATGAAGTTCATGCATGGGAGGAGGAGATCTTACTCATAATTCACTCGAACACGATCGTCAATAATGATGATTCCCTGTCAGATTTGTTTTTGGTAAGTGTGAGGGACAAGACGGGAAAAGTTAAGGATCTATTTAAAAATATCCCAGTTATTATGTTTTTATCACTTAACATTGTTCTTCTAGTTGAAATGGGTGGCTCCCTTCGCAGCAGGGAAAAATTTAGTGGTGATTCTTCACTAATTCATGAATATTTAGATTTTTGAAATTTGGATTTTGCAAATTTTATAATTCGTTTGGATTAGCATTTCACCTAAAATTTCTGGGAACTAGTTCATTTGGCGGGTCAACTCACCTAGTGTTTATAATAAGTATCATATAAATACATATATTCACCACACTATACCGGTTTAAGTTACATATGGTATTATGGATATAGTATACATCTCAAGCATAGATATTTGTTCTTTTAATAAAAACAATGACATAGGCTAGAAATGTGACCCAGTCACCCGGTTGATCGAGACGTGTGATTGCATACTTTTTTGTAGTTTCCCAGCTATATAATTCCATCCACCTGATAGCATTCCAACTTGCCCAATAGTGTTTTGTACTTGCAGCCACCCAATAACAGGGTTCTAGACACTTGGCTACATTCTGAACTTGTAACTGCCCACCTGCATTTCTGCAACCACCCGACAACATCCTTCCAATCACCTGGAAGCATCCTTCCAGTCACCTGATAACATCCTTCCTGATGCCTGGTACCTTGTTTTCCTCCATGTGACAATTCCTCATCGGGGATCCTCCAGTGCTTGCAATGTGGAAGGCTAGTAAAATAAAATAAATCTTTTCGCATGTTTTAGCCAACCACCAAAAAGATCAAGAAGAATTAGATGCAATTGCAACCACCATACACACCAAATGTAGGTACTGTACGAACTACATACTTAAGCCTTATTTATTTTCAAATTAAAAATTCAATAATATACTTAATAATACAAATTTAAAAATCCACTTCCTTGCAGATACACAATATCTCACTAATGATGGCATGCCTCCTCTTGAGGAAAATCCTCATTATGTGCCTCCACAAGCAGAAGATATGCAACAAGTTGAAGATATGCCTCCCCTTGAGGACATTCCCAATTACGAAATGGAACAAAGAGTGGAAATTTCTAGTCAACCATCTTTAGATGGAATCCCTACTCTCATTAACAATTCTTTGAAATGGAAGAGAATAGATAACAATCCCATTGATGTTGATGAGATCGAACAAAGTAAACATATTTAGATAGAGTGTGATCCTATTATTGCAGGTGATAATGCAAACCAATACTTTGTGAGAAGAAAGATAAATACAAGGACCATTGGTAGGACTTTTAAGTTTGACTGGGATGCAAAGTTTCCATTCATTGAACCAGTACAGCTAGAAAAAGGTATTGATAGTCCAATTGAATGTAAATGTACTATATGTAGTTGGAAACTAGGAAAGGATCAAAAAATGCAACTCAAACTTGACACAATAGAGAAACATAGTGGTAAAGTATATGAGTTAGTTAAACAAGAAGATTGTCAAATAAAATGAACACGGAGATGGAAAAATGCAAAAGAATGCATGCATTTTAGATATGCAGAAGAATATGAAACTAAAAATAAATGTCTATAAAATCTTGTTGAGAAAGGAGGAACTATTACACCTCAACTGGGAAAATTTGTTCAAACTAATCTACGAGCTTAAAATATATAGTTCACAACTATCTACCATATTTTGAAAAAGGGTAGACCTATTCCCTATTTTTAGGATTATAAATTTTTATTTCAACTTAATGGATTTCCTAATCTTCCACAATCCCATTGGTCAAACAACGGTGCTTGGGAAATTGCCAAATGTCTAGCAATGATTAAGGAGGAATTGAAAGAAAAAGTAAAAAATGCAAACTTTTTTTCATTGTCAATTGATGAGGTCACAGCTATTGATAACACAATGTGGATTTGCATTCATCTTTATACTTTTGAGAACCATCAAAAGATACCTCATTTATTGATAGTACATAAAATGACAGAAAACTACAATGCAGAGAACATTTACAAGTTGGTTATTTCAAGTTTGAGAACTATAGAGGGAATGGATGATTATAGTATTGCCACTAAATTGGTGTGTGTTGGTATAGATGGTGTAGCAGTCATACAGGGCAATAGAAATGGTTTGTGCATTTGAATACAAACCTATGTTGCACTATACATGATTCTGATCCATTGCATGGCGCACAAAATGAATCTTTCATACATAATAGTTAGCACATTTGATACTATTGCAAAAGTAGAAGATTTGATCTGTGACCTTCATGCATATATGTCCTGCAGTCCCAAGATATTCCTTGAGTTTTAGAAATTTGCAATTTGTGTGACTGATGGTAAAAGAATTCTTAAATATGTAGATACAAGGTGGATTTCTATGTATTAACCTGCATGCAGAATTTTTCAAGAATATCCATCGTTGGTTGGTTTTATGTACAAATATCATAAAGAAGTTGACAAGGAAAAATATTTGTTGTACCATTTAACATATTTGGAAACATTATTGACTTTA
Source organism: Taxus chinensis (assembly GCA_019776745.2). Lineage (NCBI taxonomy): Eukaryota > Viridiplantae > Streptophyta > Pinopsida > Cupressales > Taxaceae > Taxus > Taxus chinensis. Next base: position 161,051,862 of record CM034152.1, on the reverse strand, counting down.
AATGGAATTCTACCCATATTAAGGGAAATAAACTGTTTGAGTAAACATGCTCAAGAGAGGTCAATATATATTGTTGATTTCATACGATTGAGGAAACATGTCTGCCTAACTCTAGATAAGTTGTACCTGACCCAAGAGAGCTTTAAAGGGCCTGTATTTGAGAACTATAAAATGTTAATGAACATCAAAGATCCTAATTACTATATGAAATTCAATATTAAGGATTATCTTTGTATAGTTTTTAATGGGAAGGAAAGTCCAATGTATATGTTTCAGCAAAGAGTTGATTTAGCTGGAGTAGAAGTGGAAGAAGCTCCTGTTACATGCATCTTATTTGAGAATTTTATTTCTGATACAAGGATGAAATTGAGAAATATTTCACAAAGTTTGTCTTCATAAATTTGTGATCATTTTAAAAGGGATGATCTTCTAGAGGCTATGGGAGTAGTGAATCCCATATTCTAGAATGTCTTTGATGGTAACATGAAATCATTTGTAGGTGAATTATTTCACAAGTATATGTTTGTTCTGGTAAAGCATTTCAACATGACTGTACAGATAAATGGTGTTGAGATTAAAGGTATTTTACAAAAACATTTACTGACAGCTCAGTCATCACATTTTGGAATTACAATGTTGGATAAATATCGGCACCTAGACAATCCAACAAAAAATGGAGCTATAACTAGGCTATGGAAAAAATTGAATCCGAGTAACGTCTTATAAGAAAGTCTTAGTGAATATTTTCGTTTATATGAACTTTTCCAAACAATGATTTTGAGATCAGTAAAATATGAACGTGTTTTTATTTCACTATCTTTTGTGAAATCAAAGCTTTAAAACACATTGGATAAAAATTTAGAGAAATGTTTGAGAATATATGTTTCACATTATCCAGTCAGTGCATTTCCTTATAAAAGGGTGATTGCGACTTGGACTTCACTTGTTGATAGAAGAGGAGTCACTAACACAACAAGCAACAAATATGATCTTAGTTTTGAACCAAGAGGTGGATGCTCTTTTGAGTCTGACACTGCAGATGCAAATGTATCCAAGGAAAATGCTCGTACATTGTTTTAGCTGCCAAATTTTTAGGCTCGACACTTGAACCTTGGTAAGACTCAAGAGGCATGTTTTATAAATATTTATATAATCCTATCTATAAACTTCATTTGAAATTGCTACAGATTTTTTGAATTAATGATTTTTGTATTTTTATTGAATCCTTTTAATTTTTTTATGCAATACATTGATGCAATAATAAGATACAAAAACATTAATTATGAATACAAAACATATATATTATACTTTACAAATTACATTGTAATTTGTTTCATTTTGTGTTGTGAAAAACAAAACACCAAACATGCAAATTTAAATAGTCCTATATATAAAATTTAATTTTCATATCAAATTGATACATTTTTTTACATAAATGATTCCAATATTTTAATTCATTTTAATTTTTTGCATAATTGCATTGTTTCAGTTTGCATTGTGAAAAATAAAACAACAAAAATGCAAATTTATATGCTCATATCTATATACTCCATATGAAATTGGTACATATTTTTTTGAATAAATGATTTTTGTATCTTTATTAATATGTCCTTTTAATTTTTGTATACAATGCAATAACAAGATACTAAAAACTATAATTTTGAATAGAAAACATATAAATTATACTTTACAAATTACAGTTTCGGTTTGCATTGTGAAAAAAAACACCAAAGATGTAAATTTATATGCTCATATCTATAAACTTCATATGAAATTGATAAATATTGTTTCAATAAATGATTTCAATATCTTTATTCATATTTCCTTTTAATTTTTGTATACAATGCAATAACAAGATACTAAAAACAATAATTTCAAATAGAAAACATATAAATTATACTTTATAAATTACATGAAAAATAAAACACCAAAGTGAAATTTGCAATGAAAATATTAACAATATAATTAATAAAATTATTAATTCATATTTTTTCAAAAAACTTCATAAAACGTCTTAGTAGAAAGTATTACAGACTAACAAAGTCGTATAATAAAATAAAATAAAAAGTCGTAAATTATAAAAAAGTTATATCTCAATCTATTATCTATTTTTTCCCTCACTCTCAGGCCTTTTTTCATCATGAAGTACTCCTAATTTCACTAGATCTTAAGTTGCGGCATTGATACTAGCAAGATTTTCGATATCTTCTTTTGCCGCATCACCTGCTAATAGTAAACTGGGATCCGCATCATATTTCTACTTAAACAAAATCTTTGGATCCATGTTGTGCTCCTTGATAATTTTCTTCAATATATTATTATGTTTATTTTAGAGAAAAAGTTTTTATTTCAGTGAAACAACAGCAGTTAAGCTTTTTCGTGTAGTCTGCAAATGAAGATCTAAGACCTGTGCTTCATTCTTCAATTTTTCATATTTTGACTGCGTTTAAAAAACATTATTAGTTACAAATCTAAATATTTAAAACTAAAATTTCAATACAAAGAAAGAAAATTAAAACTTATGATAGCTTTATATTTTTCTGCATTTACAATTAGAACAAGGTTTTTATCTCTAGCCCATTGGTTTTAGTAAGCTTGGGCTTCACCATTTAAATTTTCTAACATGTTCAACACAACATCCAAAACATTATCATTGTAGCTATTGTCTACTGTTATGGTTCCTGAAATAGCCTTATTCACTAATATATCAATCTTTCTTGGCTCATTTTGAACTGAAGAAAATAATTAATTTCTTTGGGAATGGTTGTGAAAATGGATATTTATTTCCTTCATCAAAAAAATTTCCCACAGTTACCAAGTTTTCAATGTTTATATATCATTAAAAATAACTTCAGTCATATTAGCATAACAGTTGTCTACCAAAAAATTAGTCAGATGAAAAGATGTTAATTGATCTACAGTATGCGGTACTGCAAGAGGAGGAGAGGCCTTGTCATGCGAAATAGATGAATCAAGCTGTAAAATAGGAGCTTCTCTGGTCTAGCCCTGAATAATATTATGGGGATTAAAGGTAGTTGGATTACCAATGCCACTCTCAATACCCAAGAAATCATCATCAAGATCAATATTATTCAAAATGGTGGTGGCCATTGCACTTAGGAGACCACTCAAAGAGAAATTTGAAAACTAAGATCCTATCAAATGAACTGTTTCGCCACTAGTAGCCAGAAAATATATTCTTTTCCCCCTTGTCTGAACTTGTCTCTTGGGCGATGGTGGTGGCATCTTTGTTGTCTTAGGAGAAGGAACTGTAAAATTTCAATTTGAAAACACAAGAATTCAATATTTAGGAAAATTAGAGGAAAATTTAAAATTGTAACTGATTAAAAAATGTACTTTATATAGTTATACTTACCATGTCGGTTATGTCTAGGAGTAGGGGTTGAAGTTTCTTCCACTTTCAGTGGCTGATTCATTGTGGAGTACATATTTTCAACATATTGTTGGGAAGATTCATAACTATCAGCGGAATCTGTAAATATGTTGTAATGTTTAAAATTACGCATAGTCGATAATATCATAATTGATTAATAAAAAATTTAATAATATATGTTACATCATTTCATGAACTATAGCTTGAGTCATGAATTTTGACTATACAATTACATATTGGACCCTAGTATTAATACCTGGAATAATTGATGCAGTTGCTTCTAGCGCTTGCAATTGAGTGGGTGTAAGAGAATTCCTCATGCATTTTTGTTGTCTTGAACTTGCAGTTAGAGATAGTTGTGTATCCAGGTAAGAATCTGCACTATCCTCAGGTGTTTGATGACCTGTTAGTGCAGATTATCTTCTTGCATTCGATGCAAATCTTCTCTTCTGAAAGAAAATTGAAAATTAGCTTAAATTTACAAATAAACTAATGAAAATTTGTCGCGCAAATTGAAAATTTAGACTTACATGTTGCTCATCAATAAAAAGGTAGTTTACTTTCATTCTTTGATCAAGTGCAATAGGAATATTAGAATCAGAGTTCAAATTATAATATGCTTCATAATATAATACAAGTACATATTTACAACATGACAATGTTGCACCATCATTGCAAATAGTTTGTGTCAAATCTTGTCGTATCTTGTTGGAAATATTTGTACACTAGTCAAATTTTTGGTAACTTAGGGAACAAGCAAATAAACAAGATCCTAGTATGGTATGTCTAATTGTCTGCCCTCCAAGACTATCCTAGCCTGAAAAAATTTGATCATAGCCAGCAGAAAAATTATTTTGAATAGCTTGCACAGTTAAGCCTCGTCTTGATTTAGAGGTGTTTGCAATACATGTACATGTCATTGAGAAAAGGAAAATTCATTATTCATGTTATGAGGTTATTAATCTTTTGAAATTAAAAGACTATTGAAAAGTAAATTGTTACCTTTGACCGGTATGCCAAAGTGGGACTATAGATATTTTTTTCCATGTCTGAGAGAAATGTTTTGTTGTCACATGGTTTACATTTGTGTACGGCAGCTTGGTTAAGCGATGGATATCTTCTGGAGATGTCCCAAAATAAAATTATCATGATGAAAGATTCACTTTGAAGACATAAGCCAACTTGTCAAAATTGGATAAAATAAATTTCACTAAACTATTTTCAGTTTCATATTTGGGCATGTAAATTATCCCTTGAAAGCAACATTACTCGACCCAGTCAATGAATGTGTCCTTTTACGTGATCAATGTGAAAATTAGGGGGGGGGGGCACATAAGGTTTTTAAACTGTGTTTTGGGTTTTTCATGGCCCTAGGCTTGGGAACGAGCCTGCGAGGACAGATGAGAACGAGCCTGGGAGGAGGAATGGGAACAGGAAGCCATTTGTGAATTGGAACTCATCCCTTGGAGTAGCGTGAAACGTGAGCAAATTTTGGAGATTTGGAGGCTAGAGCGAGGACTCAAGATCCAAAATGAAATCAAAATCAGCTCTAGGACTAAGGACCCCATATATATACCATGTGATTTACTAGACACATGGTGGTAGAAAGGGTTGCAACCAAATCAACAGATTGCACATGTAACCACCTGACTGCAAGCGTGCCTTGAAGTCATGTGGTTACATATGCAACCGGGTGGTCACATTTCCAGATACCCGGTTGCATACATAATCACACAACTTCAAGGCACGTCTACAGCCGAGTGGTTGCATATGTAACCACACAATTGCATACATATTCAGTCACCCATATTTTTTCCATACAGTCACCTTCCTGTGCTTGCAATCACCCATATGGGTTTTTACCTGTTAATTTCATCTCGATCGTGCAACTGTATGGAATTTTTTTCGTGAATCCATTTTTTTAGATTTTTGCTATTTTTTGAAAGCTTGTTTCAGAGATTCACCAACATTTCTATAATGAAATTTTTTTGGGGGGTCTTAAAGTGAACCCTATTTTGTAGAGTTGAACCTGTTAGCTATGTAAATTTGTGAAAGGATCTTGATGTCTAGAATTTATTGTAATAAAAATGGGTTAATCCTTTTATTGAACGTCTCTATGGGAATTCTTTCATTGTCTCTAGTAGCATTCTAGTGACATGGAAGAAAGGAAAAGTAAAAGTGGGTCAGACTAAGTTTGAAATCACAACTGAATCCATTGCCACTACTACAAGCCTTTTGTTATGTTTGTGGAGCCTATTTTCATGTTAGAGTGTGGTACACCTTTTATGTGTTACACTTGGGTATTTTTACGGTAGTCCCACTCGTCGGTGAGCGGGTTAGGGGGGTTCAAGGCCAAAGCCCCCAAAGCAAATTTTCATGGGTGGTTTATCAACCCATGGGTAATGGGTAGCCGTTATGGGTTATTTTTGGGCCCATGGTTTTTCAGTACCCATTGTTTTAATACCCACAGTTTTTTGCCCATTATTTTGATACCCACAGTTTTTTTGCCCATGGTTTTGATACCCACGGTTTTTTATCAAACTGCTTAAGCAATTGTCTATTTATATGGTCTTATGCATATGATACATAGACAAGAAAATGTATTGCAGATGTGTTTTGAATTCGGGTGTGAATTTTGTAGAGTTTGTTGATCATAGCTCCAAACAAATTTGGGTATTGTATTGAGAGAGTGGAGGCTTGTAATAAAATCTGAGCAAGTGATTCTTGGTGGACGTAGCCCAAATTGGGTGAACCATGTTAAATCTTGTCTCTCTATGTTGTGTTATTTATTCTACACTTTTATTTGAGATCTGTAATATTTTCTGCATATTAGTTTCTACTATTGTGATTTTGTAAGGGATTATTCCGCATATTTTCTCTTATTTCCTAAAAATTGGAATCAGAGCCTGGTTTGGTTTGCTGAAGTGTTGAATCATAGGGAAAGTTTTATCTTGAGTGGGAGCTATGACAGATGATGGAAGATCTAGGGTTGATAAATTCAACGGGTAGAATTTTAGTCTTTGGAAGATTACCTTTATCAGAAGGATCTTTATACTCCGCTGTCTGAGAAGGTGAATGAACCCTTGAGTATGACAAAGGCGGAATGGGATTTTTTGGATCGGAAGGCACTTGGAATGATCCGGCTATGTCTTGTATCTTTGGTATTATTCACTGTTTCAAAGGAAAAGACTACAAAAGAACTGATGGATGCATTAGGGAAGTTGTATGAAAAACCCTCTGCCTCTAATAAGATATTTTTAATGAAAAATTTGTTTAATATGAAGATGTGTGAGAATGTTTCAGTAGTAGATCATTTAAATTATTTCAATACGGTTGTGAATATGCTAGCTTCGGTTACAATAGAATTTGATGAAGATGTTAGGGCTTTATTAATTCTATGCTCTTTACCTGAAAGTTGGAATAGCCTGGTAATGGCGGTAAGCAACTTGGTTCCAGCTAAATCGAAGTTGAAGTTTGAGGATGTTGTAGGGGTGATTCTAAGTGAGGAAATGTGAAGAAAAATCTCTGGTGAATCTTCTACTTTAGGGAATGCTTTGACAGTGGAAACTAGAGGGAGGCAGAAGAATAGAGGAAACCGTGGAAAATCAAAGGATTGGGAAAGGTCAAAATCCAAAAGCAAGATTGTATGTTGGAACTGTGGAAAGTCTAGGCATGCAAAGAATGACTGTTGGGAGCTTCAGGACAAGAAGAAACAACAAGAAGAAAACAAGGAGGCAAATGTGGCATCAGGTTATGTATGCCAAGATGCTTTGATTCTTTCTTTACACAATATTACTGAATCTTGGGTTTTAGATTTAGGGGCTTCTTTTCATGCTACTCCACATGGGCATTATTTTGTTGATTATGTTCAAGGGGATTTTGGGCATGTTTTTCTTGGTGATGATGAGCCTTTTAGTATAGTTGGAAAAGGTTCTATTCAGGTTAAGATGTAGAATGAGAATACATGGCTATTGAAGGATGTCATACATGTGCCTACATTAAGGATAAATTTGATATCAGCGGGGCAATTGGGAAGTGATGGTTATACTGTGATATTTATAGCTGATTCTTGGAAGGTTACCAAGGGTGCTCTTGTGGTGGAAAGAGGTAAGAAGGTTGGAACCTTGTATTTATCCACTGATAGTACTAATGATTGTAATCTTGTGGCTTCAGATGTAGATACAACATTATGGCAATATAGGCTCAGTCATACGAGCCATAAGGGCATGGACATCATAAAGAAGAATTTACCTGGATATACAGAAACAAGTTATATTTTCACTGTAGGTGGGACAACAGTGAGTTGGATTTCACGACTACAGAAGCTGGTGGCTTTGTTAACCACGGAGGCTGAGTATGTTGCTGCCACAGAGGCAAGCAAAGAGATGATTTGGTTACAAAAATTTCTTGAGGAGTTGGGGCATAAGCAGGAGGAATGTAAGCTGCATAGTAATAGTCAGAGTGCTATACACCTAGTTAAGAAATCTGATTTCCACTCTAGGATGAAGAATATACAGTTGATATATCACTTCATCAGGAAAGATTTGGAGGAAGATAAGTTGAAGTTGGAGAAGATTCATACCAGTCAGAATCCTGTAGACATGATGACCAAGGTGGTCACAAGGGATAAAATAAAGTTATGTTTAGCTTTGGTTGGCCTTTGCGGATGACAGTGAATGGTTGAGAAGTTTTCTCAATGGAAATCAATCTCCAAGTGAAAGATTGTTATGTTTGTGTAGCCTATTTTCATGTTAGAGTGTGGTACACCTTCTATGTGTTACACTCGGGTATTTTTACGGCAGTCCCGCTCGCCGGTGAGTGGGTTAGGGGGGTTCGGGGGTGAAGCCCCTGAAGAAAATTTTCATGGGTGGTTTATTAACCCATGGGTAATGGGTAACCGTTATGGGCTGTTTTTGGGCCCATTGGTTTTCATTACCCATTGTTTTGATACCCACGGTTTTTTGCCCATTATTTTGATACCCACAGTTTTTTTGCCCATGGTTTTGATACCCACGGTTTTGTATCAAACTACTTAAGCAATTGTCTATTTATATGGTCTTATGCATATGATACATAGACAAACAAATGTATTGTAGATGTGTTTTGAATTCGGGTGTGAATTCTATAGAGTTTGTTGAGCATAGCTCCAAACGGATTTGGGTATTGTATTGAGAGAGTGGAGGCTTGTAATAAAATCTAAGCAAATGATTCTTTGTGGACGTAGCCCAAATTGGGTGAACCACATTAAATCTTGTCTCTCTGTGTTGTGTTATTTATTCTACACTTTTATTTGAGATCTGTAATATTTTCTGCATATTAGTTTCTACTGTTGCGATTCTGTAAGGGATTATTCCACATATTTTATCTCTTATTTCCTAACACCTTCTTGTAGTTGGGGATATCTACTTTAAGAAGTCACTTAAAATAGAGATGGGGGAATTCTTAAAAAAGAAGGAATGGCTCCGCATATACCAGTCTGGCTACGAAAGGGCTTCTCTACCTGATCCATGGGATAGAGTTGTCGAGCAGATTATGTGTTATTTTACACTCAAAGGGAGATATAAATTGATTTTTGGACCCCAAATCTTCCTTTTAGCTCACTTTCACAATGTCATTAAGGTAAATTCAGTGAAATTTCTATTTAAATCTTTGGATTTGTCTATAAAAAAGTATCATGTTGGTGAAGGACCTATCCTTCATCAAGGATTGCTCTATTTGTTGTTTAAACATGTTGCGTCCCCTGAAGTTTTAATCCACTTTCCCCCATTGTCTGACTCTTCCCCTTGCTTCCCCCTGCTTTTCCTCATGTCCCCTCTTCCTCCCATCACCTCCATCATCTCCTTCACCTCCTTCCTAGATCTGATTCAAAGGTAGTGGTCATGGGCCATTGTGTTTCCACCTTGACTCCTCCTGCTTCCCCGCACCTTTCCACTTCCCCATGCCCTAATACCTCTCCCTTGGTGATGAATATTCAGTCACCTCCCATCATATTTTCTTTGTCTTCTACTATGGGAATGGAGTGTGACATCCCTAAATTTTTGCTTGGACTCTCCGCGTCTTACTCAAATTCTCCTATCAACCTTGTGGATGATAAAATGAATATCAATTTCGATGAGATTGTTGAAGATGTTGATGAAATTGTTGCTGAGAAAGTTGATGAAACTGTTGTTGATGAAGATGATGAAGCTGTTAAGGATGAAGCTAATGCTAATGTTATGGATACTTCATAGGACACAGACACTGTTGTAATTACTGTAAGTGTTCTTGAAAAAATATAAAGATCCTTCATTGTCATTAACAATTGGAAGGCTAATACTGAAAAGAATTGGGAATATATGTAGAAGGGTTGTAAGGAACTCAATAATTTGGAAGAGACATTAGCCAACAAGTATTTGAATGTTTCTATCTCTGAGGCTATTGAAGTGCTAAAGAATATGATAAATACTTAACCCTTGTGTGGGGTTTTGTAGTTTTTATATTTTGGTACTTTTTAGTTTCTAAAATTTTCTACTGATATTTTTAAGTGTAATATCTAACCTTCTGGTCCTTTTGTTAAAGGACATGGGTCCTTTCAATACCCTCAACATTTTACCAATTACCAAACAAAACATAATACCAGGGAAGCAAAAGCACATATATATGGCTAGGTGATGAAAATTTTGAATCAATAAGGAGTAATTGTTAAGTTAAAAGATATCCTAAAATAGTAAATGTTATTTACAATGATAAAATCTCAGATAACATACATAATTTTCTTAATAAACTATTAGAAAACACAACCAATGGAAAAATACATTATAAAAAGCCTATCTAGTATGTTAAGGAAAGTAAACATTAGGATGTGGATACTAGACTAAACATAATTCTTGGAGGCTATGAAATAAGAGATGTGGTATTTTATTTTTGAAGTACTATTAACATGATTCTAAGATCTTCCTAGGAAGCCATGGGAGCTATGAATTTAGATTATAACCATACTATCCTCATTCTCACAGACTATGGGAGAGTGGATCCAACTAGATGATTTGAGGATATATAAATTTAGTTAGGGGACTTAATTTTAAAAGGATATTTTGAATTCATTGATATGAAGACCAAGGAGATGTAATATCCAACGTTGATTGGAAAATAATGGACATGTGATGGTAATATGATAATTAATACAATGAAAAATCAGATGGAAGTGGTCTTGGATGATTATGTCATTATCATACCAATGAACAAGACTGAATAAAAGCCATATACTATTCTTAAGCAACACATGCCTCCATATGCACATGATATTGAAAGTTGGTTTAAGGTGGAGCATCACAAAAATCAAAATCCCCTATATCGAGGAAGGAACAAAAAAATAGAGGATTAAATAAATTGAGATATTCACATCATTGTGCAATGCGAGAATCTATTTGTAGAAGAATATTTTCTGTACAATATTAGGTCTCGTATGAAATATGAAATAACAAGCACACACACATGTTTGTACAAAATGACCAAGACTATACTAAGACCAATAAATAAGTCACATTCCATGGGAACTAAAATCTTCAATTGGTGGAGATTCAAATGCATACTTGAACCATTGGATGTGTAGAGAACACAAGATTAGGATAGGCTATGAGAATGGTGCAAGTGGAGGGAAAATGAATTTCATAATTCTTTGGAACCTCTAATTTGGACACCATATTTCTTGAATTTAAAGAACATGTACTACAAGAAGACACGAAGATAAATGAATTGGATTATGCATTGAAGGGAATAACCAATACATGGTGGGTTGTGCATAAAATAAATAACCTTGCATGAAATTAAGTAATAGGTATGATGCGTGCAAGGTTTGATTTACCTTTAATAGTAACTAAATATTGGTCTAGGTACTACACAAAATAGTGTCCAAAAATTCACATTCAAGGGAGTAGTGAGGCCTATAAAATACAAAAAATGAGCCTAAAGGGTGGGTTCATATCTCCCTAAATAAACCTACTCCATTACAAAAATATTGGTATTTTCATTAGGAAAGGAGAAGAGAAATGCACACTTGGAGACAAGTGCAACAAAATGGGACAAATTTACATATTATTATTGTTTCTGGTTGTCATGCATATGGAATTGATAACTTTGCATGAAGCTTTAACAATTTTTAGAGGGTAAGGAGGGGGGATAAGTGTTTTAAATTTTAATTGTTTTAATTAAACATGCACCAATGTTTGATTATGTGGGAAATTGAATTAAGTACAAAATACATATAAAAGTGGGGAATAAATGAAAATTTGTTTTTTTCTTTTTAATGGAGAGTAATGTGGACTTTATTAAGGAGACAAGTGGTTTTTGAGCAAGAAAAATGGGGGAAAGAGGAAGTCGACTAGGGTTTCCATGAGAGAATGGAGGAGGACGGTTAGAAGGAGATCTATTTCATTTTGATTTCGGTTTTATTGTGCATACGGATTTTTGTTGGGATTTGGAGGTTGGAGCATTGGAAATTTGGAAGGAGATTAGTAGAAAGAAGTTGGAAAGTGTTTTATCATGCATAGTTTTTCTTCTTATTCCTTTGCTCTCAAAAATTGTTATTTTAAAATGGAATTGTTTGTTGAAAATAATGTTAGTTTGGGTCTGCATTTTAAAGGAAAAAATATTGTTTTAAATTATAAATGTTTGTTGGTTTTCACCCATTTGGTTCTACGTTTTTAGAAAATAAATACATGGTTATTCACCCATTTTGGGTATGTATTTTTTATTTTATATTTGGATGTATAAAATGTTTTAGAAGAGGTTGAAATTTCACCCATTTTGGTTTGTGTTTTGAAAATAAATATATGGATTAAACACCCATTTTTCTAGGTTTACGTTTTGAGGAATTTTTTTGTTTAGTATGCGATTTTTTTTTTTTGAATTTTAAGCCATTTCTGGTCTTGCACATTTCACACATTATCTTGGTGTGAAAATGCATTTTCTCGGTTGATTTGGGAACCCATTTTCAGATATTTGTATTTGGTTATTTATATAAAAAATTGATACCTTCTTTATTGGGTCGATTTGACCTGTTTCTGGGTCTTCAATTTTTGTAGTTATTATATATGATATGTATTATTTTGGATTGATATTTGATACCTATTATAGGCATGTGCATTGTATAAACTATATGTGCATGTGTGACATTTTTTATGGAGTCAATTTTATCTATTTTTAGATTTGCAAGATTTTTTATAAATGAATGACTCTAATGTTTTTAATGAGGATGTTTTACACTCGATATACACCCATTTCTAGGTATACATATTTATAACATTCATTATTTTGTTAGTTTATCTTATTTTGAGTTTATGTAAACTTGTTATTTGATTCAGAAATATAACCCATATTAGATTACATATTCGAAAGAAACAAGAAAGAATGAATGTGTAAAATAGGTAGTTACACTAATGTTTTTTTATGTGAGCACACATTCTTGATTTTAAAGGAATTTTACCTTGAGGTAATTGATTTGTGATATTATGTTTATTGTCATTTGTTGCTTGAGCATGAGGATGTAGTTGTTATTATGTTCCAAATATGAAATTATCATAATTATAATGTGACCTACGTTATCACACTCGTAGAGAAGCCACAAGTGTGATAAAATAAGTCTCATCCTTCTTAAATCACATTAAAAACATTAGAACTTTGTGAAATATTAAACAACATATGAAGGATTTTTGGAAAATAGTAGATAAGTGATGGTTGTTTGGTGCATCCCTAATTTTTGATCATAACTATGCATTCAATTTGAAGAATATTTTCAAATTATTTCTTAATTTTGTGCTCCTTGTTGTAAGCTTTCTATAAAATTTTGAAATTCTTCTTTTCATTTAGAAATGGGGGAGATATCGCAATTCTATTGAACCTATGTTATTTTGTCTTATTTACTTTTATTATACCTTATTATGTTGAAACTACAAATGAATATATCTCCTCAATTATTATTTTGGATAAAAATGGAGAGAGGGTTTTCCTCATAGTAATAAGAGGAACAAAAACCTCTCTCAGTTTCTCATTTGGAGGTCTCCAACTTCAGTTAGAGAGAGTTTTGTGTTGAATGTGTGAGTCTTGTATTGGCTGAGTGAGTCATGTATTGAGTGAGTCATGTTTTGGTTATGTTTTGTGCTGATAGATTCATATACTGGTTGCAATAAAATCTAGAGAATAATGTTATTTTGTGCATTAGATGAGAAGGAATAGTGTTATTTTGAGCATTATGGAATCCACACGAGCATACATTCATATGCTTATGTGGGTTATTTTTCTTTATGATTATATAATCTGGGAATGTATGGATTTAAAAATTGGGAATAAATGGTTTTAATCTTTGATTATTTAAATTAAAAAATTGCTTTAAATATTGGAATGAATTGCCTCTTGATGAGGATTGTTGATTATGGAAGTGGTGTACGTGATAGTTGTGTTGTGAAGGACGAGAAATCTTATTTTTTTGTGAAAAGTATAAGATTAGCTTGAATTAACATAGATGGAAAAATTTGGCCAAAGTAATGTATCTAGTTGTATGCATTTTAAATCCATTTATCCTTATTTTGTACTAGTCATGAATTATATGATGGTATTGGATGTCGTGATCTTATGATGGGTTGTATTTTTAGAATTTGGGTATATTAGACATGGTTCTCAATTACTGTTCTTTGTTTATAGTTGAATATCTTTATGTTCTTTCCTCATGAAGGGTCGGGCCCTTATTTATTACGAGAGGTGTGCAGGGTAACTGAAAGGTTCTGTGGTTAGAAGAAAAACACTCTAATGATGCTTTCCCTTTAAAAAATTACACAAAAGAGATACATGTACACAAGAACTTCTAGTGATTTGATAATATTTTACTTATACTAAGATATATGTACTTGGATAGTGACATGATTTTTATCTCATGCATTTGATATAGAATATGAATTAAATATGATATTAATCATTGTATTATGAAATGATTGTTGATCATACTTTTGTATGAAAAATTATGGGAAACAATGTATAAAGTTAAAATGACATTTAATTGATCAACTCTTATTTGACATTTGGAAATATGGCAACGAAAGGATGTTTTGAACCTCTAATTATTTAGACGTATTTTTGTAATAATTAATTATATGCATAATTATTTCTAATTTATCTAATAATATTTAAAGAAAAAAAATCCACTTTTAGCTTGTGTTAACGAAGGGTAATTACATTTGGGTATTAGAGTGACCTTTTACTAGGTTCTCTACACTCAGACCCATACGTTCGTTACACTAATAGCTTTCCTAATGCTAACAAGTATAATGGCTCACACAAGAATGTATGTTGATATGTTATATAGTGATGTTAGAAGAGACTAACAAGACAAATTGGATCAAATACTGGCTGCCCTCAATGAGGCACATGATCGCATCACCACCTTAGAGAAAAAAAAATTAAAAATAACCTAAGGACAAAAGGAAAGGTGGTGAGAACCAAAAGGGTTTTGAGAATGAATAATAATAGGAAGAAGAAAGGAAAATAGCTAAGAAGGCTCAAATGGGTGTAGATCTTTTAAGGATTATAAAGAGGATTAGTCCTCCTAAATTTTATGGAACTACCCTAAGAGATGGGATTATAAAGAGGAATATTCCTCCTAAATTTTATGGAACTACCCTAAGAGATGATTCCGAGTTTTGTATCAGTGAGATGGAGAAGTAATTTGAGATAAGGGATTTATCTGTGGAAACAAAGGCATTATGGGGAGCTTATCATTTATCTAGAGAAGATTCGTCATGGTGGTAAAATAAGAAGATGGATCTTGAGATTGATGTAGCTACCATATCATGGGAATAGTTAAAGGGGATTTTTCACCAACTATTTTATGATTAAAAATGATAAAGTTTCAAGGTTTGCATCAGGGAGAGATGAAAATGACTGAATATTGGGAGAATTTCACCTATCTTCTCAAATATGTACCCCAACACCAGAAGGATGATAAATTCAGAATTAAAAAATTCATTATGGCACTAAATCCCACCATTGGTGGAGAAATAGATGTGTATGGACCCACCACTATGGATGAATTGTTTGAAAAGGTAATCAAACAAGAAAAAAATGTAAACAACAATAGTTTTACGAGAAGAAAAGAAGAAAAGAAAGTTCTCATCTGCACTCCCTTTAGACATCAAGAAGCCTTGGTGGAAGAAGGATAACAAGAAGGGAAAACCAGTTACCAAAAGGTTCTAGGTAAATAATCGACAAATAATTTCAATAAAGGGAATGCCAACAATGGCTTCAAGGAAAATAAAATAGAGAGAAAAGGTTCGATTGATGGATGCTTTAATTATGGAGGTGACCACTATGCCAATAATTATCCAAGGAAAACTCAGGGAAATTTACAATAATGAAGAACCCTTCCTAATTAGAGATAAGATTTTTAGTAGAGGATACATGAAAAACCAAATAATCACTAGACATAACATCAGGCTATGCCAGTAGAAGCTTGGGGTATGCTATTTGATTTTCTCGTAACTATTTTGATAGATACTGGTGCTACTGAATATTTTGTTTCTAAAATATTATTATTTAAACTACTTGGGAGAGCAGGATATATGGAAAACTCATGGATAGTTCAATATGGAAATAAGGTTGAGTTTAGGGTAAAACAATGTTTCTTTAAGGCAGAACTGAAGCTACCTGATTTCAATACTGAGGTAAATTTATATGTAGCACCCTTAGGATCATATGATGTTAGCCTACATGTAAGATGGTTAGCTCAAAATAGGTCAAAGGTTGATTGCCTCATCAACATAATAGAGTGTGTGGATGATAATGGTTATTAGTAATGATAGGAATTAATAGAAAGATTAGTCTAAGATGGATATCAGTTATGCATCTCAAGAAGGCTAAGAAGAAGGGGTATACTCTTTATACTGTAAATATTTCAGACATGGAGGAGGAAAAAGATCCCATGATGGATGAATATCCATTTTTATGGGATTATCAAGATTTATTTCTTGGATATTTACCTGGGATACCACTAAAAAAGGAATTTGATTTCTCTATTGACATATTACCTGAATTAGAACCTGTTTCAAAGGAGCCATATAGGATGAATGCTACTAAGCTAATGGATCTCAAGGCTCAGTTGCATGCATTGATGGAAAAAATTTTAATACGACTTAGTGTTTCTCCTTAGGGAGCACCTATAATATTTATGAAGAAGGATAGTACTCTAAGGTTGTATGTGGATTATAGGTTGCTAAATAAATCCACAATCAAGAATAGGTACCCAATCCCCTGTATTGATGATATTTTTGACCAAATGAGAGAGGCCACGATATTCTCAAAGATAGATATCTGGGTAGGCTATCATAAACTTAGAATCAATGAATAATATTTAATAAAATGGCTTTCAAAACCTAGTATGAACACTATGAGTTCACGTTTTTTCCTTTTGGGTTGACCAATGTATTTTTTGCTTTCATGAATGTAGTGAATAGTGTGTTTCATAATTATCTTCACACATTTGTTATTATTTTCCTCAAATATATTTTGATATATTCTCGGAATGAGGAAGAATATATTTAACATTTGAACTTGGTTTTGGAATGACTGTGACAACACAAGCTTTATGCAAAGTTTTCAAAATGTACTTTCCTCATGAAGAAAGTATAATATTTGGTTCATATCATCTTAGATGATAGATTAATAGTTGATCCAATAAATATTAAGGCCATTATGGAAATATTGAAACCAAATAATGTTCACAAAGTAATAAGCTTCATGGGATTAGTGGGGTACTAAAGGAAATATGTACTTGGATTCTCCAAGATTGCCAATCTTATCAATTCTTTGCAGAAAAAGAGTAAGAAATTTGAGTAGACCAAAAAATGTGAGTACGATTTCCAAGTGCTAAAGGATAGGTTGACATCGAGACCAATTATTAGGATTCTTGATCCCAATGACAGTTTCACAGTAGGGAAAAATTCACCTAGGGATGGTTATGGTGGAGTACTCATACAAGAAGGGCAAGTTATTGCCTATGAATCCTGCAAACTTAGGCCTCATGAGAAGAACTATGCTCCGCATGATTTGGAATTAGTTTCCATAGTCCATGTTTTGTAAGTATGAAGGAATTTCATCTTGGGTAAACCCTTTGAACTAAAGAATGATCATTTGGGGTTGAAATATATCTTCACTCAAGAAAACCTAAATGTTAGGAAACAAAGATGGCTTGAATTCCTTTCTAAATATGATTTTGATATTGGCTATATCAAAGGAAAAGAGAATAGGGTGGTTGATTCCCTTAGCCACCATAGGTATCTTGCCACTTTGATCACTCTTAGATCAAATTTCAGGGAAGTTGTTCTCAAGTAGTTTATGGTGGATTAGTTTTATCTACAAGTCAAGGAGGCACTAGAAGAAAATCCTCTAGATCATAGGTATGATGGATACACTTTTGAGGAGGATGGATTGCTTCATTATTTGAGAAAAATGTATATGCCGAAGGAAGGATAATTGAGAAAGAAAATTCTTGAGGAGTTTTATAATGCTCCATATTTTGGACATCTAGGAGTGACTTAGATGCATGCTAATTTGAAATATCTCTACTTATGAAATGGTTAGAAAAAGGATATAATAGAGTACATATAAATATTTTTGGAGTGCCAATGGGTTAAGACCAAACATGTGCATCTAGAAGGATTATTATATCCACATGATATACCACCATGGAAGTGACAAGTCATTAGTATGGATCTTATGCAGGGATTTCCTATGTCCAGGAATAAGCATCATATGATTTTGGTCGTGGTGGATAAGTTGACCAAGGTATCCCACTTTATACTTGGTAATTTCAAGGATGAATCACCTACTCTAGCAAATATATTTGTGCATGAAATATTCAGATTACATGATATAACAGAGAAAATAATATTAGATAGAGATACCCATATGACATTTAGATTTTTCTAGATGCTTTATGCATCCTTAGGAACGAAGTTGAAATTCAGTTCCACTTACCACGTGGAGATTGATGGATAGAATAAGAGGGCCAATCAGGTACCTAAGGATATGCTTATGATGTATTACATGGATCAACAATACAAGTGGGAGTATTATCTTCCTTTGGTAGAATTTACATATAATAATATGTACCACTCTACTTTGAAAATTGAACCATTTAAGGCTCTTTATGGAAGGTGTAAGAGACCAATCAATCAGGATAAGGTAGATGATAGAGAGGTAGTAGGACCCGATATGTTATTGGAAATGGAAAATCATGTTAAGTGAATTAGGAAGAGGTTCAAGGAAGCCATTGATAGAAAAAAGAGTTATGCTAACAAGAAGTGAATTGAAAATAAATTCTCCATTGGGGACAAGGTTTTTCTTCAAGTTAAACCAAAGAAGAGTTCCATTAAATTTGGGAAATATGTTAAGTTAGCACCTAAATATGTTGGACCTCTTAAATTTCTAGAGGAAATAAACCTAGTGGCTTATAGGATGGCCTTATCTCCAACATTATCATAGTTATGTAGTGTATTTAATTTATCATTGCTCAAGAAATATGTAGGATATTTGACTCATGTGATAGATTGGAAATCTCTGAAGGTTCAGGACCCAAGAGTGGTAACCGTAGAACCAATTAGAATATTGGAAACATGAAGGCTTAACTTGCGTAAGCATGAAGTAACACAATGCAAGGCGATGTGACCTATAGACATATAACGTGTCAAAATGATCAATTACCCATAAACAACATCATCACTATACATATAATAATTAATTATGAGATTAATTATTATTAATCCCTTTATCATATTTACCTTTTATCATTGAGTCTTTATCATTATTTAATATTATCCCAAATCCTATTAATCCATAAT
This sequence comes from Taxus chinensis, assembly GCA_019776745.2. Taxonomy (NCBI): domain Eukaryota; kingdom Viridiplantae; phylum Streptophyta; class Pinopsida; order Cupressales; family Taxaceae; genus Taxus; species Taxus chinensis. The sequence continues at coordinate 161,032,605 of CM034152.1, read as the reverse complement.
TATATCCCATCTTATCATTAATCACTTTTATTTCATTATTATATCATATTATCCTATTTTAATCCTTCATTAACATTTTATAGGAATTTAATATTCCTACATCTACCTACGCACCCAATCTACACATCCTTACACCTATCCTTTACATGTAACCTCACCCATAATCATCATTTATTAACCTAATCTAATTCTAATCCTAATCACATCCTCACACCTCTAAATCTAAAGGCTTATATTTCTAGAAGCCTCTATAACTTTCTCCTTCTATTAAATTTTTAATTCAATAGAAGCTTCTTCCCTGCATGATTTTTGAATTTAAATTTTAGAGTCTTCCACTCTAGAATCCTCTAATACTCACATGAATTCTTAACCCTTGATCCAAATCCAACTTGGCTTCATCATAGCCATTGAATTCTCCACTCCTTAGCTATAAATCTAGATCTACTCGTCCATGAGAGCCATGTCACAAATCCATAACAAAGGTCTGCCAATTTGTTTCGTCGATCATCCATTTTATCTTCAATCATCCAATCAATTCATCATCCTACAATAAATTCAATCCTTCATCCTTTAGCAAAGTAGTCCAAGCACAATCAAGGGGAGGTGTTGCCCAACCATCTCCAAAATCTGAAGCAAGAACATCCAATCCACCATAAAGAGCACATCTAAAGCATCAAGGGAGTTTTGCATTTGTAAGTGAAGGTATTACATTTCTTTCTCCCTTCCATCTAGCTCAATATGAGGTATTGTTGAGAAGATTAGATTAGGGAAGCAAGTTTCTTTGGTTTCTCACATTTTTTTCACTAATCTTTTTAACATTTATAGAACCAATATAATGAAGAAAGTTCCACTTGAGAAAACTTAGAGGAACTTAGTATTGTTTATCTACATTTATTTGAGTGAAAAAATGATATTTTATGACTGTAATAAATGGCCATTTGAAATCCATATAATACTTGCTGATTTAAGATAGAAATACTAATTTTGATTCGTTTGCATACATTACAAAAGTATGTTTAGAATAAAAATAATTTAATTATGTTAAGTTTAAACTTGAAACTAAACTTTCTATATTACTTGTGATAAATTATGAAAGGAATAGAGGTTTTATTCAACAAAATATAGTTATAAATCCAATTTATTACTGTTGTTATTTTGAAATTACATGAAAATAAGTAGTTACTGCAAATTTTATTATGCATTTAAAGAATTTTGAAATATGAAAAAATCTAAAAATGGGGAAAAGATTACAAGTTTTTCAATTAGCTATAGTTGTATTGTATTTGGATGTATTTATCTAGACAATGATTTTTTTGGGAAGGAAAAGATGTCACATCCCTCTTATTTGGATTTAAAAATTAATACTTGTTTAATAACAATAATTAAAATGGTATTCTTAAATTGGATAATTATTTGTTATGATCATTTTCAAATGTGGAAATTAGCATTCTTATTATCATTATGATGGATTTTAATGATTTGGACTAACTACCGTTTGGTCACATGATGTGGATGCAAGTGCAGGTACACCCTCTTTGAAATGTTGAAGGGGGGGCGTCATCAGAGTGAGGCTTTTAGATTGAGGTATTGCAATTAAAACATCGAAGGTAATTTGAGAACCGACAAACACCACGAGATTGGGTATCACTTAATTACTTGTATGATGTGTGAATTCTTTATGTTTTGATTTGTTTTTCATTTATTCATTTGATATCGATAGATGATGAGCAGATTACGTCGATGTGGCTAAACTCCACCGGCACAACCTGAGCACCTTACATCGTTATTAATACAATGTTATAAATGAAGGTTTATTCATTTATTAGTAGTTTATTAGAATTATGAATATAAGTTAGAAAACATAACAAAATAAATGGACCATGTTCGTGTGTTATATTCTCTTATGTGTGGATGATGGTTGATTGACATTATAAATGTTTGTTATGATTCTCACAAACTTTGTCGTTATCATGGAATGGTCTATGTATAAGTCAACCATGACATGATTGTTAAATTAATATAATATAATGTTCATTATATTATTGTCTATGGTTGTCATGCATATGGAATTTACCACTTTTCATGGAGATTTAGTGGTTGTTATATGGTAAGGAAGGAAGATAAAGTGTTGTTCTAAATATTAATTATTTTAATTAAACATGCACAAATATTTAATTATAGGGGAAATGTTGACATGTTGAGTTCTAGGTGTTGTCATTGATTTAAAATCCCATTAACGAAAAATAGGGTGATGGAGAAGTGTCATATCATGCTAAGTATGATGGTGACATGGTGATTCAGATGGTTTCATGATGACATGAGGTGATTTAGTAAGATTGGCTTTGCCTTGCAAACCTAAGCAAGTGACCTAACTAGTCTAGGTGATGGTGCATGATGGTTTGAGTGGCTTCATGGTTTTAGGAGATTAGTAGTGGAATGAAGAGCATGTTTAGATATTTTTTAGGTACTCACATGATTTTCAGTGTGTAGGTATAGGTTGAAGACCCAGTTTCAGGTGTACATCTAGACCCAGTCTAGGTGCTTAGAGGCATGTGGATGAGTTGTAGAACCATGTGAGCTCATGTAGACATGAAAGTATGTAATAAATACTCTTCCAGATATTTTAGGTCCTTATGGAGAGGTTTCATGATGATTTATAGTGTTGGTTTAGTTGAGCCTAGCCTAAACCATGCAAAACCCCAAGGGCTAGTCATGAAAATGAGATGGGATGAAAAGATGGAGATATATTTGAGCTATGATTATGATTGGAGATGGTGAACAGGGGTTTCCTATAGGTGTCAAATTTTTTTGGAGTCATTCTAAAAAATATTTTGCAAGTTATATTATTTTTAGTGAAATAAGGTCAAGAAGAGTGTGTTTTCTAGCTCGAATTGCACCTTCTGATGCTCACCATGAATTGTGTGATTTTAATGGGACCTTTTATATATTAGTGATGATTTTAAATTTATTTAATAAGGTTTCAAAAAATAATGAGTTCATTTCATCATTAGGTTTTTATGAACAAATGTTAAGAAGGTAAACAAATTTTTATGTGCTTGAAGCCCAACCTCAAAAGTGGTAGGAGAGATATTGATCATAAGTTCATAGAATTTATTTATTGTTGTATTATGATGATTTTGTGTTGTATAATACTCCTCCATATTTGTAGAAATGTATGATAGAGCATGTGGGTATGAGTGGACCTCACTTGAAAATGCAAGTTTATGAAGAAGTTCAGTTTCAGGAATGGTTGTACAAAGGAGTTGCAAAATAAATTGACATTAATTTTATTATGGTAGTTATAAGTTATTTCCATTATGATTTCAGATAATTGTGGTTCATCTGAATGGTAAAGTGTGCCATATTTATGAAGACTAGTCTTAAGGTAGTTTTGGGGCAGTTTCAGGCAATTTTTCAGAGATGGACTTAGTCCAAGGCCTTCCATTTAGATTTTGAAGAAAATGTAAGATGTTATGTAAAGAAGATTTATATGTATTTATAGGGGTATAATTTTTGTCTCATGATGATGATATTTAATGGGTCATTCAACTTGATTTGTAGAGAAGAAGTTTAGTTGTTTCTCAGGACATGATTGCTTTTGCTGAAAGATTGCGGTAGAAGAGGCATCCAATGGATTGTTTGATGTTTGATGAGTTTGAGAGTGAAGGGGGGTGAATTTTTTTTACTAGTGAATGAATTTTGAGTTCTTGCAAGTGGAAGAAAGGGTGAAAACTAGTTGAGTTTGTAAAATAGATTTTTTGGGTAACTCAGTTTAGTGAAGAGGAAAGTGAGTGTGATTTGCATGTATGGTTGTTTCGTGATCTATAGAAGCATGGATGTTATCTATAGGTCTAGGGGGTTTCAATTATTGGTTACATGTCATAGTTGAGTTGTAATTGGGTGGTCTTACAGCCCAAAGGTTAAGACATGGTCCTAGAAACAACTGTTTGGTAAAGGATATTAGCCTTCTCGAGCGTGTTATGATAATTTTGATTGGTGCAGGATAATTAACATCCATGTATAATATTTTTATTCCATATTTGACATGTGTGATGAATTATGGAGCTTTAATAATAATGGTTATGATATTTGTGGTTTTACCTCATCCAGGTGATGGGGTTTTGAGCTTGTTTTGTGCTAGTTTGGTGCATTTGGGCATGATTGACATACATGGGTCCAATATGAATATTTTTATGAATGTGTTGGTATTTGTTAATTTTTTTTGTTGAAATAATGATGTATTACTAAAATCCTTTATGTTTATGACTTGCAGTGCATATAAAAGTGAACTTTGAATTCAAATTTGCACTAGTTAAGTGAGAGTGAAAAAAGAAAGACCTGAGAGAGAGGGTGTTATAGGTATGAAGACATTGTTTTAGAGATGATAGAGGGATAAAAAGGTTTAGGAGTAATAGATAGCATGTGTACAATGTTTTGAAGCCAAGAAAAATGTATAAAGAAAGAGAAAGAACACAATAGGTAAATGAGGGTTTGAATATTGTCAACTGAAGTTGTGATCTCCATTAGATGTTGCAGAAACAAAACATCATATATCTTCATTAAAATGTGGTTGAGTGGGTGCTTGATCATATGAGGGGGTTTTACTCTCCTTGTGGAGTTGATGTTTCACTAAACTAGGGGTTGGTGCTCCTTGTTGAGTTGATGTTCAGCTAAATTTGAAAAAAAATATAATAAAGTTTTACTTTAGTTGGTTTTCTTCCCCTTGAAGATTTCCCACTTATATCTTATGTTGTGGTGTTCTTTCTTAGGGTTATGGTTATTTGAATGTATGTTGTATGATGTTGTGCACACATTAATGGTTGCATGGTTTATGATTTAAGTAAATCTATATTATTAAAGTTTAAAGGACTCATTCACCCCCCCAGTCCATTGTGCTTCCAACAATTGGTATCAGAGCAGGGCCTTTTGGATAAGTTTGATCACTTGAAAGGAGATCCTTGAAGCACAAAAATGGCGAGTCAACAGAGTGGTTCTTCTACTAGCAAGGAACTATTGTTTGTAGAGTGAACTATGATTTTTGAAGTAAGAGGATAAGGACTCATATCATGTCCATATGGTTTGATATTTGGAAATATGTGGACGATGGTTATACTACTCTTGCTAGTCCACCAACTAGTAATGCAAACAAGAAGCTATGTAGTGATAATTCAAAGGCTATGAATGATACCATGTGTGGATTAGGTGAATATGAGCTTATTAAGGTGATGCATTTCCAATCAACTAAAGTTATGTGGGAGAAACTTCAGGTCTTGTATGAAGGATACTCCAAGGTAAGAATATCTAAGCTTCAAACTTTCATAAATAAGTGTTACGCCCTTAACCTGTTGCTTGTATTAGGATATGAGTAACCGACTTGTGGCTTACCATATCATTTTATTATATCATTTATACTTTCTCATGCTTATAGTAGGTTGGCCTTGGTGTTTGCCATGACATATGAATAGTATATATAGGGGATTTTAGGTAGTAGTTCATCATCATTTGTAGCATTTGAGTCTTATTGTATGGTTTGGAGGTTACCCCCTCGAAGTGGCGAAGCTATTCTAATTACATATTGAGATCATTATTTTGGAATATTGTGTTATTTGGTGTTATATTTTTGCTCATGATCTGAATTATACAAGTAATTTCATTACAAGTGGTATCAGAGCTGTGATTTGGGCCAAAATTAGGAAAAACCCCTAATTTTTTGTTTCCACCATATATTGCGAACCAAAGCGAATTGGTTAGAGATATTTTTACAAGAGTTGAAAAAAATATCAAGTAAGGTTCTTGAAAATTTTAGACTTTTTTGATCTATTTTGCAAAAGTTATTACAAATTTAGGTTTTTTCATAAAATCGCTCCCTAGGGTGCAAATTGTGAATTTTTTTCAAATTCGTTACATTTTCGGAAAGAAAAAAGAAATTTTTTGGGGTTTGTTCTTTAAGTTTTTTTTTAATATTTGGCCGAATTCATATTGAAATATGAAATCCTATAATTTGACTGTGATCCCTACATCCTACCATTTTGGGGCATCATGGCGGGGCCTTCCACAAGAGGAAAAAAGAATCCCATCACTCCGGGTAAAACACCAGAAAAGGATGAGATAGTAGTTGAGGAGTTGGAGACAGAAGATATAACTACAGATTCCTCAGGGTTAGGGTTTACTTCGACATACCACAAAGTAAGCCAACTTGAGTTTAACCTGAGAGACCTTGAATTTCAAGTGGCCAGCAAAGAAGATGTGGATAGGATTAGAAAAAGATTGGAGGATTTCATGTAAAACTTCAGTACCTATATGATGGGTAATCATACTTATGTCAATCAAGGTGAATCCTCAGGTCAACATAATAGACACATGATCCAGAGTGGATCTTCGAGTGTGCACAATCCAAATACGAGCACTCTGCAAGCCCGTACTATGTTTCCAAAAGTGGAGATGCGTAAGTTTGATGGAAATGATCCACTCAATTAGATCAACCAAATGGATAATTTTTTTGAACTACATCAAATTCCACTAGTACAAAAGGTGACCATGACACCTTTGTATCTCGAACCTGACCAATTCATCTGGTATCGATGGTTATGTACTTAAAGGTAGAAGAGTGGTCTCAATGTTACATGGACAGTGTTCACCGAAGATTTGCAATTACACTATAGTTCTAGTGTGTTAGATAATTACTTCAGCCAATTAGCAAAATTGAGACAGATATGATCTGTTAAGGATTACATTCATCAATTCCAAAACCTTTCTCTACTGGTGGAAAATATTAGTGAAGAGAATATAAATAACCTCTTTCTCAGGGGTCTTAAGGATCAAATTAAGCATAAGGTGCGTATGTTTAATCCTCATAAGGTTTCTAATTCGATGATTATGGTAAGAAGGGTAGAGGAGAAATTTGTTTCAAGTAGGAGACAACATTTCACTTATACCAGAGATCGCAACACCTTGGCCCCAACACTCCCTCGACCAGTTAGATTGACACCTCAACAAATTGAAGAAAAAAGAGAAAAAAGTCTATGTTTTAACTATGACAGTAAATTTGGACTCGGACATAAATGTGTTGAAAAGAAGTTGTTCTACATTGATGGGCCTAGTGAAGATGAAGAGAAGGATGAAGATTCAGAGTCAGAGGTCTTGGTTGAGCTAGAGGAGGAGTCAGGAGATCCTCAGCCAACAATCTCATGCCATGAAATTTTAGGTATTAGCACCCCCCAAACCCTAAAGGTGGTTGGATTCCTAAAAAAACAAAGGGTCATAGTGTCGATTGATTCATGAAGTACTCACAACTTTATCAATCATAAGTTAGCAGTGCACCTAAATTGCTTCATTTATCCAACTCTTGAATGTCAAGTAATGATTGATGATGGAGGTACTGTTACTTGTTCTAGAAAATGCCATAGAATTAAGCTTGCCATGGGAGATTACATACTAAATAGTCCCATGTATGCCATTTCTATGGGAGGAGTAGACATTCTGTTAGGGATTTAATGGCTTACCACTTTGGGAACCATTGAGATGAACTTCCAAGACTTGTTCATGCGATTTCACTATGAAGGAAGGACTTTTAAGCTAAGAGGATTAAGAGCAAAGTATCCACAAATAGTAAGTTCTCATCAGATGCACAAAATGCTAAAAAAGGGTGTAGATGGATTTATGGCACAACTATTTTCATTGGAGGCTCATCATTCTAGGGACATTAAACCATCAGATATGCAAGCAGTGTTGGATGCACACTCTGTTGTATTTGAAAATATACCAAAGGGCTTACCTCCAAAGAGAGATCATGATCATGCTATTCAGTTATTACCAGGAAGTCAACCGCCTAAAATTAGACCTTGTAGGTACCCATATGTGCAAAAGAGTGAAATTGAAAAGATTGTACAAGAGATGTTGGAAGCAGGAGTTATCCATTATAGTCAGAGTGCTTATTCTTCTCCAATAGTGATGGTAAGGAAGAAAGATGACATGCGGCGCATGTGTCCTGATTATAGGGAACTTAATAAGTACACAATCAAAGATAAGTTTCCTATTCCTGTAATTGATTATTTGCTTGATGAGTTGCATGGTGCTGTTTATTTTACAAAGCTTGATCTTCATTTGGGATAGCACTAAATCAGAATCAATGATGAGGATGTTCATAAAACTACCTTTCAGACACATGAAGGCCATTATGAATTCCCGGTAATGCCTTTTGGACTCATAAATGCACCTTCTACATTTCAAAGTTTGATGAATTCTATTTTTAAGTCATTCATACGGAAGTTTGTCTTAGTGTTTTTTGATGATATATTAATTTATAGCAAAACAATGGAGGAACATTTGCATCATGTAAATAAGGTTTTGGAAACCCTTGAGCAACATCAACTTTATGCAAATCCCTCTAAGTGTTCTTTTGGACTCAAGGAGGTTGAATATTTGGGTCACATTGTCTCTTATGAAGGGGTTAAAGTGGATCCTAATAAGATCAAAGCCATGATGGAGTGGAAGGTTCCAAAAACCCTAAAGAATCTACGAGGATTTTTGGGGCTTACAAGTTATTACCAAAGATTCATAGGGCATTATGGAAGCATATCCGCATCTCTCACAACTTTATTAAAGAAGGACTCCTTCCATTGGATTGAGGATGCAACCAAAGCATTTGAGCAACTAAAGGAGGCCATGTGCACTACTCCAGTCTTGGCTACTCCAAATTTTTCCAAAACATTCATTGTTGAATGTGATGCATCAGGGGTGGGTATGGGGGTAGTTCTCATGCAAGAAGGCCATCCTATTTCCTTTTTGAGTTGTCAATTCAAAGGTAAGAATATTTCTAAGCTGACTTATGAAAAGGAAATGCTAGCCATACTTCATGCAGTAAAGTAATGGAGACCATATCTCATAGGAAGACACTTTAAAGTGAAGACAGATCATGATAGTCTGAAATACTTCTTAGAGCAGCATTTATCAGCTGAAGAACAACAAAAATGGGTCTTCAAGATGTTGGGATATGATTTTGATATTATCTATAAGAAATGGAAGGAGAATGTAGTTACGGATGCTTTGTCACAGAAAGATGAATCAACTGTAGCCTTGTTATGTGCCATATCCATATTACAGGAAGATTGGATAGATGAGGCAAGGTCCGAATGGAGAAATGACCCAACCACACAAAACCTCATTCATCATCTCCAGAATGATCCAAGTATGTCTAAAAAATTTGTATTGAAAGGGGATGCTTTATGGTATAAAGATAGATTATACCTATGTAAGAACTCCACTTTTAAAAATATGATTCTATCTCAGCTTCACTCTTCTCCAGTAGGGGGCACTCTGGATTCTTGAAGACTTATCATCGAGTCAAACAAGATTTCTTTTGGGAAGGTCTCAAAGGGGATGTCCAAATTTTTTTGGCAAAATTCCTGGTTTGTCAGCAAAATAAGGGTAAAATAGTTCAATCCCCAGGTCTTCTACAACCTCTATCTATTCCTAGCCAGCGGTGGGAAGAGGTTTCCATGGACTTTATCACAAGATTGCCTAAATCTAAAGGAAAAAATGTCATCATGGTTGTGGTGGATAGACTCACCAAATATGCTCATTTTTGTGCCTTAGCACACCCATTTTCTACAAGCATGGTAGCAACAACCTTCATGGACACAGTTCAGAAGCTTCATGGGACACCGAAGATTATAGTAAGTGATCGAGACCTTATATTTACTAGTAATTTTTGGACTGATTTATTCTCATGTTTGGGTACTCAGTTAGCTTGTAGCTCTTCTTATCATCCCCAATCTGATGGGAAAACAAAATCTGTAAATAAGTGGTTGGAGGGATATCTCCGTTGCTTTTCATTAGATAAACAAGTAAGATGGGTCCAATGGTTGCCACTTGTAGAATGGCGGCATAACACTTCCTTCCATACTTCATCTAAAATGTCTACTTTTTGGCACTCTATGGGTACCATCCACCATCCATCACATCATCATTGAGAGGAAAACCGTGGGTTAGAGTAGTAGAAGAACACATTCAGTATCAACAAGAGGTCCTCTCTAGTCTCAAGGAGAACTTGGTCATGGCACAAAACCGCATGAAGCAACATGCTTATCAACATCACACAGAAAGGAATTTTGAAGTCAATGATTGGGTTTTTGTGTGGTTACAACCATATAAGAAAATGTCTTTGAAACAACAACAAAAGGATAACAAACTTTCACTAAATTATTATGGCCCCTATCAAGTATTGCAGAAGATTGGTATTGTAGCATACAAATTAGAACTTCCACAATCAACCAAAATACATCCAGTCTTTCATGTTTCTTTCCTGAAGAAAGTAATTGGACAGAGAGTATCCACCCAAACAATGTTACCTGAGCTTGATGAGGAGGGGAGAGTCATCTTGGATCCTGAATGCATCCTTTAAACACACACTAAAAGATTGAGGACACGGGTTATTACTGAGTACCTGATCAAGTGGAAGAATATGGACAATGAAGATGCAACATGGGAAGGTATGAAATTCCTGTAGCAGCACCGAGAGCTTCTCAACATTGGGGACAATGTTACTTTGAAGGGGAAGGGCATGCTATGCCCTTAACCTATTGCTTGTATTAGGATATGAGTAGCCGACTTGTGGCTTACCATATCATTTTATTATATCATTTATACTTTCTCATGCTTAGTAGGTCGGCCTTGGTGTTGGCCATGACATATGAATAGTATATATAGGGGATTTTAGGTAGTCTTTCATCATCATTTGGAGCATTTGAGTCTTATTGTATGGTTTGGAGGTTTCCCCCTCGAAGTGGCAAAGCTATTCTAATTGCATATTGAGATCATTATTATGGAATATTGTGTTATTTGGTGTTATATTTCTGCTCATGATCTAAATTATACAAGTAATTTCATTACAATAAGTTTAAAGGACTAAAAATGAATGATGACGAGTCTATTGCTACATATTTACTTAGGGTTGAAAAAGTTATTAAAACCATGAAAGGGTTAGGTGAATATGTGAAGGAAGAAGTTTTTGATCAAAAGGTTTTCAGATCTCTAACTCCTAAATTTGATTCCAAAGTGTCTGCTATAGAAGAAGCCAAATATTTAACTCTATTGAAAATGGATGAATTGCATGGGACTTTGACTGCCTATGAGATGATGGTTGTTGACTCCAAACCAACTAAGAAAGAGATATATTTCAAGGATGAGAAGAAAAAAAGGAAAAGAAGACTATGGTTGATGATGTTGATTATGAGTTATTTGTGATAGTTGCTAGAAGACAAAATTTCAGATCTGGTAAGTACAAATGTAAACTTCCTTTTAAATTTTTTTATTGTGGCAAAATAGGTCACTTTTCTACTAAGTGTTTGTTATGTCAAAAAAGTAGTACCCTAGGATTTACACATTACAAATCCCTACTTTTGACTAACATGGGACTGTCTCAAGGTGTGGGAGTCTTGAAATTGAGACAAACCTCTAGAGAAGGTTTTTTCCCCTACTTATTCCTAATGTTAAACTACTCCTAAACTATCAATTCCAAGGGACCAAGGAAGAGGGATATGTATAAAATGTAAATCCTAAACTAAGGGATACAATAACACCAAGAACAAGAGATGGAGAAATTCCAAGTGAGTGAAAATAGGAAGAATACATAGTAGGAGAGGACATACATAAGTACCACAGTATAAAACCACATTCAAATATCCATTTTCATGGAACACAATGAATTTTAATCCTACAAGAAGAAAACATTATGCACAATATACCTACAGTTGCAACAGGAGGCAAGAAACACAATATAACCCAAGTTAGGGTAGAAAATAGCCAAAACACAAATTTTATTGCTCAGAAAGATGCACAATCTATTACAAAGTTCATACAAGGAAATAATCCTTTGCAGAATGCCAAAATTTGAGGCTTACAACTCACAAAAGTTCTGGAACAATTTTGACAGAGTTCCTTTACATTACAGAATGTCTCCCCCAAAATGAGATGAATTTTACAATATATAGATGAAGATCCTCAAAATTACCTCACCAACCAAAATATTCCATTAAAGAGGTATGGGAAACCATAAAAATTGATACTTTTATTGTAGGGGCACTCATGGGTGCCATACCTCATTAAATTGGTGGTTGAAATTTTTTTTACTACTTCTATTAATGTTTGGTTCGTTCTTGCATTTAGCTGGCTACATGCAATTTTACTCCTAGATGCTAGCATCTTCTTCTCCTCATGACAAGTTGCATAATTATCTCTAGTTTTGGTCAGGAGTATATGTTTTCTTGTCTATCTGGAGCATTTCTTCCATTACTTACCCTGCTATCGAATAGATACATAAATGCAACCGACCGGTAACATGTTTTCCCTGCTACCGACACCTTGCTTCATCATGACATGAACGCTTCATTTCCCACTACTGGATGATAGTGAAAAATCTGTTGTTAGCCAGAAAAATCCATACAACTTCTAATGGCACCCTCAGTGTCACCCGACTACTTCTCCTTATCACCTTTGTGTAACCGACCAATAGTATCAAAATTCTACTACCGACGCACTTCAACTCTAAAGTTACCACCTTCATCAGCCAGTAACACTATGTTACTACTATCACTTGCTACTGGTCCCTATGTTGCTACTGGCCGGTAGCATACGTACATGCTACTGACTTGTAACATTTTGAGTGCTACTGGCCAGTAGCATATAAGGATGCTACTGAAGCTCTTGCGTCATTCTTCCTACAAATTTCCTATTCCTTCTGCTGGTGGGTATTAAAACCCTTAATCTGCATAACTTGCCAAGCTTGCTAAAAACAACTCGCCCATTAAAACCAACTCGGCCCTTCGTCGTTGGTCACTAGCTCGCCGCACATGGAGACCAACTTGGCTGAGCCAACCCACGGGCTATCCCGTAAATTAGAATACATTGCACCCATCAAGTGTCGATGCATAGACCTATTAAGTTGTACTTTTTTTAGGGGTGTAAAAAATGGATAACAATTAGTGACTCGTGGGATGATCTACTTGCTATATTTGAAAGACCAGTGAATTTAGAGGATCCATTGGGCATGGAGTCATTTTGATTTCTAAAACTGGTCTGACACCTGAGAATTCACCCATAAAACCTATGAAATATTGATGGGGCATGTCATTACTTAAAACCCTTGGGTTGAAAACTGATTGTTCTCATCACAAGACCCTACCTGAAACTAGAAAGTGCTACAAAAATAACAAACAACTATGTATAAAGAGTAAAAAATCATACATGTTCCAAATGGGACATGTAGAGAGTACACAAGAAATTATTACAAAATCAACCTTACACTACAATAGAGAAATGTGCTACAACACTTGGAGGGATTGAAATATAAACTAATATGAACACGGGTCAAAGTTTACTTTAGTAACAGTGTTTGAGATGGATTCCATTAACTAGAATTTGTAGTTCTTCTCCATTTCATTTAAAAACCTAGAAAACATTGTTACTCTTGCACCCCGAGATCATGTAAGGACCACTCCACAACATCAAATTTGGAATGCTTACCTAGTTTTTCCCTGTCAGTATCCCAATTCAGTACCAAATATCCCTCTTAGAAGGTTTTTTTTTTACCTTTCTATTAAAGATCATCTTGATTTGAGCTTGGTCTTTATCCATTGTTTTCATGGCCTGCTTTCTCAAATCCTCCAGTTCCATGAGCTTTACATACGTAACTTCCATGGCTTCAAACTCAAACAACTCTAGATGTTGTATAAGCTCCAAATATGGTAACTCTAGGGATATTGGTAGCCTTGCTTCCCTGCCATTGACCAACCTGAAAGGAGAATAACCCGTTGACTTATTAGGAGTGATTCTATCAGTCCACAAGGATGATTTCAATTTGGTATGCCAAGTCCTTTGGTTCTCATCTAGATTTCTCCTTATAATCTTTAGCAAGTTATTGTTGGTGGATTCATCTTGGTAATTACCTTGCGGGTAATAATTAGAAGATGTGCTCAAATAAATGTTATTCCTAACAACCCAATCAGATATCTTTGTCCCAAGAAAATCCAAAGCATTATCTGATATTATAGTGGAAGGGACACCAAACCTTGTCACAATACCTTCATAAAAATCCAGAATGCTAGTTTCATTTGCTTCTTTGAGTGCAATTACCTCTGTCCACTTGGTGAAGTAGTCTGTGGCTATGAGGATCCATTTGTGACCTAGGCTGGAATTTGGGTTGATCACCCCAATAAATTCTAAACCCCATTGCATGAATGGTTCATTTACAGAGATGGGGTGTAATGGGAGGGCTTCTAGAATCTCTTTTCCTGTGAAGAAGGCACACTTGCATTTCTTGATCCATGAGTGAAACTCATTAAAAAGATTAGGCCAGTAACAACCAGCTTTCATGATTATAATATTTCTTTCTTTTGGGGAAAAGTGGCCACCTATTTCTCCATCATGAAACTCATGTAATACCCTCTCTATCTGATTTGTTTTGATGCATCTTAGGATGACACCATTCACACCCCTTTTAAATAAAATATTATTTACAAGCACATATGGTATAGCTTACAGCTTGAAATACCTTCTCTTGGCCTTATTCAAACCTTGAGTGCTTTTACTTGTATAAAGTAAGTGTACTATATCTCGAGTCCAATAAGGAGTGGGCACACCATCTACTGCTTGTATTTGATCATCTTGTAACACCAAAAAAACTCCATTTTTTGACTCCTCGTGCCGATTTGAAGACAAATGTTCATAAAGACCCTTACCCCTAGTTAGCTTAGTTACCTTAATATCAATGTCATATTCCATGACCTTTGTTATCAAACCAAATCTTTTTTCATTAATGTCCTTATTTAAAAGAAATTATTTTACATTGGCATGTACAACTAGTAGACAAATTTTGTTATTTTACACTAGACGCCTGAATTTCTTTAAACTTGTTATCACACTGAGGACATGTTTCTTAATGAAATAATACCTTACCTCATAATCCTCAATTCCTTGGATGAAGAATGCAATAGGATGTTCTAGTCCTTCTTGATTTTGTTGCATTAGTATGGCAAAAAAATTCTATGTACCACCAAAGGCATATAGAGCGAAGTCCTTTGAAAAATATAGATTTATGAGTGTAGAAGCCAGTGCAATGGCCTGCTTTATAAATTCAAAGCTCTCTTTACCTTTAGTAGTCCACTTGGAGGCCATGATTTTCTTTAATATTAATGTTAATGGTTTGACAAGCTTCAAAAAAATTGGAACAAATCTTCTAACAAAGTTAATTCTCCCCAAGAAACTTTGGAGATATTTTTTATGACTAGGAAATGTTAGTGCCATAATGGCACTAACCCTCTCAAGATCAATGCTTAATCCATCATTAGAAACAATATGGTCTAAGAGCTTACCTTCATGAGCCAAGAAGATACATTTCTTGGGATTAAGAGAAACTTCAAACTCCCCGCATCTTTCAAAGACTTGCTTGAGATGAATGAGGTGATCAGCTACATATTTGGAAAACACCATGATATCATCAAGATACATAAGGAAATTTTTGTTGATTATCCCTTGGAATTCCATATCCATGGCCCTTTGGAAAGTTTCTCCAGCATTTGACAAGCCAAGTGGAATCTTCCTATAAGCGTATGATCCCCACTTTGTTGTGAAAACAATTTTCAATTGGTCCTCTTCTTTCACCATAATCTGGTTATACCCTGAATACCCATCAAGAAGAAAAACCTTCATGAACCTACCACCATTTGCAAAATCTGTTCCATAGAGGGCAGTGGGTAATGGTCCTTCAAGGAAGCCCTTTTTATATCTCTAAATTCCACACACATCTTGATCTCCCCATTCTTATTTCATACCAGATCTAGATTATCTACCCATGATGATTTATTGATTAGAAAGATGATACTTGCCTCTATGATCTTGCTCAGTTCCTTCTTCATGAGAGGCTCAATATGAGGATTCATGGTCCTTTGCTTCTGTCTAACTAGCTTGGCTACGAGATCCAACTCAATGGTATGCTTAGCTAAGGCAGGATCAAAACCTCTAAGGTCCTCATGAATCCATGCAAAGACATCAACAAACTCATGGAAAACCTATACATAATCATGTTTCTCTTGAGGAGTACTTACCTTGTCAATCTGAAGAGATTTTCGTTGAACTACTGAGATAGGATTTGCATCATCACCGTAGACCACTATGTTTGATTTCTCCTTCATGAACTAATCATTTGGATTGAATATGGATTCTAAGGTCACTAGACCCTTTAGGAGTTTGTTTGTCTTGAGTTGCACAATTTGGTTCCCATATTGTCTTTCCAATTTGTCTCTATTCTTGGAAGAGAAATCATCTTCTTCCTAAAGGAATTTGATGATATGCTTGTCACTTTCAAACACTTTCCAACTTGTATTAGTTTTTGGAATAGATGGTCTCACCATCATTTTGATATGAGGCTGAATTTGGTCTTTCTTGATACTCTTAACAAAATAAAATGATGCCCCAATTGCTGCAAGTTTGTTCACAATCTCATTCTTCTTCCTTGGAATTGAATAGATTTAAAACCTTAAAAGTACTTGATAAGATCACATACCCTATTCTTTTAGCTCCTTACAAGATCATTCTTAGCAGCATTAAGCCATATAATCTGATTTACAACCAGCTCACTATCCCCAAAAACTTGTAAATTATTGATACCTCTCTTCCTTTCCCAGTGTAGTCCATGGATTAATGCTTCATATTCAGATGCGTTATTCAAAAAACTGAATTGAAACCTGAAATTTGAATAATACTTGTTACCTTGGGGTGAAACAAGCATTGCCCCTCCTCCTACACCTTTCTTGTTCCTTGAACCATAAAAAACAACTACCAAAATTCATTTTCATCTCCACCATTTGATTTGGTGATACTAGGAAGAGATGGATTTTATTCATGTAGACAATAGATTCCTAAATCAACTTCTCCATCTCTTTGTATGGATCATAGACATGTTTTTTATGAGCCCACTCATCAAGTGTTAAATCCCGAATGCCTCTAACCTTAGTTTATGCTTCTTGAGTGCTTGAGTAATATTCACTTGGCATTGATTGGGCTTTACATGTAAGACTCAATATGGTAATTTGAAATTGGCTTAGATCTAATTGTATCTTTAGCTCCATACCATGTTCTAAAGAGCAAATGGGACCAATCAACTAATAGGTACCCACCAATTTTAGCCATGAAATCCCTTGACAAACACAAATCAAATAGTGGTTGTAAATAAATGGCTGATATGTCTTGTTGGATTGTGACATTTGGGTATACATACAACGTTAGATTCAGATTCTTGATGATCTCAACTTTCCCCAGTACTATCCCATCCAATTATACCACTCATTTTGAGACAAGTTCATATTTTAGACCCAACTGATCTATTATTTATTTATGCATCACTGAGCTACTTTCCCTCGAGTCAATCATGCAGTTGTGTATTAGGTTGTTTCTAATTATTAGAGATACATAAAATAGAGGAGGTTTCATATTTCTACCTAGTTTACCTCCATCTTGTTGAGTTGCATTGGTGAGCACCCTTTCCCAATTTTTGGATGACTCATTTAGAACAGATAAGTTGGCCATGATAGCCTGCAATAGATCCCTTTGTCTCGAAATCATCAAATATTCCCACATAGATATGCTTACATTTATTTTCTTCATCTGAACAATGATTTTGAATAGAGATGGAATTTCCTTATGTTTCCCTTTGCTTGACATTACTTTCTCTTGTACGTGAGCTGATACAACTGGTGTTTTGGGTTGATTATGTGGATTTGGGACTGAACTTGAGTTGTAAACTCCTTGAAGTGTGATAGAAGGCCAAGAAACATTTGAATTTGATGACTGCTCTTCAAGCATAGCCATCTTCTTAGCCCTTGTGTTAGTTGTTACACCTTGGAAAAGAGGTTGATTAACTCCATAGAAATCCTTTGTTTTCCAATTTACTATTGAAGTATCATTCTGGGGTGCCTCTTGTGCGTTTTTTTGCTACTATTTTACTTCTTAATTTGTTTCTTGAAACACAGCCAACATGTTTATACCATTAGAGCATGATTTATCATACCATTGAAACATGCTTCTTGATTATGGGGTTGTCCACAAGGGAAACACCATTCATATTCATGCACAAGGTTGTTCTGAAATGGAACCAAGGCTCTAGATGTTGAAGTTGCATTAGGATGATAAGGTTGAAAGGGCCTAGTGGATTGAGGTTTTCCTCAAAAATATTTAGTGGCTTGAGTAGGGGGTCTATTAGACTAATATGAGGACTTATTAGGTTGGTACTAAGGATGATAAGGTTTAAATTTTGATCTTGTTGCCTCTTGAGGGTCACCAAATCATTCCCTAGGTTTTGTAATTATTTCATGACCTCTTGGAGTTTAGTTGAGGTGCTAGAAGAAGAGGTGGAAGCTTCATTGGAACTTTGATTTCTAGGAGCAGGAATAGGGGATAATGTGGGTGTTTGATTAGAACTAGGATTCCCCATTTCTGGATAAATAGGAATAGGTGGCCTAGGTACAAGTTTACCATCTTAAATTAGGAAATTCTCAGTTCTAATGGCTATGGAATAAGCTCCTGGTAAGGTTATCCCTCCCATATATTGTATCATTACAGATATATCATAATTTAGATATTTAAGGAAATAGAGAAATGAGCCTTCAACCATTGGTCTTACGGAAATTGAAATCCTATGCCACATCCTTTAAAATCTAAAATTGAATTCAGCCATATGTTCATTTGGTGCTCTTTTTATTGTAGTCAACTAATCCAAAAGAGATAAGTTATCTCCCCTCTCTCTGAACTAATCACAGACGGTCATGAATAGCTCATTTCAATTATGAATTGATGAAACTGATAAGCTTCTAAACCATTGTAGAGTTTTCTTTTGAAATAAGAAGTAATAAGTTTCACTTCCACATCCATATCAATAATATTATGTATGACATAGACATTTGCAATATCCTAGATATGATCAATTGAGGTTGTATGATTTTCTCCATTAAAGAATGGAATTTTCTTTAATGCTACCACCAGAATTGGATTATGTGCATTGAGGGCAAGTGGATTGCTACTTGTGAAATTTTTAAATGGATTTGGCAGTGGTTGTACAACCATTCTAATTGGTCTAAGAACTCTAGTGGATTGAAGAAATGGCCTACCAATTGGAGGTGTTGATAGAGTCCTGTTTAGTGAAGATGGAAATCTATGAACTCTTCCTCTTCTTCCTCTACTTGGAGATAGTTGCAAGTATTCAAATATCCCTTCTTCTCTTGTATTGGACCTAGTTTGGATCCTTATCATGAATTTGAGAAACTTGTATTGCTAAAACCGTTGAATTTTGATCCTGAGATTCCTCATATATGCTAATACAAATCCTCCAAAGGATAGAAATTCATGATGACATACATTTGATCTTGAAAAACATGGAAGAATTGACTTCTTTGTCCCACTAGGCGTGCTAAAATTTTTATGTCAAAAAAGTATCACCCTAGGATTTGCACATTACAGATTGTTACTTTTGACTAACATGGGATTGTCTCAAGGTGTGGGAGCCTTGTAATTGACACAAACCTCTAGAGAATGTTGGTTCCTCTACTTATTTCTAATGCTAAACTACTCCTAAACTATCAATTTCAAGGGACCAGGGAAGAGGGAGATGCATAAAATGTAAATCCTAAACTAAGGGAGGCGATAGCACCGAGAACAAGAGATGGAGAAATTCCAAGTGAGAAAAAATAGGAAGAAGACACAATAAGAGAGGGAAGACAGAAGTTCCATGGTCCAAAATCACATTCAAATCTCCATTTTCATGGAGCAAAATGAATTTTAACCCTGCAAGAAGAACTAAACATTGACAATATACCTGCAGTTGCAAAATGAGGAAAGAAACACAATATAACCCAAGTGAGGGCTGAAAAAAACCACAAACACAAATTTTATTGCTCAAAAAGATGCACAATCCATTAAAAAGTTGATACAAGGAAAGAATCCTTTGCATAATGCCAAAATTTGAGGCTTGAAACTCACAAAAGTTTTGGAACAATTTTGATAGAGTTCCTTTACATTAGAGAATGTCTCCCCCAAAATGAGCTGAATTTTACAATATATAGATGAAGATCCTCAAAATTTCCTCACCAACAAATGGGTTCCATTAAACAGGTATGGGAAGCCATAAAAATTGGTATTTTGATTGCAAGGGCACTCATGAGTGCCATACCTCATTAAACTGGTGGTTGAAAAAACTCTGTACTACTTCCATTAATGCATGGTTTGTTCCTGCATTTAGCTGGATGGCTACAATTTTACTCCCAAATACTAGCATCTTCTTCCCCTCATTTCCAGTTGCATAATTAGCTCTGGTGTTAACAAGGAGTATATATTTTCCTTCCGGTCAGTAGAATTCCTTCCATTACTTACCTTATTTTCGATCGGTTGCACAAATACAACCGACATGTAACATGTTTTCCCTACTACTGGCACATTGCTTCATCATTGCGTGAATGCTTCC
Source organism: Taxus chinensis (assembly GCA_019776745.2). Lineage (NCBI taxonomy): Eukaryota > Viridiplantae > Streptophyta > Pinopsida > Cupressales > Taxaceae > Taxus > Taxus chinensis. The sequence continues at coordinate 161,012,099 of CM034152.1, read as the reverse complement.
TTTTCCACTACCAGCCAATAGTGCAAAATTTATTGTCAGTTAGTAACATCTGTATAATTTCTACAGGTATCCTCGATGTCTCTTGAATGCTTCTCCTTATCATATTTGTGTAACTGGCCGGTAGCATTAAAAAGCTACTAACCGGTAGCATTAAAATTTTTCTATCAACGTGCTTCATCTTTACGAACCTACTGTCGGTCCATGTTTTCCTACTACCAGCCCCCATGTTACTAGTTAGTAGCGCCAAACATTCTACCAGATGGTAGCATATTGAGTGTTATCGGCCCGTAACATCTAAGGATGTTATCAGTGCTCTTATGTCATTCAACCTGCGACCTTCCTGATCCTGCTAAGTTAAGTTATCCATTTTACAGGGTTGTAAAAATGGATAACAATGTCCTCATAGGCATGAAAAGAAATGTGATGATGATCATGAAGGTGGTCATGAAAATAAAAATCAGAAGTATAGTAAAGGAAAGACGGATTTCAATAATTTTAACCACAAAAAGAAGGGTAAGAAGATTTTTTACACAAAGGAAGAGATGTATTCTTATGAAGCAAGTAGTGAGAGTGATGTTTTAGATTGAGTTTGAATTTAATCATTGAGATTGTTAAAAAAATAATGTATTGTTTACATTATTATTGTTAAAATGAATAATTACGTAACTAATTATTCATTAATGGTTAGTCATATATATTGTTATAACCAACAATATATACGCTATATAATTTGTTACACCCATATTATTATAAACGGGTCATATGTTTCCTATTTTATAGGAGGTTTTTTTCCTACCTCCATGGCTATATAATATCCATTGTATTATCATGATTCATATACATAATAAAATAATATATTGTGTGTTTTACTCTAATAACATATCTGTTAAAGCTTCTGTAATCATTATCTTGGTATTAGAGAAAAGATAATTGTGATTATGATAAGATGTAAAATAATAACCTAATCTAATGCAAGTTTGCAGTAAATAAATGAATACTAAAATAATACCCAAGCGACTAAGCAATGAAAATATAACACCAATGGAGAAAGCGAGCAATGGAGAAAGCGGCGGAGGTACAGTAAGTGCGGTTTTTACAGTTTTGGCTGCAGAATGTTTGTGTTCTAGACCAATCATAGTTGAGGAGAGGCTGGTTACTGGCCAGAATCGGATAGATGAAAAGCTGTAAACTGAAAAAGTGGACATGCTGGGATCCACACCTTTGGCCTGGAATAAGATTCTTCAAAACCCTAACAAAAAAGGGGGTCCACAGTCTTCTGAAAGAGGGCAGTTCACGTGGGAAAAAGACAATGAAGGTGCTACCTGTCTAATGGTCCCAGATGGATGCATTAATAGGGCTCTGAGCAAAGAAAATCTTTCCCTTGTTGGTAAGTTTCTAGGATCTAGACCTAATATTGATTTTATTAGAAAATGGGCTCTTAGAAAGTGGAAACCTAAGGGGGATCTGAGTATTACCATCATGCCACAGGGTTTTTTTTGGAAAAATTTAATCAGTATACTGATTTGGAATCGGTGCTTCTGGGAGGATTGTGGTGGCTGGGCAATATGGGCCTCTTTTTGAAAAAATGGTATCTAGGGTTTGACCCTAACATTGAAAATATAAACACCATTCCAATATGGTGCAGACTCCCTGGGCTACCATTGCAATTTTGGGATGATGAAATTTTGCTAAACATTGCTAAATCCTTAGGTACTCAGATCGGGCTAGATGGGCCCATGAGAAACAGATCCAGACTTGCTTTTTCTTGGTTCTGCATTTCTTCTGAAGTGGAGCAGGAGTTACCAGAGCACATCATCTTGAAATCTAAGTATGGAATGTGGATTCAAAAAATCAAATTTGAAACTTTTCATTTAAGGTGTAAGCAATGTCATCACATAGGAAACTTCACCAAAAAGTGTCCCAATAAGGAGATCCCCTTAGAGGAGGAAAAACACAAAAATAAAGAACAACCTGAGAGTGATTTAGAATCGATAAAGGAACGCAGGGTTCTTGACATTAAAAGCTGGAGAGAAGAAAAATCCCCTAACCAGACTGAGTTGAACTACGATAAAAAGGAAAAAAAGGGGGTTTAGAACTCGAATAAGGAAACATTTGGTTTGGTGGCCAAAAACCCCAGCGGCAGCTTTGCATGGAGCACCAATCAGAATCAAAGAGGGCTTAGAAAATCCTGTAAAGGTGACTTTGGAGGTGGACGAACATGAAGGAACTGTAAATATAAATATCATCCCTAATGATCCATCTCAGACTTTGGATGAAAATAAGGAAACTGAGATAGATAACACTTTGTGCATCATTGAGGAAATATTGGAAAAGGATAACATGGGTTCAGAAGAGACATTGCAGAAAAACACTCCAAGGGGTGAAAGAAAAATCTCTACAGATATACCTCCTTGCTTCAGCAACAGATTAGTAGTTATACCTCCTTGCTTCAACAACAGTTCAGCAGATCCACACTCTATTGATAGGAATCAGAGAGAGCAAGAAGAGGGAGAAGTAACACCATTCAAGGAAGATGAGGAGATAAATTCTGGATTCATAGAGGTCATCTAAAAAAAAGAGAATGAAAGGATTTGAAATGATCCCAGAATCGCTCTACAGTGAAAACAAAAAGAAAATGGACAACTGGGAAAATTCAACATCTAGAAGTACTAGATCTTCTGCTAGAAGACTAGTAGATTTTGGAATTAGTTCTAAAAGAGGAAGGCCCTCAAAAAATAATCTTAGATCTAAGAGAACAGAGAAAGACATTGCAGATGACATTCAATGACAATTGAGCCATTAGGAAATCCGAACTCCCAATCCTATCAAATGAAGATTATCTCTTGGAATATCTGAGGTCTAAATGGAAACTCCAAACAGAGAATCATTAAGGAGTTACGAGATTCTAGTAGTCCTAGTATTTTGATTTTGAAGGAAACTAAGATGAAAGCTAAGATCCTTGAAATTAGTAAAAAGATTTTTTAGGAAAAATCTAAAATGGCTGCGGTGGACTCTCAGGGAGCCTTTGGAGGTCTGGCTACTCTTTGGGATAAAATAAACTGTATTGGTATGGTTATTAATGCTAGCACTAATCATCTTGCTATTAAATTTCATGCTATTGAGAACAATGGTGAATGGATCCTTTTTAATATCTATGCCCCTAATACGATTAGTGTGAGACGTAAACTATGGACTGATCTTAAGATCTTTAGAAACCAGCATAGTACATCTAACTGGCTTATCATGGGTGACTTTGATTCTCCTCTAAACCCAGGAGAAAAATATGGAGGTATCTCCATCTTTTCCACAGGTATGGAGGAATTTGTTGATTTTATTACTGAACTTAATCTCTTAGATGTGGATCTCCATGGGAATAAATACACTTGGAACAAAAAAAGGTTGGGAAAAGATCTTATCCAAGTTAGACTAAATAGAGCCCTGATTTCTACTAGCTGGATTCTTAGTCAAGACTTCCACCTCTCTTCCCTGCCCAGAATTGGATCGGACCACAATCCGATTGCTTTAAATCTTCTCAATTGGACTAAGCCCATCAGAAGCTCATTCAAATTTGAAAAGATGTGGATGGGGCATGATGAAATCTACAAACAAATTAAAGAGTGGTGGGTTTGGAATTGTGAAGGCACTGCTCAATTTAGATTGATTCAAAAGCTCAAAAATGTTAAAAACAAGTTAAAATCTGGAATAAAAGAGTTTTTTGGCAATGTGTTTGAAAAAAAAAAGTTAAAACAAAAGCTCCAAGATTTGGAATTCAAAATGAATACAATCTAGAGATCTGGTGAAGACCAAACTGAGGAAAATAATATTCTCTCAGAACTACATACGATTTACAGCAGCGAAGAATCTTTATAGAGACTAAAATCTAGGGCTATCTGGCTAAATGAAGGAGATAGGAATACGAAGTTTTTCCATATGACCACTTTGAAGCACAGAGCTTGTAATAGGATCATGGAAGTGGCTAAAAGTAACGACAATGTTATAAAATATCCCAACAGCATCAAAGAAGAAGCTCTAAATTTCTATAAAAAACTTCTTAATGAGAGGAATATATTTGATGATGAGGCAATTTCTTTCATGCTAGAGGCTATTCCCCAAGACAAAATTGAGGAACAGAGATATAAATAAATCACTAAAGCTGTCACACTTGAAGAACCGCAAAAAGTTGTGTTTACTTTAGAAGGTGACAAGGTTCTAGTTCCGAATGGTTTTTCCATTAACTTTTTCTAGAATTTTTGGGAAATATGTTCGGATGATCTTCTCAGAGCGGTGAATGAATTCTATAGAACTGGGGATCTTTTGAAAGAGCTGAATAACACCCACATTGTGCTTCTCCAAAAAAAATGGATGCTAAAGACTTTAAAGACTTCAGACCCATCAGTCTTGTGAATGTTATCTATAGAATTTTTACCAAAATCATTGCTACCATGCTTCAATTCATTATGAATGATTTAATCTCAAGGTAGCAGAGTGGATTCATTAAAGGCAGGATTATCCAAGATGGAGTGATTATGGTTCATGAGACCATACACTCTATGGAGAATAATAAAAAAGAAAATATGGTCCTTAAGCTTGATATGAATAAAGCCTTTGACAAGGTCTCTTGGGTTTTTCTTGACAAAGTCTTAATTAAATTTGGTTTTCCGGCAAAATTCAGAAAAATTATACGGTCAGATTCTCAGTAGTGGTTAATGGTAAGCCAATGGGATTTTTCACAAGCAACAGAGGAATAAGGAAAGGGGACCCCATCTCCCCCCTGCTCTTCATTCTTATGGCAAATAGTCTTAGTAGAACAATTGGTAAAGCAGTCATTGACGGTCTGTTGAAAGGCTCAAAGCCCACTTCCATTAGCCAAGTAGCTTCTCATCAGCAATTTGTGGATGATACAATCCTCCTTTTATTGGCTTCTGTCATTGAAGCTAAGGCCACCAAGGCTATTCTGCAACTTTACGAATCTGCTTCTGGGCAAGAGATCAATTATGATAAAAGCTCCATTTTCTTCTTCAACACTCCTGAGGAAAGACAACTTAAAATTGTTAAAATTTTGGGTTGTAAAATAAGTGTGCTTCCAGCCACTTACTTAAGACTCCCTCTTGGCACTAAAAAAGTATTCTAACAAGGTGTGTGATGATCTATTGGCGAGATTTCAAAAAAAAATGGCTGGATGGAAAGGAGCCATTCTTTCTAGTGCTGGTAAGTGCCTACTCATAAAAATCACGCTTCAAAATCTGCCTATCTATATCATGTCTCTTTACAAGATCCCTTCTACCTTCAGAGAAATAATTGAGAGGATTCAAAAAAAATTCTTATGGCAGGGCATGAAGGAGAAGTTTAAATATCACTTAGTTTCTTGGGATAAGGTTTGTACCCCAAAATCTTTAGGAGGACTGGGCATAAAAGACATCAAGAAAATGAATGAAGCTCTCATTGCGAAAATGGGCTGGAGAATGCTTTCTAAGAAGCAACCCTGGATAGAATTAATTAAGGCTAAATACCTTAATCAACAAGCAGTATTTTCTTTTCTTCAAGATGAACACCTTCCCTATGGTTCCATTTTTTGGAATAATTTAGTGAAGAGCAAAAATTTCATTAAATAAGGCAGTAAATGGAAAGTGGGAGATGGCTGTGATATAAAATTTTGGGACGATAACTGGTTTAATGGTAGCCTCATGGAAAGATTTGGTGTCGTTAAAGATAGTCTTGAGAACAAGTATGGCACTAGAATCAAGGATTATATTAAAATAAATGGAAACAAAAAGAAATGGAAGAAACTTTCTATGGATAGAGATGATCTGATCCAAAATATTTCCTCCCTGTAAGAATAGTTGGACCTTATCCCCTTAAGTTGCTGGATGTTAAGGATGAATTGGTCTGGAACAATTCTATTGATGGGGACTACTCTGTCAAAATAGGTTACAATACTTTCTTCGACAATAGTCAAACTGAGTTTAAATGGAGTAGAATTTGGATGACTGAGCTAACTCCTAAAATTAACTTTTTCTTTTGGCTAGCTCTCAGAGGAAGAAATCTCACAACTAACAACCTGATAAGAAAAGGTTCCATAATGCCTAATAGATGTCATATTTGTAAAAAAGACTCTGAGGATATCAGTCATTTGTTTATCCATTGTGATTATGCTACTAGAATATGGAGTTTTTCCCTCTCTAGTTTTAAAGCTATCTGGGTAGTTCCGAAGGATTTCAATCAGCTTTGGACCCAATGGAGCCCACCCTATAAACATTGTGTTGTTAGAAGGCTTTGGAATTTGGTAATACCTCATGTTATTTGGAGGATATGGAAAGATAGAAATGATATTATCTTTAGAAATAATAGACTGAATTTTAAGCTCAGTATTGGGAAAATTTCTAATGCTATTAAAGAAAATATTGCTAGATTTAAAGCCCCCAAGAACAAGAGTTATCTAGAAAATGAAGAGCATATCTTGTCCCAATGGCAGATTGGAGCTGACAATATCTGAAATAATTTTGGTAATAGCATTGATAGATCTTTTATACATTGGCATCCTCCTGATCTTAACTGGTATAAGTTGAACTTTGATGGGGCCTCTACGGGTAACCCTAGAATGACAGTAGGGGGAGGAGTGATCCGGGATTATAAAGGTAGTTTGATTGCTGTGTATGTTGGAAAAATGAGAATTCAAACTAATCATTTTGCTGAAGCATTATCCACTTTATGAGGCCTTAGAATTGCTCAGACTCATAATATTCAAAACCTCATTCTAGAATGGGACTCCATGAATATCATTAATCATCTTAATCAGTGTTTACCTCCAAGTTGGAACATCAAGGACTTCATCTTGGAATCCATAAGTATTTGTCAAACCTTTAATAACATCTGGATCAAGCATACTTACCAGGAGGGTAACAAGGTGGCAGATGCTTTGGCTAATTATGGCATAAATGTTAATCACATTATTTGGGATAAGAAAGATCACATTCCTGAACAGCTTCAAAGCAGCATACAAGCAGACACTTATGAGCATACAAATTCAGGGTAAGAGAAATGAGCATTTGGAGTGGGACTTCAAAAATAAGACTCCCACACGTGCTGATATTAAAACAACACTCAAGCAAATCTTGACGGGTAATCAAGGTTGTGGAACGTATAATGAGAACTTAAAGTGGATATATATGAAGATTAAAGCCACACATGTGGGAAATATTGTGCTTTCAACAGCTTTTAAATAGGGCTTTACGGATTCTCAAGTCAGTAATAAAGATGATGATGATCTGGAGTGGGTTTCTAAGGGGATTGAAGTTCACACATGTGGGTTTTCTCAGGTACATAGCAGCAGTCTCTCAGGCATCCATGGGAACAGCAACGGCTACCCTAGTCATCATTCACATCATGTGGCTAATAATAGAGAAAGGTAGACTGATAATTGTGGCTGTTATAGAACTCCTCACAGGGATTTTGAAAATTTTATTTGCAAATACTTAAGCACGGTGATAATGGGAGGTGCCCCTTGTCAGATTGAACCTAGTGTGGACCTTGAATGGAAAAATAATGAAGAGCTTTGGAATCTTCTCAGCCAGGGAGGTATCACTAATTTTATGGAGAAGATTCAGGGTCACGACCAAAGTATTTCCATGCATTTTATGAAGGATTGGAAAGATCACATAGTGGAATATGGTGGAAAAAAGATCTCAATCAATGAAGAGTTAATTGTAGAAGCAATTGGCCTTGACATGGATGGGTACCGCTTCTTTAATAAAAGGATTGACAGATGTGCGGAGGAGAGGAAATTTTTTGAGGGTAATGAGAAACTGGTCTTCATCATGGTGGGTCTAAAGGTCAACTCCATCCCTCTGCCTTTTGACGAGGTCACCCATATGATGGTGCGTTATATCTCTTTAGAGGGGAGATTCGTCATTGTGCCCTCAAAGCATCTTGTGTTACTCAATCACTTCCGCAGGAGTTTCACGGTATGCTTCCCTCATTATCTGCTTAATTCTCTTGAGTGCTCCATTTTGGAGTTTTAAAAGCATGCACGTGCGGTCCCTCTGCATTAGGGTCTCATCTTCTTGTTGCATAAGATTTATCTTCTTAGGTCTCCTGGCATCCCCTCCTCCCCCGTATCTATTTCTCCTCTGCCCAACACCATTGCCACTACCCCCATATCTTCTCCTTCTCTCCCCATCACCGCTGCTGTCACCCCTCTGCCCTCCATCTTGGCTCCCTCAATCACCCCCCCACCTCTGCTCCCACCCACTTAGCTTGCACTTCGGCCAGACCTGTTACTAGGTCTTCTAAAAGACTGAACCTTGATACCCCTATTTCGGGGAATGCACCTCAGGGCTTGGAAATTGCTCATAACCTTCTGCATATTAGAAGTACTGGTTCTTAGGAGGCACACATTGAGAACTCCACAAAAAGGCTGGAAGCCTTATAAGCTAACATGTTACTGTTGAAAGAAGAGGTTAAAAAGTTGGCAAAGCAAAAAGGTAAGAGGAAGAAGGAAGAGGAGATTGATATTGATAATAAACAGGTTGAAGACATATATGAAAAATTGAACTTATTGGACAACCATCTAGGGAAAGCCAAGACTCGCCATGACCATAATATGGCTATTTTTAGTGCAATTGAAGAATTTATTGAGCAGCATGTCCACAGCGTCTCTAATCTCAGCGGAATTCCAGCAACTCTTTGGGGCACGGAAAAGGAAAGCAAACAAACCATTGAACAGCTGGATGTTATTGACTCTACTCATATGATGACATTGGCTATGTTCACCTCTTGGCAGAATATCAAATCCAGAATCGAAAAATCTGCCAAGAAGTAATTGTGGATGTTCTGGTTGTAATCCTTCGTAATTTTTGCTGTCTGTTTGCTATTTTTTGGCTGCTCTTCTGCAGTGTTTGAAATGGTTTGTTGTTTTGGGGTAACTTCTCTTTGGTTACATTGGGTTTCTATATCTCATATGGATCTTGATCCTTTTTGTAATGATTCTCATTCCTATTCTAGCTTCTAGGCCCTCTTTTGTTCACAAGGGTGTAGTCCCTTTTAAAAAACTATTTACCAAGAATAAAAAAATATATGAAACCCTAATTACAAAGAGGGTTAGAAGAGCCTTAGCTGATTCGAAGAGGTTGTTGGAATGTGTTGTAATGGAGACCGGGTGAACAAAGATGGAGGACTGTCATACAAAATCCTGGAAAACTATAGATCTAGTTGATTCGATTGGACTAGAGTGCCTAGAGAAGGATAGGGGAACCTGTGGGAATCCTGGTCTATATTTTAGGTGCCCTGGTATGTGTAGATGCTCAGAAAATATCCTCTAAGATGATGTAATAGGTGCAGAATTTTTTTCCTTTTGTTACATGTATATCAATGTAAGATCCCAAGGTCACTGTAAACATGCAATGAAGAAATCACCTGCAAAACCCTCAAATAGACATCAAATCCTAAAAATGTAAGATGTAAAATGAGGCTTTGGACTATCCTCAACTGCCACAAAGGTGGAATTACAACTAAGATATGCACTACATCTCATACCTAATGTAGTTCTATGTGTGTCTGTGGAATTTTTCCCTAGGTTTCTCTTGTGTGTGTCACACTTGAAGTAGCGAGCAAGTGACTAGATTTAGCATGTAAATAATGTGTGCATGGAAATAATAGAATCCCCTCTTATGAAGTGTGATGTAGATAACCAACCTTTGTCCCTTGTGATGGAGCTAGATGGATGTAAATGGAGCTATAAATGCCTTTGATGGATGCAGCCTTAGGTGGAGATAGTAGATGTTTAGTTCTTGGTCCCTTATTATGATCACATAAATGTATAGTTATATAGTTCCTTCGCTTGAATTTTGTATTTAACCCCAAAATGACCAAGTACCAAAAAGATAAGATGCTCAAATGGCTAGAAAGGACCCAAATAGTGTGACCAAAATACAAAGAGGACTAGGGTGCCTAATGATGATGTCCGGGATGGGTGCTAGTGTCTCGAATGACAAATGCCAAAAGTCGTAAATAAAAACTGAGAAAGTAAGAGTGTAAGACTAAGAGTAGAAGCATAAAGCAAAAAAAGGTGTTCAAAGACATGGGTTAATTAGTACTTTTCTTACTTAGAAACCATATGAATAATATTATGTGATCAAGACTAGATAATTACCCAAAGTGCATGATTTTGTGTCTACATTTCCCCCCACTTTATGTTAGTGAGAAGAAAGATTGGTAACATAAAGTAGATAGAGATACATTCTCGATATCCATGTAGATTGTTTTAAGAAATTGTGCCGAGGGACTGGACAAAGCATGGAGTGATAAAAAGATGGAGTGTGGAGACTAAAGATGAAAAAGTGTAAAAGGTGATGAAAATGAACCTAGGGAAGAAACACGTGTGTGAATGTGGTGTTGTACTTGTTGTTGGTTTTGACTACCTGCTTCCCATACGGACGGACGTGCAAAAGAGAATACAATCAAGTAGTCAAATACACATGTATATGTATTAGAAGCATGTAAAGAAGTATGTAAAATTTTTGAAAATGTGAAAAAGGAACATGTGCACCTGATTCGTGATGAGAAAAAAATGTAGAAAGTATCATGTAAATGATGTCAATATGCACGAGTTTTTGGAGAGATCTTACGCCAATGTAATGGAAGAAGTGTAGGCATAAAATTTCTGGTGTCGTCCTCCAACCTTTAACTACTTCCTGTTGTATAAAACACCACTACAGATGGTGTGTATTGTGTTAAGGACTCTCTTCCCTATAAAATACGTTGTGTAAATTCCCAGTGTTAAAGGAATCCATGTCCTATCAAAATCCTTTGTGACATGTTGAGGAACTGTGTAATTGTCCCCTAATTACTGGAACCATAAGAAAGACCACTATATTTCTCCTGTTACTGACACTCAGGGAAGGTCGATGTGTACTAAGGACCTAAGTTTGATTATGAGCCCCATCCAAAATTGAAACTTTGTTATACCAGTATTGTGCTATGTGTGACTCTTTATGGGGTGACTGATTCACCCATATTATGCCCCATTGTTTGGGGTGCATGTGACATCATAGAAGGAATACGTGGCCCAAAAAGAGGACCAACCACTGTATTGAATTTTTCCCTATAAGGGGAAGGGAATTTTCTTGGTAGAAACCATGGCACACACAAACAAGTGGCTAGGAAAAATAAGTGTTAGTACAAGCAAAGACAAACGATCATGTAAAAGACAACATGTAAGCTAAGTAGACAATTTACATACTAAGATGCAAGTAAACACACAAGAATACAATGTAGACTGCGAAAAGTGGGTTACAAACATGGGACATCACTCACGATGTCACAAGACAATCAAGGTGAATGAAGACAAAGGCATACAAGTGTGCACACAAGACAAAGGGAAAAGCCCCCAAACAATGGCATATAATGACAATCAAGTACAAACAATATAATAGATAACCATGGTGGTAAATAGTCTTGTAAAATAAATACTACACATGAAGCACTTGTTAGCATGTTAGAAAGATAAAAAAACATGTCAAAACGTGTATAATTTGACAAAGTAGTGTGTTATGGAACAAAATGAAGCAATAACACCTGTAGTTTACTAATGTGGATGCCCCCAGGAGCTGCTATGGGATTGGTACTACGTATTGTGCCAAGCATCCATGTTGCGTGTAATGGACCTATATAATTTGTGATCACAACTAGGAAACAAGTGAACTCACATGTGTGTATGATAAAGATAATGTAATACAATATATCTATCTAGCATGTGTAATAAAGTGAACATGTACAAATAAATGCAAGAAAGGGTAAATACAACCAAGATATGTAGTATGATATGTATGTAATGGAATACAGAGTGAATGATAGGAGCCACATGGCCTCGAGTGAATGGAATTGTATGCAGTGAGGTTCATTTATTTATGCCATCTCAATAGTCAAGAATGAACCGTAAATGAGAGTGCGTCATTGGGAAATGATCAGACTATATGTTGTGTGTAATGTGATGCGATGAATGTATAATGATGATATGAGACATAGAGATGAGGTGTGATAATGTGTGATGATTTAGCCTAAAGTGTATATTACAACAAGATAATGGAAGAAGTGATGATGTAGCCTAATGCGTATATCACTAGATGATGCTAGAGGAAGTGATGATGTAGCCTAAAGCGTATATCACTAGATGATGTTAGAGGAAGTGATGATGTATCCTAAAATGTATATAACTAGCCTAGGAGTGTTGCATGAGAAATAGGTTGAATGGTTGAATGTGTGAATGCGATGAGGTCCATTTGATTTGTATACCCTCAGCAGTTGAGTATAGACCGAGGGACTAAAGTGTGTCATATGGTAGTGAGTGCAGCGTGTATAAGTAGATGAGTAGGATGTGTAATATGTATAGTAGATGTCATGATGAGAAAATTTCATAGGTCTACGATGTGTAAAGTGTGTAATGTGGAATGTGTAGTATGTAATTTAAGATGTGTATATTATATAAGTGTGTAATGTGGAATGTGTAGTATCTAATTTAAGATGTGTAATGAGATGTAAAATGTATAATAGTGTAGGGTGTAGAATGTGTATGATGTATAGATGTGTAAAGCACAAAATGTAAATGATGCATAATAGATGTAAGAGAAAAATAATGTGTATGTACAAAGGTGTGGAATGTGTGAGGATGTGTAACATGTAGTGTCTACTATGAAGTGTGTGAGGTTCACGTGTATAGTATGCCCTCAATACTCAAGTGTGAACTTTAGCACAAGAGTGTGTCATAGGGAGGTAGGGTGATGAGAGTCACATATCAAAGACCAAGTTTGTGTGAAGCGGTGGAAGCATGTGTGGAAAAAGGAACAACAAGACCATGTGATGATGGTAGAAATTTGTCTTGTCTATCAATAGGAGTATTTGATTTTACGAAATGAATTTAAAATGGAAGTGGAGAAGGATGGGGAGGAATCTTGGATGGTGGTAACTTAGGTGGGATTGACGATGGTGCAAATGACTTGATAGGAGAAGAAGATAGACTGATTTTGAGAGGCGGTTGCGTATTCGGAATTTTTAATGTTGTAGATGACTTAGTAAGAGGGGGTGTTGGACTTATTCTTAATGGAGGTTGCTTAGGCAACACTTGATTTTCTGGAGAAGGAACATGAAAGGTGATGGCATGGTGTTTCTTAGACATGGATGAATCAACTTTAGGAACCCGTTGGGATGTAACAATTGTAGATGGCCATGCAAAAAAATATTGTACAATGAATGAGATAAATCCTTGACACTCAAAATTATTGATCCTTCGTCGTAAATCATAGCAGTCATTATCATTATGTCCATTGATTCGATGATAATTACAAAATGGATGACCCTGATATTTAGCAAGTCAGTAAGGAGGATAGCCTTGAGTAGGCACTAAAGTTACCAATTAATGAATCAATAGATTAGTAAGAATGTCATATTTATTAGTATTGCGATCAAAGGTGAGCGACAAGACTTAAGGCCCACTAATATAAGCACATGAAGAATACATAAAATGTAGATGGTATGTAGAAGGAGAACATACATGAGCCTGAGTAACATCCTTAAGCTATTTGATTTTAGATTTAAGAGATGTAATGGTGGATTCCATAGCCTAAAATTTATCTTGAAATAAATAATGAAAATTTTTAATTGATTCCAACATGGGTTGATTAGATGGAGGATCACAAATACTTAGGTCATTATATAAATGATTGAAAATAGCACTCAATTGATGTTGTAGCATATCTCTAGGGAGATGAATGGTTTCTAGGGTTTTTTGCATAACAACTTGGAAATTGGGATGCATATTAAGTAAATAAGACAAAGAAATTTGAAGAATTATTGGATCCATGATATAAAATATGATGTGCCAGACAAGGATCTGAATGACCGATCATGAGTGGGGTTCACCAAAATTATTATGCTAAAATGTAAATTAATAGCCTAATCTAATGCAAGTTTGCAGTAAATAAATGAATACTGAAATAATACCCAAGTGACTAAGAAATGAAAATATGAAACCCTAATTACAAAGAGGGTTAGAAGATCCTTAGTTGATTCAAAGAGGTTGTTAGACTGTGTCGTAGTGGAGACCAACTAAACAAAGATGGAGGACTGCTGCACAGAAGCCTACAAAAATGTAGATCCGCTGATTCAACTAGACTGGGGAACCTGAAGAAGGATAGGGGAACCCGTGGGCGCCCTGGTCTAGATTTTAGGTGCCCTAGTCTACGTAGATGCTCAAAAAACCTCCTTTGAGGTATCATAAGATGTTCATACTTGTTCACCTTTTATTACCTGTATAACTCTGTGAGATCTCTGAGGTCACTGTAAACCTGCAATGAAGAAAGCACCTAAAAAACCCTCAAATAAACATCAAATCCTAAAAAAGTAAGATGTAAAATGAGGGTTTGGACTATCCTCAGCTATCACAATGGTGGAATTACAATTAAACGTTGCACTACATCTGAAACCTAATGTAGTTCTATGTGTGTCGGCGGAATGGTGCCCTAGGTTGCTCTTGTGGGTGTTACACTTGAAGTAGCGAGCAAGAGACTAGATGTAGGATGTAAATAATGTTTGCGTGGAAATAATAAACTCCCCTCCTATGAAGTGTGATGCATATGAACCAGTCTTTGTCCCTTGTGATGGAGCTAGATGAATCTAAATGGAGCTATATATTCCTTTGATGGACGTAACCTTAGGTGGAGATAGTAGATGCTTAATGCTTGGTCCTTTATTATGATCACATAATTTTATATTTATATGATTCATTCACTTGAATTTCATAATTAACCCCGAAAAGGCTGACAACCAAAAATATAAGATGCTCAAATGGATAGAAAGGACCCAAAACATTTGACCAAAGTTTAAAGAGGACAAGGGCACCCAGAGGGGACGGGGGTGCCTTGTGCTGACGTCCTAGCTAGGCGTTAGTGTCTCGAATGAAAAATGCGAAAGGTGTAAAGACATACTAAACAAGTAAGAGTGCAAGACTGAGATCATAAGAATAAATAAAATAAAGGTGGCCAAAGACATGAGTTAATTAGTAATTTCTTAATTAAGAACCATATGCATAGTAATATGTGATCGAGACTAGATAATTAGTTAAAGTGCATGATTTTGTGTCTACAAATTGCAATGGAGGAATAATTTGTTTTGCATGGACAATCAATATTCTCTATTGTCATTGTCTTTGAATGTGCAATTTTTTGTTCTCTCTGTGTATATTGAAAGTGCATCGCCATTAATTTTGGTCTACTCTCTGTTATGCCCTTCAATCCACCTCCTCTCAATAATTTTTCATGAAATTAACATTGGATGAAGGCTACGTTTTGCATCTATCTTCATCTCATAATTTTCCATTGGAGATTTGGTGAAAAATACTCAATAAGATATACTCAACAAACTAGTGATATGAAAGGATTGAGAAAAAACATCTGACGCCTCTAACCCATGCGTCAATTATCACTATGAATCTATGAGAATCGGAGCCTTCATGAAAATATTTGCTGAGATTTTTATGCCATTTTTTGGCAGTTTATGCTCAGCGGTCAGATCCGTGAAAAGAGGATGTGATTTCTTATTTATGTACTTCAATTACATTGTCTTTGTATGTTTAAAGAACCAAGAGTTTAGTGTGATGGTCTCGATTTAAATGTACGTGGCCGAAAAATTTGAAACTTCCAACCATAAAATTTAATCTGTTGGGATCTATTTTGCTTCGTATACTACCACCAGTGATCTTTCCTACCACCGAATTCAACATTATTTTATGCATGATCTAAGTCTTTCAACATCCATAACCTGAGATCCCTCAAATATCTCATGGCTCATCTCTACTGTAATGGCGTCTCTCATGAGTTGATCGAATGCTTCCTAATCGGAGATAATATAGCAAAGCTTCAACATAGGAAACTACAACGTAAAGAGGAAAACAAAGCATCTTTCAAGGTATTTGTAGTCTATGCTAAGTGTAGACTTCCTTCAGTAGGAAAACCCTCCAACAACGATACTCATCCTTATGCTATTGCGGTAGAAATAATATAACTAGTGGTCACTCCAAGTGGAGCAAGATTATGCCATGAGTGGGATAGTTGGCAGAAAAGAGTTTTAGTTTTCATTTTGAAATGATGATTTGGGGAAGGGGATGTTACCATTTTTCTCTTATGAGCATCAGGTTTCTATGGATAATGTGTTATCTTGCATGTATTTTGGGGTGGTAGATATGTTTGTGTAAACTGATAAGGGCAATCCATGCTTTGAGGTAGAAATCACTGTTTTCATTATTTTTCATTTTTTGTTGGCCTGTGTCATTTACTTGCTAATTAGCCTAGTTGTTGCTTACAAGGCAATAGATTTTTTTGTGTTGTTATGTCCTTAAGTTATGCATCATGGAATTTTTTGGTTGTTGTTTGCTAGCTAATTTCGATATTGTTTGCATATGCAAATTTGATATTGGTAATGAAATTGTGACTGTAGAGTGGTTATCTCCAACTTGTATCAATTAAAAGAGAATTGCAGTGCATTAAGATATTTTTGAGAACCTTCACAAAAGCCTATGAGGTTTAGCTAAATCGGGCTTGTAAGGAATTTTTAGGTTCATATTTTATTGTTTCTGTGAAGGTAGAGATTGTTTAGTATATGGTGTTTAGATCTTCTCTAAGACATAGATTAAATAAGCTCTTTTTGACGTGGTTTACATGGAACATAGTTCACAATACTGTGAATGGTACTGGAATTATTTTGGGCCCATGGAGGAATGTTCGATCAAATGAAGCCTAGACAAATTCCACGTGGCAAATAGACCAAACAAAATACAAAGTGATTCTATGTGGAACCAAGAGGTGGTTAGTGATTGAAGCAAACATTCTTTCCTTCTTTAATACTGTGTGATGTTATCCAATGATTAATAGGTTTGAACAATTTAACTTTTATTCAATGTATTTATCTACGTAAAGATTATTTGTGTGAAAACACGAAGAAAGACACAAACATGCATAACATTAAAGAGCACACCTTAGCTTCAGTCACCATCTGGGCAGTCTTATCCTACATCTCTGAAGCTCCATTCTTAGAAGTATTCCCTGTTGATGAATGTTTAGAAGAATTTTTGGTCTCCCGCATATTAACGTCAACATTTTCATCAACTTCAGATACATCATTTCTTTGACCATCATTTGTCTCCATCGCAATAGTCCCTTTTTCTTCTTTAACATTCTCTTTTTGTAGTTGAAACAGTGACTTCCACTTCATCTTCTTCAATCATCTGTAGAAATAGAAGAATGTTGTCTGATCTACAATAGACAAGTGTAGAATTTCTAAATGCATGTTTCCTTGAATCTTCAATTTTTTTACTTCTGAATAATCTTAACATACAAATGCTCAAAGAACCAGGAAACCTTCAGCCATAAATAATATTTAATAGTGTTACACGAGACATTATACATATTTAAATAGAACCTTAGATGGATCAACATATAAAACATCAAGTGTAAAGGTCCTTGACCTGAAAATTGTTACAGCCTTTGTACTTGGCACTATGTTGCCCTTTGGAATTTGCATTTAGAGTAAGTTGTCAGCTGTAAATGCTTTGAACAAGGTGGGAAAAATTTTTCAGTCTACTAAATCAGAGTTCCCTTTTGATTCAATATCATTGAGATGGTACATCGTGAGTGGGTCAGTTGGCAGAAAAGAGTTTCAGTTTTCATCTCTCTAGAAGAGAAAATATTGTTGCTTCACTTTTTAATTCAGAAATCTCACTCTCTCAATTTGATTTCAATTCCTTGAGTAGGCTTGTAGACTAAAAGGTGGTTGCTGTCATGGCTCAAGTACATGTGACAAAATCTTGGGAAGAAGAAACATTATTAAAAAGAAATATTATTAAAAATACAAGTGGAAAATCGAGAAATTGAAGGAAAAGGCTTTATTATCAAGCTTACTAGTTAATCCTGAGGAGGTGAATATCAATGGTCCATCAGAAATCCAAAACAAATTATGATTGGGATTCTTCTCGGAGGGGGGAAAAGAGAAATAGTATCCTTTTTACAAATCTAGTGCCTTTTTTTGTATTATGAGCAATGACAAATATGTATGAACCCTCTCTCCCATAGGTACACTGTGTAACATTACTATTCACCTAACTTCAAAGGGAAACTAAGTGCATGCATTTTATAATAATATAGACTGATATTTAATTGGATTTACCCCCACTCCCACACACACACACACACACACACACACACACACACACACACACACACACACACACACACACACACACACACACACACACACACACACACACACACACACACACACACACACACACACACACACACACATGTATATATAATTACAGTGTAATATATATTGTAATTTTACATTCACGAATATAAATTATATTATCTTCTTTGTAACATCAATCTATAAAGAAAGTTATGCAAGTTTTCCTAGCAACATAAAGAAATCTCTAACCATACATGAGAAAATTGAAAATCCACAACAATACATATAAATTTGTATGATCTGGTATGTATAATTCAATCTCAAATCGCTGACATTACATAGGCACAAAGTGATACAATTAATCCAGACGATAGGCACCAGATAAAATGACAAAGGTGGGAGTAAATAATTATTAAGAAATGGGAGAGAATCATCTGCAAGCATTGGATCTCGTCTCACATTTCTTGTTAGCCAGTCATTTTTCCCTCTCCATCTATTTAATCCCATTGTCCACCTTTTCCTTTAGCTTTTTATAGCACATATATGCAGGTATCCTAAAAACAATTCAATGTTATGACACGTCCATGGTAGAGGCAGTAATCCTAATTGCATACTATACATCTGATTTTAAGAAGTAAACATCATGGTCTAGATCTCCAAACAATTGGAAAATAAAATTATTTAGAAACTGGAAATTGAACCTGGTCCCTTCTTTATCACTGCAGGTTTGACAAAGTGCACATTGTTATAGTGCAAGCCTATGTTTTTAGATTGATTCACTTAGCATCCCCACTAATCTCTGCATATCTAACATGGTGCACCTTCTTATAGTGCAAGTCTGTGTTTACAGATTTCTTCATTTAACATCACCAATGATCTCCACAAGAACATTTTCCTTGGTTAATATGGAACCGGATTGCATCTCTCACAACAATTTGTCTTGCAACAATCTTGGAAACAAACTTGGTTGCAGTGTGGCACTCAACACATACATGAAGGTTCTTGACAACTCTTATAGTTGTTCTAGGGTTCGTGATTAACAATCCAAATGCAATTGCCAACTTCTCACTATGGTGGTAGAGGAATAATTCTTTTTCCTCCTCCTCCACATCATTCAGTACATGTCTTGAATCTGAAAAATACCCTGTTGCCTTCATTTCCCAACACAATTTCTCCAACTTTGCATAGATATCACGTGTCTATGGGTGTGATCTATCTCCAACACAAAAATCATGTACCCTCTTATGGCCTTCAATCCAACTACATCCAGGTATCTTTCTTAGTCTTCTATCTTTCATCAATCTCCTTACCATTTGAACCTCATCTCGCCTTCCCACATCTACGTAGATGTTAGAAAAAATAATATAAGTTGAAGCATTTTTACGATCCATCTCAAAAAGAAGAGTTGTTGTATATGGTCCTAAACCTATATTCTTATGTGTTGTACAGGCACTAAGCAAAGATGTCTTGATAACCAAGACAGGTTTAATCGACATTTTGATGATAAAGTTTAAAGTTTCCTCAAGATAGCTAGCATGGCCAAGGAGGTCAACCATCCACACAAAATGATCAATTATGGGTCTAATGCCATCCAAGTCCCTTTCCACCAAATTTATATCATTTTCCCACTTAATTTATGCATTTGAGCCAAGAAAAGAGAACCAATAGGTCTAGTTGGCAGGCCACGGATAGCAGTGGAATGTTTGTTTTAAGGTCCCCAATGCATTGCTTCTAGGTAGTATTTTGGATGCATCCCAACTGATTGCAATCAGCTTATGCTCTCCATTCTCTGCACATATATGAAAAATTTCCATGATTTCTTTGCAAAGTAGTGTAACTATAATTGGGTTATAATTCCTTTTGTGATGATTACCCAAATAACATATTTCTTCATGAAATTATGGTAATGATGTATTATTAGTAGGAAATTTGACCTTATTGAGGGCCATGAAATCTGTGTCATGGTCATAATGAAGGGAAACTTCCAGGAAATATAACATTGGGCCAGCAGTATCAGGTATAAGCTTTGTGTCAAATGAGGAGCTGAGGGACAGTGGTATAGAAGGCCAGCCATTAATTGGATCATTATTGTTAGCCAACACAAATCCTTCCACATAATCAAAAGATTTTACTACTGGTAAGCTGATCAACATCTCCTGATCAGCTCTGAAATCTTCAAAATCAGCATATACAACTCTGATCCACCTTACCTGCAAACCAAATCAAATCAGACCATAGGAATAAGCTTTAAGGAAAAACAATTAAGGATGACAAAAAATTATGAAGCAGAAAAGCAAATAGAGTTTCTGTTGTAGGTACCCACTTCAAGACATGAAAAATTGGCAGACAAGAAACTCAAATAGCAATAAATATTGGTAGATGTAGTGCAGATGTAGAATGTCAGTTTGTAATCCAGTCCAGCACAGAAACAAAAGAGAAAGGGGGACCTAATTCCACTATTACTATTCAACCATGCTATATAATTGGTGAGGATACCATATCAGGAGCCTTCTGCAGCATTATTTTGGTTTTGGTAATGATTCCATATTGACCAAGTCCCCCAAGTACTCCATAGAAGAGATCTTCTCTCTGGTCTGGAGAACATGTTATTGCTTCTCTTGTTTCATCTTTCTCATTATGTGAGCCAGATGCAAGGCAAGATGAATTTGTCTGAATAGTATTCTCTATAGTCAAATCTAACATAAAGTGTAGTCCCAGCTATTGGTCCAATAAGATTCTATGCCATTCTTCTTTTCTCTAGCCCTTGAAAACATTCTAAATAGATTAGATGTCATGAGAAAATATTATGTTTTATGTATTATCACATCTAAAATTCAGAACATATGTTCACAAATGGAAAATAGTTTGTAATTTGTTTCTTCCATTGTCGTTTCATCATGCTTCATCTTTCTCATTTCTCGTAACATAGTTGGGACTACACTTTATGTTAAATTTGACTATAGAGAATACTATGAAGGGAAATTCTTCTTTCCTTGCATCTGGCTCACATAATGAGAAATCTGTGTTGAATGAGTATTAGGATGTATTATAATCAAAGTTAACAGAATGTCCACATTATACAGGTAATGTTTTTGTAGTAGATCAAATTATGTTGCAGGGGCATCCTTATGAAAATATGCTCAAATTTTGGTTTTCTTAGGTCTAGGACCTTAATTGGTCCAATAAGATTCTATGTCATATGATTCTTGAGATATGTTGTCTCAGTTCTGAGAACAACCTTAAAAACAGGGTTTTACATTTGATTCTTGTATTCTTGAGCTCCCAACAAATGGTATGAGGGTGTCAAGGATTTAATAAAGATGAAGACAAATTTCTTGACATTATAATTTCTCCTTTGTTCAGTCGTTATTCCTCAAATCTTATGAAACTCTATATTTTCTGGGATTTTCAAAACTGTAGTGAGCTTTCATATGTTTCTTGATATATCAAGATGCTAATAGCTTGTTAGAGGTTTCTTGTACGTATGGAGGCATGTAGAATTTGGTAGGAACCTCGGTATATTATTGGTTTGTCAATATTTACGACAACCCCCATATTCTGCCTTGACTGTCATATAATCCTATGGATTTCTTGTGCTCATACAGGTCTGTACAACATTCTTACATGTTCCCCTGATATCTAGATGACTACAAGTTGTATTTGTGGATGTATGTCTTGGAACGAGGTAGTAACTGTAGGATCCTTTGTATATTCTTAAAGATTCATTGGTTCTTAGATCTCTCATGCTCTGTCTTGTTCTTAGTAAACATGTGGTTAGGGTTACAAAATGTGATTTTGGAAACTATGGCATTGAAACCTTGTTGTCATCATATAGGCCTCCATCAGAATTTTTGAGAGGGAATGTAATATAAGCCTGAGAGTATGTTTGGAGAGCTTAATAATTTGAAACCCCTATAACTCTTCCCTATGACAGTGACCTTCTGACTTTGGGCTCTAAAATCCTATCAATAACTCATTCCTCTGTTTAAGTAAAGAAGGCTTGGCTTGATCATCTTGGCCTCCATCAAATTAAGTGATATGATTCCCACATTGACCCATGTTTCATGAGTAGCAGTCACTCTCACAAGTATGAATGATGTAATTGACATTCAATACATCTAGGTGAAGATAATAGGGGTTAATTAATACAAGGGCTTTCCCCAGAGGTCACTCATACCAAAATTACTCTACTTCATGTGCGTTTAACCTTGGAATTCCTCCCACAATCAAAATCTACTTACTTTACTCTACCCCATCTACAAAACCTTTAGTAAATATTGCACCTTATGAACCAGTCATGATGAAGCTCCCATTGAATTCACTTTTAACAACAAACCACTAAAAGCTCTTCAACTCAAATAAAGTCATCCTCAGAGCATCAAATGCAATGAAATTTCAAATACAACGGGAAAAATCATTTCACATACTTGAATTTTGACCCTCCTACTTCACTGCACAAGACCCCCACTTTGTCTTTTGTCACATTGAGCAAGCCCTAACACAGTTCATTTTAAGAACATATTATTCAATCCAAAACTTTTAAACAAAACAAACTAATGATTCCATATAAACTTACATCAAATTTATGAAAGTAGATGACCCTTAGAACTTATAACACATAATTACATAAATGGAAAAAAAATTACCTGGGTAAGTTCACACACAATGAGCTCCTGATTAGGACCAAGAGCCACACCCAAAGTTTGTCCACCAACAAATTCCCAATTCTCCACTCGTTGTTTATCACCTTTCCCATGAATCCAAACCTGCTTGATCTAGCCATCCCCACAACCAGTTAAAAATGAATTATTTTCTCCATCAGCAGCTAAATCTTCTGGATTTGGAAGCAGCCCAAATCCTATCTTTTCTACCTTTTCAAACCCAATACCATAATTCTTCTTAAGAGTAGGCACAAGATCAATGGCCAGGCTCAAGCATTGGGGGAACTTGGAAATGTGATACCAAATGTCTGTAGCCCCTCCCCCACCTTTACTGGCTGAAAATGACTTAACAATACCCATCGACATCATTCCAATGGTTGTCCTGATAGAATGATTTGGTTTGAGAGACGAGGCCTAATTGTTTGAACTTAGGCCTGCTTACTAATGCTCAATATGTTTTGGATTCTCAAGAAGCCATTCGTGAAGACAATAAAGCCACAACTGGGTGACATGTTCATTACACACTATATGAACCAAGACATAAAAACCCTAATTAGTAAAATACATACAGCGCACGGTTTTGGACAAGGTTCTAAGGCATCTAGTGATGAGAACTCACCAGAAATTACATAGGATTGAATAGAAAACACAAAGAACTGAATACCAATCTCAAGATTAAATTCATCTAAGGCATATTGTATTGGGGCAAAGGGTTCGAAATAGAGCTACCAAATCTGCAGGGGAAGATAGTTGCTTAACCCCCTATGCAAAATGCCTTCAGGATGCAAAAATGAACTGTTGAAATTAAGGTTGATTGGTCTAAGGGTTACAGCAGACTCAGTGCAGCATATGTTGGCCTTGGAAAATATGATGAAGCAATTTCTGCATACAAAAAAGGCTTGGAGATTGATCCTACTAATGAAGGATTAAAATCAGGCCTTGCTGATGCATAGGTAGTAGGTTGAAGTCAGCCTACAGCATCACCATTTGGAAATATATTTCAAGGACTGGAGTTGTGGGAAAAACTAACAGCGGACCCAAAAACAAGATTATATCTGCAACAACCGAACTTCGTCAAGATGATTTAGGACCTTCAGAAAAATCCTAACAATATGAATTTGTATCTTAGTGACCCACGGATGATGCAGCATTGGGTGTGTTATTCGGCCTTCTTGTCCTTTGTTCCTACACACTATTCCTTTCAGTTTGTGTGTGGATTTGTTGAATCTTGACCTCTCTGTTATTTTTCTTGGCACTGGACTGTGGGTGATCGACAACAATCTGGTGGCCCATCTTAGCTCCTAGCTATTTTAACTCTGCTCGACCACTCTACCTTCTGGATTATGTGCTCGGTTTAGTGGTGGCTCAGACGACCGATCCTTCCATAGTTCCTCTCAGCTTCATGATGGTCTGCCTTTGTTCAGCGGTGAAACGACTTAGCTCCTGGCCGCTTAAACTTCCACTCAACCCTTTTGCATATATTGTTTGGTCAAATTAGGGTTTATCAAAGCGAGAACCCGAACCTTCGACAGCACCAGATCTACGTGGCAACAGAAGACGATTCATACCCGGTGACAAGCAACTTAAGCTTATGCTTTGGCGGATGTTCCTGCAACGGGGACTGGGAGATAGGTGACTACGTGATGATAGGCAGGTCGAAGCTGCTCAAGCAGAAAAGCGTCGTCGTTGGAGATCTACTACAGGGTAGCCACGCCTCCGGCGTAATTAGGCTTTTTTTGTAGTTCATGTCATGTAGTTTAGAATGTTTAGGTATTAGTTATTACTTTTTTTTTTGGGATATTGAAGTTGTTTGTTTTAAATTCTAATAAGTTTGTTTATTGTGTCTACTTGTCATAAAAGTTAGAGTAAAAATAGTTGGATTATATATATTAGTGGTTTTGTTATTTTGTTAAGTCTATGTCAAGTTTTATTAAATCCACAAAGTGTCTACAATAAAGTCTCATTTATATAATAAATTTGTCTTATCTTCTTAGTCAAAATCTATTTTTTAAGAGTTAAAAAATAAGTAGTATCCATATTAGTCTAGTAGTATTGTCCTGTAGATATTGTCTAGATGTGTTAGTCATCATAATTATTTAGTGTCGATATATTTACCGTACATCCATGTAAATTGTTATTTTCAAAATTCAAACAATAGTTTGAGTCAAGGTAGTCAATGTCAATGTCGTGTCGTTAAGGTCATTTATTGTCATAATTTTGAGAGTTGTCAAAATTTGTAAAAATAAAAAATAATTTTCCTTACTGATGCATTTTAGGTGGAATTCAAAGTCTGATTGAGGTATTTAAAATTGAGATCCATGATCAAATTTGGCTGAGTTAGCAGTAACTGATCGAAGGATGGAGGCATCAGATGTTGGAGATCAATCAACAAACTCTCATCAATCGTCAAACACGAGGCTGCACAGATGGTTTGGTGACATTTTTTTAACGTAACTTTATGTTTCAATATTCATAGTTTTCATTGTTTCTGTTGTGTTATATGTTAAATAAACCCCTTTCTAGAATTTTTGGGAAGATTCAAGTTTTCAGAAGACTCACTTTTGGGGAGTAGGAGAATATTATGAAGTAGACTCGAAGATGGTTATCCAGCTAGTGCGAAGCTTGTGGATGTTGGAGATCTAGAATTTGGGCACTCTGGGAGGAAGGGAAAGTCCCACGGGAACCTAAAGAGGTAGGGAGTATTCCTGCATAATTTAGGTCATTAATACGCCTTTACGAGGGTAAAGGGATAATCTATGGAGTTTATACGTGGTCTAAGAAGTGCTTTCATGAGGTGGTTCAACTTCTTTGAAATATGGTTCTTCTTCATGTTCACATTAAGGGGTAAAGATTAGCTATTAATAATGTTCACACTAAGGGGGTGAATGTTAGAAAAATAATGTAGTGTTCACATTATTATTGTAATTGTTGTAAAATGAATAATTACATTAGTAATTATTTATTAATGGTTAGTTGTATATAATATTATGACTAATAATATATACGTTATATAATGTTTTACACCCGTATTATTATAAACGGGTCATATGTTTCCTATTTTATAGGAGGTAGTTTTCCCACCTCCATGGCTATATAATAGCCATTGTATTAGTAGGATTAATATAAAAATGAAATAATATATTGTGTGTTTGATTTTTTTTTTAAAGCTCCTACAATTATTATCAAAGATGTAGGAGATGAGGTCTTGTTCATGACAAAATATGTTATGAGATCTATCAGTGGTGTTTTTACATTGTTAGGTGATTTCATAGCAAATTCTTGCAAAGATCTTGAAGAAGAAGAAGATGAATATGAAATTGAATTAGTTCAAGTTGAGATAAAGCATACTGAGAAGAATGCCAAGAAGATAAAGACACAAATCAATGAGTATGAATAAAAAATCCATGAGCTTGAAGAGAAACATTGGGTTGTAACTGAAAATCTAGATGAGAAAATGGGAAGGCTAGAGATACATATGAGTTCAATGAATCTAAACTTGTAATCTAAGGAAGAAGAAGTTACTTTTATTAAGAGAGAGCTCTCTGATGCATTTAGCAAAGCAAAATCATTTCAGAAGTTTGAGAAAAACACCAATGCTCTTGATGATATCTTGAGCAATCAGAAATCTGCAGGTGACAAGGAAGGTTTGGGATTTAAAGAAGACTTCAAATATAAAGAGATGAAGCAAGAGAATAGTTCTCCAAGCAAGGATGGTGAATGAACAAGCATTAAGTAAGTAAATAAGGAAAGTTCCATTAAAGACAAATTGAAGATAAAGCCCATTAGACAACCTAATGCCTCAAGGTATGAAATATATTTCGATGGTTATTGTTTTGCTTGTAATGGATTTGGTCATAGGGAAAAGGAGTGTATGCAATTTGATAGATATGCTCACCCATGGCGAGATAGTTGGAGTGATCAAGCTAAGAATGTAGTGTGCTAAAATTTTCATGAGAGAGGTCATGTTGCTAGATATTGTATGTATGACCCACCTAGTCAAGTTGAAGGCTACTAAGGCAAGGGTTCAGTGGTATGTTTCAATTATAATAAATCTGGTCATGTTTCTAGATAATTTCATCATGGTTACTTAAGGGAAGTTAAGATATTTCAAGGTCCTAAGATGCAATAAAGAGGCTTTCAGCGTTCTATATTGCATGCTAACAATCAAGGCATGATATGGGAGCCTAGAATGAATAATAATGGTCCTCCAAGCACTTATTTGGATGTAAGATAAGGTGTGTCTCAAATGTTTGATCACAAGCAAGGAGAAGAAGGTGACTTTTAGGAATCTAAGAGGTCTTGGGACCTCTTCAATTCATGCTTTTAGACCCATCATAATGGTATATGCCTCTATTAGGATTCTTAGAGGTGTATTCATTCATATGAAGCAACGAGAATAGGGGGAGATAGATGTCTAAAGTATGTTGTAATAAATGTACTTGCATGATGTTAAAGTATATCAAGGTGTGTCATCAACTTGTTTAGGTATGGTATGTAGTCCTATATTGTTGTTTGTGGTTTCTCAATCAAGGAATGTATGTTTATAGTGATGATGTCTTCTCAAGGTTGTACAGTCATCAAAAATTATGTCATGTTTAAGGAGTCAAGTTGTGATATAACAAGAATATGAAGTAATGAGTAAAGGATTTATTCTTTGACAGTATGTAACATGAAATATTTTCTTATATTGTTTGAGCTTGAGGTTCTGTTAATCCTTCAAGAGGTCTTGATCACTTTATGTCTCAAAATTTTAAGAGAAGTCTATGATGCTACGAATTCAAGTTGTTTCTAGTCAGTGATAAAATTTGGTTTTATATATAAATTTTTTATTCTATCATGAGAATTCAGTTCTAAGTCAACACTGGTTCAAAATAAGATGGTTGACATAAAAGGTTGTCCATGGTATTGTAAGTGCTTGTCAAAGTTATGTGTCAGTCTACATGACCTATAACAGGTGTGTTAATGTTTCTACAACATGTAAATTTTGTGTACCTCAAGGAGATGGTGTGAGGAGTGTCTAGGTATGTATAAGAATAAGAAAGAGTTGTGTCAAATGTCAAGAGTTATCTAAGTGCTATATCCTGGACTCTAGGAAACCTTATTTAGGGTTCAGAGATTTTTTGTGAAATGAAGGTATTAGAGGTTGATTCAAGCCTTGAAACTTTGAAAATATAACCTTGACATGTTCATCCTCATGTTTTTTGTGGTCTCATAGATAAATACATCATTCGTTAGCTACAGTTCAAGATAGTTTGAGCTCTTAGTGTTAATCAAGTCCATAGATCTAATTGAAGACTAGTAAGTGAAGTTTGATCCTTCCCCTCCAACGAAGCCTATGGTGAAACTTGGTATACATCTAAAACATGAAAACAAGTGCTCAAAACTAGTAAGATTTATATGAGAAAATGAATGCATCAAAATATAGAAGTGGATTTCACTTGGATAAGGGCTAGTAACACATGCAAGTGTAAAATGATGGCTACATGTCCAAAGGAGTGTCATCAACATGTAAATAAGATGACTACATGATTTTCAAACTTCTTTAGACATGGAAAGAAGAGTTAAGTCCTAGTAAAGATGTGTTGAACCAATGTAAGGGCATCATCAAACTGAGGTATGTGCATTTCATTCATGGAGATTTTATAGTAATCTGAGAACAAATAGAAGTTTTAAATTGAAAAAATAAGGGTTTTTCAGTGTGATGGGTTATGGTGTGAGGTAGTCTAAATTATCAGTGATGATCTACAAAAGGTACATATGGACACAATAGGCAATACTTAGGTATCACAGTGAGGACAATACCACTATTTCAGAACATAAGTGTTAATGGAATGCAAGAATGTGAGGTTACATGTCTATCAACGACAAAGGAAAATTATATCCACCTTGTGTTAGATACATAAGATGTTGAGAATGATTGGAGAAGCTTGCATAGTAATGTGAAGGGGGTAATGATGAGTATGTGGTTGTAGACATATAAAATGTTGACATGGTTAATTACGATTAACTTGTCCCACAAATATCCCAACATAACCCATATAATAATTAATCGCAAGATTAATTATTATTTTAATCCATTTATCTTATTTACCCTTTATAATTTATCATTTATTTTAATCATTAATCATTTAAATTCATTATTACATCCCATTTGATCATTAATCTCATTAATCCATTATTATATCCTATTATCCTATTTTAATTATTCATTAAAATTTTCTAGGAATTTAATATTCCTATATCTACCTACCCACCTACTCTACACATCCCTACATCTAGCCTTTCCATGTCTCCTCACCCCCAATCATCATTTATTAACTTAATCTAATCCTAATCCTAATCACATCCTCACACCTCTAAATCTAGAGGCTTTAGAAGCCTCTCTAAACTTCCCTCCATTTAAAAATTCAAATAAACCTTCCACTCTCCGTGGAGACTTCTCTCAAATTCTATAAATATCCATTCTAGATTTATCCATACTTCTCATACATCCTCCACCATTGATCTCAATCCAACTTGGATTAATCCTGGCTATTAAATCCTCTACCCATTAACTATAAATTGAGCTCCCCTCCTCAATGAGATCTATCTTGGAGAATATTGTAAATTCATAACATCATCCATTTTATCTTCTTCAATCACTCAATCAATCCATTCCTTCAATCCATCTATCAACCATCAAATTGATCTTCATTAAGCAATCCAAGGGGAGGTGTTGCCCAAGTGACTCCATCAAAATATGAAGCATCCAACATCAATCAAGAGCACATCCAAATCTATCAAATAAGAAGGATTTCCACTTGTAGGTTAGTGCATGTATATGATCTTCTCCCTCTTTCTATCCAGATCAATCTGAGGTAGGTAGATAGTTATGTTAGTTTATGATTTAAATCGGTTTATTTCTTAGTTTGAAAGTTGCCCACTAACACCACTTTTTGCTTACATTAATCCAACTAACTAATCTCCAACTATTTATAGGAATTTAAAATTACCACCTACTCTATGCCTACTCTACAACTAGGCTCTCCATCTAATTCCCCCCACTAAACATAATTAATGGAACCTAATCCCAAGCTAAATGATCCTCTAAATATAGTGGCTTTTTATTTCTAGAAGTCTCTACTATTTTCCCTCTTTTATTTTAAAATATTCAAATAATGTGCCTCCCTCCATTGAATTTTTAATTCAATGGAGAGCTCCTCCAAAATCTAGAATTTTTTAATTCTAGAGAATTCTTCATTCTCATGCATTTTGCACCATTAATCCATGTCCTATATGGATCAATCTCAACCCCCCATTTATCCATCCTTCAAATATAAATAGTGATGCCACCTCCCATGCACACCACCTTAAAAAAATTGCAAGTATATGTTGTCAAAATCTCGTAGAAAACTATAAATCACTAAGCATTCTAATAAGCAAGAATTCATCATCTAAAAAGGGGGAAGTGTTGCCAAATCAAATCGATGAATCTGAAGACAAGGAAATCATCCATTAATCCATGTCCTACATGAATCAATCTCAACCCCCCATTTATCCATCCTTCAACTATAAATAGTGATGCCACCTCCCATGCACACCACCTTTAAACAATTGCAAGTATATGTTGTCAAAATCTCGTAGAAAACTATCAATCACTAAGCATTCTAATAAGCAAGAATTCATCATCTAAAAAGGGGGAAGTGTTTCCAAATCAAATCAATGAATTTGAAGCAAAGGAAATCATCCACTTGAGCACATCCAAGCTATCAAAGAAGGAGGATTTCCACTTTTAGGTAAGTACATGTATATGATCTTCTCGCTATTTCTATCATTTCTCAATCTCAAGTAGGTAGATAATTGTGTTGGTTTAGGATTTGAATAATTTTATTTCCTAATTTTGCAAGTTGCACACTAACACCAATTTTTTCTTACAGAGGTCACACAAAGCCTGTGTTGGTACTACAATCCAAGGTGCTTCATGTCAAGGCTCTGTAGGTGGCTACTGTGTGTCAAAATGGAATGACACATGACTGTAGATGAATCTTCAATGCATAGGGAGAATCTCTTGTCATCAATTCAAATGAAAAGGTATTAAAAAGGTGACAATAATAGAAAGATGATTTTTTAGGGTATGTATGGAGGTTTTCCTACTTGAGTCAAGTATGCATAATATCAAAAGTATCAAAATAACATCCTACAGGTATGTAGGTGGTGCCTAAGTCAGGTGGAGCAATATTTTGTGCTCAAGATCATGAGCAAGGTGAAAAGGAAAGTGCTTGGGAAAAATTAAGAGTGATGCTAGATCTACTTGGTTGATTATTTTCTTCTTGAGTGATGGTTTCTTCTTGACAAGGTGTTGCAATTCTGTGAAGGAAAGAAATTAATGTGCTACATGTGTATAAAGATCTCCAAGACATGGGGAGATCCTTTTATCATCCATTCAGATGTTCAAAGTGCTTAGAAAAGTTACGTGACCATAAATATAGTTTTTTCATGCAAAATGGCTTGTTGAGTAGGTCACTTATCCAAGAAGGGCACACTTACATACTTTAAAGGTTAAGAACACTGAAATGTCACCTCATGGCAGAGATGAATTGGTTGAGTCATCTTCATGAAAAGATAACAAGGTAAGAGCCTCAATTATTATGTTTTCAATTAGAAATGCATAGTTTGGTTCCATGGGGAGTCATAAGAAGGTGTGCCATTGTCAGTTTGGGCTTCTAGTGCAAGGAAAAATTGGACAAATTTGTACTAAAATTTTTGTTTAGGGAACTTAGTCCCAAAGTTGAGTATGAAGTCAAGGTATGGTGTTGAGCCAAGTTTGAGTCTTTCTCAAGATGAGAATAAGTCCAAGAAGAGGTAAGTATGATGTTTTTAAGATATTTCATGATCAAAAGATGGTTGGCATGAGTAATAGACAATTGATAAAGGATTGCTACAATGTAATTCAAGAAGGTAAAATAAAGTATAAGGGAAGTAAAACAAGTTCTTGAGCCCACTTGATGAATTTGTATGATTTTTCTCTCAAAGAGGAGGTGAAATTATGATCCAAGCCCCTGTCTCATGATTTTTGGCATGTGTAAGTCCATGTATGCTTCTACTCAGGGGGAGTTGAATGGTTTCTAGCTGAGAAAAGAGATCAAAATCAGAAATTAGTGAAGAATAACAAGTTTCTGAGTCAAATTTAATGATGTTGGTTGATGTTTCCATCAAAGAGGTGATGATATGAAGTTGAAAAAGATAAATAACTTGCATGTACATGTAAGCTTTGTCATTAATGTAAAAAGGGGGAGAAGATTAGGTAGTTTTCCATCAATGACAAAGGGAGATGTTATTGGCATGTTCAATTCTAGGTGTTATAATTGATGTAAAATTTCATTGATGACAAAGAGGGTGATGGATAAGTGTCATATCATTCTAAGTATGATGATGACATGAGGTGATTAAGTAAGATTGGCTTGGCCTTGCAATCCTAATCAAGTGATTAGCTAGTCTAGGTGATGGTGCATGATGGTTTGAGTGGCTTGGTAGTCTGAGTGGCTTGGTAGTGGCATGGAGATAATTTTTGGAGAGTTTTTAGGCACTCACACGAGTTTCAGGGTGTAGGTATAGGCTAAAGACCTAGTTTCAGGTGCTCATCTAGACACATTCTAGGTGCTTGGAGGCATGAGGATGAGTTGTAGAGAAATGAGATCTCATGGAGGCATGCAAGAATGTCATAAATGTTGTTCCAAGTATTTTAGGGCCTTTTTGAGAGGTTTTATGATGATTTATAGTGTCGATTTAGTTGACCCTAGCTTAAACCATGTAAAACCCTAAGTGATAGTCATGTAAATGAGATGGGATGAGAATATGGACACCTATTTGAGATATGATGATGATTGGATATTGTGCATAGGGGTTTCCTAGAGGTGTGAGAAAAATTTGGAGTCGTTATGAAGAATATTTTGCAAGTTATGTTGTTTTTAGTGAAACATGGTCAAGAAGAGAGCATTTTCTAGCTCGATTTGCACTTTTTGATGCTCACCATGAATTGTGTGATTTGCATGGGACCTTGTGGATTTTAAGGATTATTTTAAATTGATTTAATAATTTTTCTTAAAAATAATGAGGTCATTTCATTGTCAAGTTTTTATGAACGAATGTTAAGAAGGTAAATGACCTTTTATGTGCTTGGAACCCTAACTCAAAAGTGGTAGGAGAGATATTGATCATAAGTTCCCAAAATTGATTTCTTGTGCTAGTATGATTGTTGTATTTTGTACAAGACTCATATATATTTACAAAAAGTTATGATAGATCATGTGGTGATGAGTGGGTCCCACCTGAAAATGTAAGTTTCTAAAGAAGTTCAGTTTAAGAAAAGGTTATCCAAAGGAGTTACAAAATAAATTGAATTTTTTTAGTATGGGAGTTTTAATTGATGTCCATGATGGTTTCAGATCATGGTGGTTCCTCTAAATGGAAAAGTGTGACTTATTTATGAAGACTGGTCTTAAGGCAGTTTTGGGGTAGTTTTAAGAAGTTTTCAAAGATGGACTTGGTTGAAGGCCTTCCACTTAGAGTTGGAAGGAAATGTAAGATGTTATGGAAAGAGGATTCAAAGGTATTTATATTAATATAAGTTTTTTCTCGTGATCATGACATTTGATGGAGCATTCAACTTGATTTGTAGAGAAAAAGGTTTGTTGTTTCTCAGGACATAATTGCTTTTGCTGAAAGATTGAGGTAAATGAGACATGAGATGGATTTGTTGATGCTTTATATCAGTTGGAGAGTGAAGAGGGGTGAATTTTTTCCTTTATGAGTTTTGAGGTCTTAACAGTGGAAACAAGGGTGTAAATCATTTGCATTTGTAAAACTACTTTTTGGGCAGCTCAATTTGGTGAAGAGGAAAGTGAGTTTGGTTTGCATTTATTGATGTTTCATGCGATATAGCAAGCACAAATGTGATCTATAGGTCCAGGAGATTCCAATTAGTGTTTACATGCCATATTTGAGTTTTTCTTGGGTGGTCTTGAGGCCCAAAGGTGAAGACATGGTCCTAAAAACAATTGTTTGGTAAAGCATATGAACCTTCTTGACCGTGTTATGATAATTGTATTTGGTGAAATATAATTAAAGACCTTGGATGATGTATTTTTATGTCATATTTGAATTTTTTGATGAATTAGGGAGATTTAATAATCATTTTTATGGTGATTGTGGTTTTAGCTCATCCAGGTGACAAGGTTTTGAGCTTGTTTTGTGCTAGTTTGGTGCATTTGGGCATGAACAACATACATGGGTTCAATATGAATATTTTTATGAATGTGTTACGATTTTTTTAGGTAAAATCATGATGTAGTACCAACCCTTTATTTTTATGAGTTGGAGTGCATGATAAAAGTGAATTTTGAATTCAAATTTGCACTAGTTAAGTGAGAGGGAAAAGTGTGACGCAAGAGAGAGTATGTAACAGATATGAAGACATTGTTTCAGAGCTGAGAGAGTGATTAAAAGGTCAAGGAGTGATAGAGAGAACGTGCACAAGGTTTTTAAGCCAAGACAAGTGAAGAAAGAAGGAGAAAGAGCGAGCTAGGTGAATGAGGGTTTGAAGGTTGTGAGTTGAAGTTGTGATCTCCATCAGTTGTTGCAGAAAAAAAACATCATATATATTCATTCAAAGGTGGTTGAGTGGGTGCTTGATCATCTTAGGGGGTTGTAGCCTCCTTGTGGAGTTGGTGCTTCATTAAACTAGGGGTTCGTGCTCATAGTGAGGTTGTTGCCTCACTAAATCAGGGGTTGGTGCTCCTTGTTAAGTTAGTACTCAACTAAATTTGAAACATAACTATAATGAAGTTTTCTTTTAATGGATTTTCTTATCCTTGAGGGTTTACCACTTATATCTTGTGTTATGGTGTTTTTTTCTCATGGTTATGGTTATTTGAATGTATGTTGCATGATGTTGTGCACACATTAATTGTTGAATGGTTTATGATTTAAGTAAGTAAATATGTTCAATTGTTTAAATTTTTAAAGGATTGATTCACCCCCTCTCATTCACTTGTGCTTCCAACATGAAATTGACTTAAGTGAAGAATGCATAGTAAAGTGGGGGATAAATGAAAATTCATTTTGATTTTTAATATAGAGTAATGTGGACTTTATTAACGAGACGTGTGGTTTTTAAGAAAGAAAAATGGGGGAAAGAGGAAGTCGACTGAGGTTTACATGAGAGAATGGAGGATGACGTTTGGAAGGAGATATATTTCATTTTGTTTTTAGTTTTATTGTGCATACAAGTTTTTACTGGGATTTGGAGGATGGGGCATTGGAAATCTAAAAGGAGATTGGTAGAAAGAAGTTGGAAAACATTTTATTAGGCATGATTTTTCTTATTATTCCATTGCTTTGAAAAATTATTGCTTTAAAATAGAATTGTTTTTTTTTAACAATAATAGTCATTTGGGTAAACATTTTTAAAGGAAATTTTGTTTTTTTTTAAATTGGAAAATTTTGCTCGTTTTTCACCCATTTTGGTCTGCATTTTTGAAAAATAAATACATGGTTACTCACCCATTTATGGGTTTCTGTTTTTATTTTTTATTTGGTTGTAAATTGTTTTTGGAAGAGATTGAAATTTCACCCATTTAGGTCTACGTTTTGAAAATAAATCTATGGACTAAATACTCATTTTCCTGTTTTGCATTTTGAAGATTTTTTTGTTTAATATGAGAATATTTTGTTGATTATTTTCCTATTTACAGGCCTGCACATTTTATGCATTATTTTGGTGTGAAAATGCATTTATTGGTTCAATTGGGAACCGATTTTTAGATTTGTGTATTTGGTTAATTATATAAAAATTTATAGCTTCTTTATTGGGTCGATTTCACCCATTTTTGGGTTTTCACTTTTTGTGTAAAGATTATGTAAAAGAAATATTCTTTTGTATTGATATTTGATGCCCATTACAACTCTGTGCATTGTGTAAACTATATGTGTATGTGTGAAATTTTTTCGTGGAGTTAATTTTATCCATTTTTGGATCTACAATATTAGTTATAAATGTATGACTGTAATGTTTTCGAGGAGGATGTTTTACACTTAATTTAAACCCATTTCTGGGTCTACATATTTGTATATTTATAACATTCATTATTTGTTCAGTTTCATCTATTTTCGGTTAATGTAAACTTGTTATTTAATTTATAAATCAAACACATATTGACTTACATATTAGAAAGAAACAAGAATGAATGTGTAAAATAGGCAGTTATGCCAATGTGTATTTATGTGATCACAACTTCTTGATTATAAAGGAAATTTACCTTGCAGTAATTGATTTGTGATACTATGTATATTTTTGTTGCTTGTTGCTTGGGCATATGATCGTAATTCGAAAGTGACTTACATTATCATGCTCATGGTGAAGCCACAAGTGTGATAACATAAGTCTCCTCCTTAAATCACATTAAAGACATTAGAACTTTAGTGAAAATATGAAACACCATATTAAGGATTTTTGGAAAAATAGTAGATAAGTGATGGTTGTTTGGTGCATCCCTGGTTTTATGATCACAAATGTGCATTCAATTTGAAGAATATTTTCAAACTCTTTTTGGGTTTTGTGGTCCTTGTTATACAATATTTAAAATATTTAAAAATTATTATTTTCATTGAAAAACGAAGGAGATATCGCAATTCTACTAAACCTATATTTTTTGTCTTATTTGATTTTCTTCAATCTTATTATGTTGGAATTTCAAATGAATATATCTCCTCAATTATTACTATTGTATATAAATAGAGAGGTTTTTCTTCGTAGCAATAAGAGGAATAAAAACCTCTCTCATTTTCTCATTTGGACGTCTTCAACTTCAGTTAAAGAGAGTTTTGTGCTACTTGTGTGAGTCCTGAGTTGGTTGAGCAAGTCTTGTGTTGGCTTAGTGAGTCCTATGCTAAGTATTGACTATTTTTTGGTCATCATCGAAAAGGGATATATGAAACTTTCAGATTAATTATTTTTAATGACAGATTGGACAATACACATGCATCAAACAACTAAGGTTTTTGTTCCAAAATAATTATTCCTCATATAAGAGAACATTCTAGTGTTCATCTTTGTCAAGATCATGCATCAACCTCTTCAGATTATTGTATGTTCATGACAAATATGGAAAGGGCAATATAAAAGAACATTCTAGTGTTCATCTCTGTCAAGATCATGCATCAACCTCTTCAGATTATTGTATGCTCATGACAAATATGGAAAGGACATCATATATCAAAAATAACATGATGAAACAACAAGTTAGTTGTAGATTTTAATTGTTAAAGTTAAGTATAGTCTACATTAATTGTGTTTACTTGTGTTTGGAATGATTAGAGAAAGGTATAATTAATTAATTGTACTCCTTTTATGATTAAGTGAAGTTGCATTAGTTTATTGAGTTGCATGGGTTCATTCTATATCATGTTACTGAATGAGGTGTGCGATGTGAACGCCGAAATGGAAATGGGGAGTTGAAAATTAAATTGTAATGAAAAACCTAAGAATGGCTACAGCGGGAGAGGAAAGAAGCAAGAGAAAGCAATATAGAAACTAATGCTGAAAAAAACCAATTGAAGTGTGATAATGTATAGATCAACGAAGAGAGGGGCAGAAGATAATATTATTTATTATAACAAACCAAAGATGTACACTGGAGCATGTTGTAGAAGAAGAAGCGGAAAGGAAGGGTCACATAAGGTAAATAGGAAATGGCAAGATTGTAATGCACTGAGGATGCTATAATTAATATTAGAAATTAAAAACAATTTGATTTGAATCTTGTGCCCAACAAATAGGTACACAAACATTTTATTAATATCAAATAAAATAAAATACAAAAGGGTGTCTAAATGCCGTTAACCCTTTAAATACAATGATAAAATAGAAAAGGGTGCGTAAATGTTATTGTTAACCCTTTGCATACAATATGAACACCTCTCCACCACCAGCTTCAAGCGATCTGTCTACTTCCCTGGTTCTACTTTGAGGTTCTTTTTCTTCACTTTTATTTTGAGCAATAGCCTCTATGTGACAATTGTCATCTTCATGTTCTTCGCTTTGATTGTATCAACTTTGATACAATACTCTATTATCGATAACAAAAAAGGTGCATTGGATTTTGAGATATTTAGAACACATATTTTACTCCAGTTCTGCCAAAAGTATTCACAAATTACATTTAAACCAAGACAATAATTAAAACCTCGCACAAAATGAATAAGCTAAGTTGTGCACTCATATACCTGTATGATAAAATCCATGTTTTCCTGTCATCCCCAACACATAAATATCCAGGTGATCATATGTACCTGCCATCCAAGCAAATTTTTTGTTTCTTTGCTAATAGTCCTTGTAGAAAAATATTGAGTCTATAAATTAAAATGGCATTGAGAAATAATAGAAGCACACTGCTAAAAAGATATCCCTAGTGATTAGAGAGTATCCAGACCAGACAAGCGTGCTTAGGGTGTTAAATAAGGATGTTAAAAATGGCATAAAATCAACACTTTTGGTTCTAATAACAAGTACCTAAAATAAGAAACGAAATCACCAACCTTCTTGAAAGAATCATTGTACACATTTTATAGCAATCTATACTAAGAAGAGAATAAGAATAAATACCTACCAAAAAAATCATTGGGGAGGCATACATAAAAATGGAGAGGATCACGCATGAAAATCCAACCAATAACTGTTTGGATCTGTACGTGTGCAACAAGAAAATATTAACTGTAAGTAACGTGACAAAAGCCAATATCATTGTTATTATCAACCCCAATGTTATCACCTGCAAGAATAGATTAAAATCTTTGTATCAACAATATTACAATTACATTTATAGATCCAAGTATAGAATCTAAGAAACCATTAAATGTGTTAAAATCCCTATCTCATAAGTGGCATATAATAACATACCTTTTTTTTCTTAAGAGGCAAAAATCGGAAAGGATCGAACATAAAACGTCTCCAAAATGAAACCCGCGCCATTTATTTTGAGCAAAAAAGTGTTGTGTGGTTTAGCAAATGGGGCTCCATAAAGTAGCCAAACAACACATGTGAATAAGGTGCACACATATGGAAGACCAAAGAAGTTTTTTGTACACTTAAGCTTGTATATCCCCCAAAAGGTTGGCATTCAATTCTCACAACATGTGTTTACAAGTAATGAATATATATTGAGCATCTACAACGGAACAAGAAGAGTTATTGGTATTGACTCAAAGAAATATGATGAACACAGTAGAAACATAGGTCACAGGAAAAGTGCCAGTGAAGTTTGACTCAAAGAGAGAGAAGACACCTACCTTTCAAGAGCACCCATGATAGAATACTTAGCAGGAAGAAAGAATTCTCCAGCAGCCTCAAATGCTTTAGATTTTAAGCAGCAACACCACATCAACATTGGTGTGTCAATTCAAAGGGAAATACCACCACTACAAATTATTCAAACAAGACATGCACCAAATCCAACCGAAAGCTAACCCCTCACTATACATGTAACAAGATTGTGAAGGATAGAGAGAAGCTATTGCAAGCAAGCAAGCCAGCCTCAGGACAACAGGGATCACATTGCCAAGATGCAAATAAAAAACTTGAAGCTGAACCAAAGATTACCTTTTGACACGTTGAAACTTCCTCATTCAGGTATCAAAGATAAAAACCACACATCTATCAGATACAATGCATTGTCAATCCTGTGAAAACCATCTCATTTGTTTAGCCATTCTGTGCATCTCAATTCTTATTTATTTTAAAGAGAAGAAAACACCAACATTCCACAAGCATAAAAAGGTTAAGTGTGTTACCCAATAACTTTGAAGCACCATCTTTTTGTTACCTTTAAAATGGAGTTTAAACTAATTGATTGCAAAAGCACCAATCAACTCATCTGTAGTCTACATCAAAACAATAATTATAATGACTTTTTGCGTTTATCAACTGTCACTTGAAAATTTATAACTGACAAACATCTCATTAAAATAATGAGGTTGAATTAAACATATAACAAAAAACCCTCAGCCTTTCATAAGAAAGACCATCTTTAATAACAAGGCATGCCTATGTTGATCCTTGGCATAATGTGACGGGTAACTTGAAAAGACAATACATAATAACATTGCGCTTATACTTGAAGCTATTCTGATGATACAAGCTCACATAACAAAGAGTATAGTCACCTCCAAGCATAACTTGACCACAAGCTTTTGTAGGCCAGGATGAGAAAAGTCTGTATTGAACTACACAATCTGGAGAGCTTGAATAACTTCAACAAAAATAACAGACCAAAAAGCAACCAAATTATTCTTTGAAAATAAATGGGTATATTTTGGTATATTTTGCATGGCTGGAATCAATCATATCTAACTGTAAGAGTAGCTTTCAAAGCAGCTTTCGAAATATATTTCAGTGTACAATGGACATTAAATTCAAACATGGCACTGCCTTTCATCTACAAACAGATAAAAAAAATGAAAATGTGAAGCAGACATGTGTTCATATGCTCAAAGGATACAATCAAAAACACCCAAAACCTGGAATGAGAGCCTGTCATTTCTGCAACATTCATATAGCTAAAAAGGAGGATGAACAAATCTACTTTCAAACATTTTTGGAATTCCTGTCCCAGACACCATTTGATGTGTATCTAGGAAAGATGATAGAGATGGAGCAGGAAAGGAGAATGATCAATGAACAAGTCCAAGCCATCATGTTCATGGAAATAGCTCAGCGAGTTAATAAGCAGGTACAAGAGCACTTGCTTCAAGCTAAAGCCAATGAAAAATGACAAAGTAATTGTCTCCAAATAGCTCAAAGAAAACATGCTACGGGCATATTTGAGTAAGGACCATCTCAAGGGGACAGGAAAGAAGCTCTAGCCAAATAGATACAGTCCAATCAGAACTATCCAGCAAATATAGGGAAAACTCAAACTGGAAATTCCCAGTTATATGAGCATGTACTCCATAATTACTATAGATTTTCTAAAGCAGTTAGAACCATCAATGTTGGAACAAGAAGTTGATATAGCACCCTTGCTTCCAGAAAAAGAAGAGTTGGCTCAAGATTTCAAAGCAGAGATGATAAAATCCACCCAACTGTTCTTCCAAAAACATCTTTGATTGATCATAACAAAATAAAAACAGAATTTGCAGCTCCATTCAGATGTTGTAGTTGCAACAACCCTTGTAGACATGCATGCAAAAATGTGGAAGAATAGACGAGACAAATGAACTGTTTGAGAGAATGTCTCGAAGAAACGTGTTTGCGAGGACAACATTAATTTCAGGCTATGCACAAAATGGATTTGTTGAAAAGGATTTAGAAACTTTCAAGCAAATACAATTGGCAGACTTATAGAAAAATTCCACCACCTTTGCCAACATCACGACAGCCTATGCCAAAATGGTGATTTTGGAATAGGGTATGAGAAGACCATAAATAAGACAATTACTGTTCGACACCTGACTGATAATGTTGTGCATGGTAGTAGTGCTGATACATGCCATAGCGAGAACTCTCTTGCTAGCGATATAGTGTCTGAGAAGACCATAAATAAGAGATTTGCTACAAATTTTTCCAATTTGAAGTGTGAAAAGGTTAATTTTGAAGAAAGCAACGAGGACAGGTGTCTTTCTGGCAGCAGTATTGATGAAGGTTGCGCTGCAGAAAAAGAAACTACTGCAGTATGGAAGAACTCAATTAAGGAACATGCAACTTCAGGAAATTCAGGTGGATACCCAGACTGTGAACAGCATAAGCTGTCAGATTTGAAAATGCTTGCGGATTTCAATGGTATGATAAGTGTTGAATACATAAAATGTAAATAAACTAAAAACATGCAAATCATGTTTCAGATGGACATCTAACTTGATAAGACTCTAAATGGACAAATAGAGTGACATTTACGGAATAATGTTTGTGGAGAATATTGTTTTCTGAGAAGAATAAAAAGAGCACCAAAACGATTTTTGTAGTATT
Organism: Taxus chinensis; assembly: GCA_019776745.2. Classification (NCBI taxonomy): domain Eukaryota; kingdom Viridiplantae; phylum Streptophyta; class Pinopsida; order Cupressales; family Taxaceae; genus Taxus; species Taxus chinensis. The sequence goes on along the minus strand of CM034152.1, from coordinate 160,970,213 downwards.
TTTTTATCACAAACATATACTTTCTGGAAATTTATTGACAGATTTTAAGTATTCAATTGTAGGTAGATCTGCAGCATCCGATGCGGCTTATATGGAAAATCAAGACCCTGTGCAACAAATTGTCTGTGGTTATGCTGCTCAAAAGACCCTTGGAGAAAATTTTACCCACAGAAATATTCAAGTAGTGAACAGAAAATATTATGAAGATGCTAGCAGTCAACCACCAGAGAGTGACTTTTGGATGGCTTCTTCTGAATTAAAGGTCGTATTTAGCTATGCAAAGGAAATTCTCTCAAGTAGCTCTGGATTCTTCAGAAGTTCTTGTGGAAAGAAGACACAACTTGTGGTTCAGGATTTGCCTGAATATGTTCCAAAGTTTCTCCTTTATGAGAGTCCTTTAGATATGTTTAAGTCATACAGTATCTACAACAATCTTATTACTGCAGACAGAATACCTGACAAATCAATTATCTGCAGTCATGTCATTAATCCCTTCTGGCCACTTTGTAAGTTTGAGCATCGTGGTAAGTGCAATAATGAGGATTGTCCATGACAGCATGCTAGAGATTACAGTCTAAATCCTACACAATTTGTGGAGCAATTGAAGAAGCACAGTAATACTGAAGTGGATGGTTTAGCTGGGGATTATAAATAGTTAAATAATCATGGTAATCAAGACCCACAGATAATTTTCGAGATAGCAACAAAAGAGGCAATCACCAGGGGCTTCAAAATTCATTTTGCAGCTACCACCAAGCAGTCTGCAGATTCACAAGGCTTATCATGTCGCATCATCAGCAGTTATGGACTGATAGTGCCAGTATATCGAATTGGATCACATCTTATAAAAGCAAATGTCCCAATGGTGGGTGCCTTGATAACACGGAACACTTGGCGTTATTGGAAATTGGGCTTTTACCAATCATTCCCTATTCCATTTGCGTTTCAGAGACTTCTACTTCCAGACATGCCATATTTGCGCAGTGCAGCAGTTAGGGAGTGGATGCTTGGCAATAACAGCCGATTGCCTACTTGTTTGTATAGTTCTAGTGCGATTCCAGATGATACGAAGGTTTGTTTGTATAGTTCTCACATGTACGTTTGAAAATTTTCACACTTACAAACTTTTTGACTGTCTATTTTCTATTTCTAACATCTGGGTGTCTTAAACACATGTCAAACCATGCAGGTCACTGGGGAAGAAGAACTAATACAAGTAAAATTTACGTTTTCAGATTTAGATGATATCTTGAAAGTAAATGGTTATGTTAAAATGCGCATTTCCCTTACTTCCCAAATTCTGTTGAAAGTTACATGGAAAAACTTCAATCCAATTGGTCGAAGAACATTTTAGACAGAAGAGTATGCATTATTTTATTTTATAGGTAAATAAAAAAAAATTGTTTGCAGATCTATTGTAGAAGACCAGCTTGAAAGTTAAAACTGACTGCTTTAACCATGTCCTAATGGTATCTGCAAGCGGCAATAAAAGAAAAGATACTTTTGAAAACTTTAAGTGCTTTGATAAAATAAGATTGCCTATAAACCACAGACTTTCTAGGATAATACAGACTCTGAGTGTTAGACATTTGCTTCATAGTTTGGTAATGAAACCATTGATTAAGCTGTGGAAAACGCGCCACTTCAGACACTGAGCCTTGGTAATTTCTTCACCATCGCCTACAGAAATTAACAATTGACCAAAATCAAACTTAATTGCTATAACTGAAGCTCAGAGTGTAGCACAGACCACTTGGATGAAAAAACAAGAATACAGCCCAAAGTGATTTGCAGCAGCAATTTCTTGAGGAGGGTTCAGCTATTGGAAGTTCTGAGCACACCTGCATGCATACTCTTGAACTCATGGCAGCTGATGAGTTCTTGAATCCATGACCATTGTCAATAAGGACTGCTCAATGTCGTCGACCCTCCTCATCAACTTCCCAAAAAAAATAAAAAAACATTTGTCTGTCCATGGCAGCCAACTCTTTCTATCCTCTCCTGAGTCTGCTCTGTACATTGAGAAATTTTCTCCTTTCAAAGCCAGAGATTTCAACGCTAGGGTTTAATTTTATGGGCATTCTGCCATGAGCTGGTTGTGCCAGCAACTGGCTTCAGATTATCTACTTAGCTCTATAAGCCCAAAGACACTGTGTCATTGCGAAAGCTTTTAATAAACAATATCAACTTCATTTTCAAAAACATAAAAGAAGCCCTAGAAACAAACCCCATTCCAAGGCAGCCATTGCCCTGAAGCAGGTTGCATCAGAAATGTGCCAGGTCCCTCAACAGTTGCAGCCCATAAACAGCGCATCCTAGTGAGCACATGTTGCTCCTGCCATTCGTGCCCTGGTCCTCGTGGATTTGACCCCCTTATGATGGGCCCTTAACTGTTTGACAGAATACCAATAAAGAACACAATTATTGTTTTCACTTCTTGGAAATTACTGTTTTTATTGATTGCAACCATATTCCATTCCACCACTTTACAGATTGTTTAATTTTTCTGGGAAAATGGCATTTCTGTCCCCCCTCGAAGGGCATCGCAGAATGAAATACCATATACAAGCCATTGATAATTATAATGCTACCTTCTGTCGTCTCTTGTACCTAATTCTACATAACCCCTTTCAATTTCTATGGACAGTAATTTATTTGCCAAAATTTGTTACCAAGTCAGACTTTTACACCCATTCATAGGCATTTCATTCTTCTTTCAATTGTAAACAACATTGAGGGTATCTATTCAGCGAAACAGATTTGTCATTTGGGTGAAATAGGCTTAAACTGGGATATAAAGTCATTGCCTGTTTTGAACTCAACAATTAACCAGGACCTCATTGGTAAACAAATGTTAAGGTGAGGAAGAAATAATTCTCTAAATGCTTCATCTTATTTTCCAATATATATTACAAATTCAGCGGCATCAAACACCATTTTTAAACATTGACTCTTCTTTTGAATATAAATTCCATGCTGAAATACATTATACTTCTGCCATCACCATTTCAAATAATCTCTATCAGCCCTTCAATTTTCCTAACACCCAAATCCTTGGTCAATAAAAGGGCAATTATGTCACTGCTAAATTGGGTAGGCTTCATCCCTTGAATGTAGTGCCCCATTTTGATACGGGGAGGCCAAAATATTTTTTGCCATTTGTTTTTCACTGATGGGTCACCAATTGTTTGACAAAATAGCAACAAGGAACATATTTTAGGCTTGGCCTTAACAGAATTTGTAAATATTGCTCGCTTTTTATGATTTCAGTTGCTATGTCTATATTCAGGATATTCTCACGAGGAATGGTTCCTTTCATAGTTTATTAATTTTTTGATTAATAATTGGGTAAAGGTATCAACCTAGGTAGATAAATTTGTTCTACAGTTAACTACACATGAAACTTAATGTCTTTTCCTTATCAGGCTTCGTAAAAAACTTGCAAATACTCCAATTACACATCTTCAATTCTATTGGTTTTATTCCTAAATTCAGTAGATTTCCCAATACAGTCACGTCTATTGTATTTGAATAGTATTTGATTTGTAGTTTCAGCAACGACCACTGAGATATAGTCATGATAGGCACCAAGCTTAGGAGCAGTAGAAACCCAATTACATTGACACACCTATCTATATGGCAAATACCAGTATTCTGAATGGTATTTCCCATAGTTTAGTTTAATTTTCCCATTAGTCTTAGCTTACCCTTCTGCTTTTTGGTTATGCCTAACACCCAGATTTCAATGGACTTTTCGTACTGAAAAGTAAGATGCTGAACTAGGCTTTTGTATGACAAAAAAGATGATGACCTTTTCTACGGACCAAGGAAATGCAAGTTGGTTTTTTTTCTTGTTTCTTCCCAAGTGATAGGTTTGGATTGAGTTTGTGTTTTTGTAGTTTTTTTGCCATAGTCTGGGTTGCATTGAGTCCATCACATCTATCCACAAGGTCTGCCATTGAACTGAGAATATAGAACTGCTAAAAAATAAAAACAAAGAAGATGACAGTGGGAAGATTGAAATTTTTTGGAGACCCTAAAATCACATGGATTGGGTTAGCTTGTAAGCTTTATAGTATTAAACATTGTCCTGGTTATGGATGAGGATGTCAGCCACTGATAAAAACATATGGTGAATCAGTGCTCTTTAAATTCCAACGATTGAGTGAGTCATTTGATCATGAGGTGATGGAGAAAATGTTACTCTAAAATGTGTGGTCGATGTTTAGCTGCTGGCTCATTTTTCAAACACAGTCTGGTTTAGAGTTTTTTTTTTAGAACTTGTCTTCCGCACAAATGTAAGTTTATCAGTACATAATCCTAAATATTTTTTCATTGCATTCTGCAACTACCGTACTTGCAACTATTCAATTATGTATATCAGATTGATTTTCATGTATTTTCCAACCTCCCATAAAAAAAACACACAAGTTATAAAAAAATCATCAGAATCATTGAAGTGTTATCCTTCAATTTTTATTGCGATAGCCTCAGCTTTGTAGTAACAGATAGGGAAAAAATTCAGTATCTACCACAAAGTAATTGGTGGTTTTCTACGATGATGGTTCCTAAAGAGGATAGGGCCGAGAAAGGGATCATTTCTATTATACCACACAAGTAAAAGAAAGTGGAATGCTTCAAGAAGAGAATATTGGAGACCCCTATTCAAATCCTCACAATGGAAAATGTTAGTACAGATATTTCCCACTCAAATGTGATTAGAGATAACGTTCCTTTAAGGAGTGACTTACCTTACTCACACCATGACAAGTCCAATCTTTTAGATGATAATGAATAGAGATGTCACATGGCATATAATACTGACAGAATGATATTACATGTGGAAGAAACAATCAAACCAAAAGATCTTAATTTGCTAAACTTGTCCAATGAGAATATTGTACACAAAAAAGCTACATCTATAAATCCTAGGAAAGCATGGGAACTTGAGCAATCAAATGGCATCCATGCAATAACGAAATCCAGTTTCTCTCATTCCCTTCAGAAAAAGCACTCTCTGGCATAGAATAGGCATTTCTGACCAGCATGCTGAACATGTTATCTCTGGGTTTGAATTTGTGGCTCAAATAGTAGGAGATAATACCCCACAAAATAATTCAAAGAATAATTTGGGTGATGTCGGTAATAGTTCATGTATGCAAAGTTTTGACTGGGAAACAGAAAAATCTTTGCATTATCTACAAAACAGGAGACTTGTCTATGAACCCATAAAGGTAACAGAGGGGTTTCGCATCAGAAATGCTCAATTATATCTCAACAAGAAGGCATGTGTTATTCCAAAAGATTATAAAGGGCATTTCCTAAGTTCTCATAGTATGGATGGGGATAAATTAGGTGATATCCTTTATTCTAAATAGAAGCAAACAGCCAAACGAAAATCTACAAAGCCAACCAAGAATTTGCTAATAACTTCTGCAATAACAAAGGAAACTAACCATGTGGAAGCACATCTATCTAAAAATGCACTCAACCTTGTAAAATTTAGCATCCATGGAAATCGGTCTGATTATGCTTGCAAAGGTTATCCCTTGGATTCACAAGGGGAACTTGTCAAGAGCATTCCCAATACCAAACGAAGATTCAATCAATTATACAGGATCCCAAATTATACAATTGGTACTGAGCCTTTTACTCTCATAAGGTACCATGAGCAGCAGTTTCAGCAGGATCCCAAATTATACATATTTTTTGACTGTCTCTATTTCAGCAGCAATTTTTTTTTTTAAATCAACAGCAAGGAGGTTGAAATTTTTTTCCAAAAAAATTGTTGGTTTATTAATATAATGTTGGAAGGTAACCAAATGTTTTCTAGGAGGAATTATATATAAATGAAAAATGCTGGCTATTTTTGAGTAGAGGTATTTGGATCAAATTGTGTTAGGGAGTGAAACAAGACAAGCGACAGAAATACATGATCAAACAAAGTTTTGGGGGTGGAAAAGAGAAGCGGTGATGCTAATAGAACACTTTTTGACTAATGAAATACTACCAAAAGTGCAGGCTAGTGAAGATCCTTCAAATATTTGGAAGCGATTAAAGGAGTTAAATAAAAAAGAAGAGCCTTCTTCCTTAAGAATGTATTGTTTTCAATCAAAATGGATAAAAATAAATCTTTACAAGACCATTTAGTAAATTTCAAGGGTATTTATCAAGGGTAGTAAAGAACAATTAAGTGCTACTCATTGGAAAATGGAAGAAGACATGGTAGTAATCACTCTCAAGAGATTACCACCTTCGTTTTATCATTTTTTTAGATGTGTCAGTGGGTGCCCAAGTAAACATGAATGAAAAATGTAGAGGCATATAGAATGCACATGAACTATTCAGAAAAATTCCTAAAAGATATGTCGGTCTCATCGACTGCAAAGATTTTGGGATATGCAAAAAATAGGGGTCTATTGAAAATGCCTTGACACTTTTTAGGAAAATGCAATCAGCCTGTGTAAAGCCAAAGCCCACAACCGTTGTCAACATCCTCTCAGCCTCTGTCAAAATGGGAGACTTAGAACAAGGCATTTTCCTCCCCCCCTCAAGAACCAGCACCAGTATGGCAGCACTTAAATATGGCAGAAATGGAATTCTTTTTGCAGCTTCTTAAGGTTTTAGTGTCATACCAAACTATCTTTTATAAACTAAACAAAAAACAAAAACCAAAAAATAAAAAAAACAACAAGAAATTACTTTCTGAGTACAGCCATAAAAGGTCTAAGCAAATATAAAGGCAAGTAAAAGTGAAGGATTAAAATCTTTAATAATTATTAACAACCCTGGTTCTTTTTAGATAGTATATGTGTTGGCAGGTGCCTAGGTAAACATGTATGCCAAATGTGGAGGCATACCCAATGCATGTGAATTATTCGACAAAATGCCTAAAATATGTGTGGTCTCATGGACTGCCATGATTGTATGAAATGCAAAAAAATGGGTCTGTTGAAAAGGCCTTAGAACTTTTCAAGTTGTTAGCATATGTAAAGAGAAGAAAGAATTTAGAGAAGGCAAACTGCACTGTTCAAATGATTCAGGTAGGGTGTATTTATTATGAGATAGGTAGCTACATGTTGGTTGAACAATTACCAACCGAACAACTACATAACTACATTACATGCTATATAGAATTGAAAAGCGCATGTCTGATGGCATAAGAATGACCGTAGTCATCCTATATTAATTTATTCAGTAAATACTGAACCCTAATTATGGTGATTCACCATGGTTTTCTAATAATTTATTATGTTACAAAGTTCAAACCTCGAGAAGAGGAATTTAGCATGAATGGCACTATTGTTATGTTGTTTCAATAATCTAGTGTCATATAATATGTCAGTTACAAGAAAGATATGGGTGCAAGGAAACAAACAATACATGTAAAACACTTGAACATCATAATGCCAGTGTTGTTCTTGTGAATGCATTGAATGCGCAGCTTAACATTAGAATACCAAACAAAAACATGCAAAGTTGCTTTAGACATGGTTCAAGAAGTATTACTAGTAATTTTGCAGAAGACACACAAAGCATGTCCATTTCAAGCACTAGTACAGCTATACTAAAGTGCAGAATCCAAATGTTACCTCAAACTCTCGGAAGTGTGACAGGGAAAGAAACTGAACTAGAAGTGGACGAATCTTCTTCAACAAAAATAGGTATACCAGCCTAGCCTCTAGACTTTCGATTTCAATAGCATAAACATTCCCCATTTCAATATCCTTCTCACATATAGAATCTTCCCCACTGCTTGGTATAGACAACATTTCCTTACGTATATCAGTCACACTATATTTTGTAAAACTCAACTTACATAGCATATCCATACAAAGAATCGTTGTATGGATCAGTCCCTCCCTGCTTCATCAGATGTTTTTTTCCCCTTTCTTTCCTTGTTCCTTGGTTTATGATGGGTTGAAGTTCAGCTCAAAGTTGATTTTAATAAACAAATTATTTGCAACAGAGAACCACCCAAGACTTTTATATCACTGTTGACAAGGGCCTTAAACAGAATTTGATATTCACATTGCTCAAATGACTCAATCAATATTACCTTGAGATTACGAAGACATGTTTTTTTACAGAAAATGGTACGAGTTATAAGTGATTAGTAATTTGCTTCAGTGTTGTGCCTTGGCTTCAATGTTCGGAAGTTGGCTGACGAGAAGAGATAGTCGTACTCATTAACTTCACTGAAGCCTCTAAGAGGTGAGAAATGTTTAAGGTCATAAAAAATGGGACTCTATCTTGAGGAGAACTATGCCTCAAGTTGAGATTGGATTGTTTCCTAGCTTCCTGCATTTGTCCTTTGTGCTTTGAATGAGCCTTCATAGGGAATTTTCGAGTTGCATTTCCTTGCTTTCTACAAGAAGACTGCTCTAGAGAATCTTAAAGCTCAAGCAAGGATATAAATTCACTTTTAGCTACTTCTTGGTTTGTATCGGTTGCATTTCTCATATCTGAGACTAAAATATCCACTAAAACCTTCAAAACTCCCAACATTACACAAGCATGTTCAACATTTTTTTCTCCTTCTGTAGTTTCCAAGCTGAAACTCTGTGTCTTATCAAAACATACCCTACACCAAAACAAAATCATTGAAACTTCAAAACAACAACTTTTATTTACCCTGTTAAATATTGTGTGTGTTAAGGGTGATTCTAATACATTTGGAGAGTTTAAAAAATAATGTATTTTGATTCCTATTCATATTATGATGGCTAGAAAATAAAAAACTGCAGATCCATGTAAACAGAAAACATAGCAAATAGATGATGGTTTTTCTGTGGTAGTAGACATGATGAAACAGAGGAGGGGATCATAATCTGTTTCTTCCAAAACCCACAATAGCTAGTTTATAAACTATAAGAAAACATTGCACGACTTAGCTGTTTTGTGAGAATTTACTTCAAATGGTTCCTTTGCAAATAACAATTCTTGAAAGAAGAAGACGATGCTCTAAAATGAAAATATGTATGACAGACACAATAAATAAGTAAGAAAGTGACTCTTTTTGGCAAGGGAGATTCCTGTTAATTATTCATATGTTTAGAGAATTAGTATAAAATAGATTCAAGCAATAAAATCCATTACCAATTATTTGAGTTGTGCATGGCTTTTGATGGAGCGAAGGAAGCCAAGACAAAAATCTGTTGTTGTCATGTATGCAGGTTGTGGATGGAGCCACCTCATTCCTTTTCTCAATTTTACCAAAATCCTTTCTCTGGATCACATTTCCACAATTTCTTCATCTCTGACGAACATTTTATCCTGGGCAAAAATGAATATGAATGCATTTAGTGGGTTTCCTCTTCCCGCATTGACACCATGAAAGTTGCAGAGGTGACAAATAGAAAAATTAGCTTTCCATCTCAAGTTATTATGTGATCGTTGTTTTCGTATCTGAGGTTATGTAGAGGGCATCATCTGGATAAAATCTCTTGAAGTGGAAAGCTACCATCTAAACCTGGCCTCAAAGATGGGAATCCGCGCATACATTTTCTTCTACCACTTCAACTCTTTCCTCTGCCTCATGCTTCTCAAAGAGAAACTACGCCAGGGCGTGAGAGGGAAAAAGATATTAGGGCTTTCCTCTATTCATTCCACTGACGTTCCCGCACCTCTTCTTGCCCATCAATTTCTTTTTGAACAAATCTTGCATGTCTCCGCTTTGAATGGAGCCCAAGGAATTATTATAAACTTTTGGAAACACCTGGAGAGCACACAAATAGATGTTATACGTTCTGAGGAGGCATTTCCACAGATAATTCCCATTTTCCCGCTCTTGCTCTCCCAACAGATATACCTCGAATCCAACCTAAAACCGGCGACAGAGGGACCTTGTAATTTCTTACCCAACGAGATAAAAGATCAGCTATGCTCATTTCATGGGTGCTGTTGTCCTCTCCACTGAGCAAATCTGAGAGCTTGCAGTGGGTCTCGAACCCTACGAACATACTTTCTTCTGGGCGTTGAAACCAGGAGGCAAACCCCCTTTTCTTCCAAAATTCACAAAAGGATCTGACGTGCCTAAAACCCTATTTTATGTCAAAACAACATCCACGAGGGCATTACATCGCAACTTTTGTGAAGATTTGTACCGCAAAAATATTTTCTGTTGAACAGTACAAAGGTCAGATCTAAGATTCAACACTAATCTTTGCATCGGATCATTGCCCACTTGATGAATGTTAGGTCATCCTCCTAGTTTTTGAAAGGCTCGAAGTTCTTGCTCGGTCCCTGAGCATGACCTCTAGCTAGATCTCAACAAGCCTTTTGTGCAATCTCGGTTCTCCGACAGGCCCTATGCAATCCCCTCGGCTCATTTGGTACAAACTCTCTATTCAGCGAATTCATGTCCTCAACCCCTGCTACGATCAACTAGAACCTCGATCCATTATCGATACACTGGAAATCCCGCCACTGTCAAGGTTTTCGCATGGAGGGTTGGATTGCGTCCGTAATCAACGTCGTCCTGTGCGATTGCATCTCGCCCGTCGCCTCTCTGACATGCGTCAGAGCCCCCTCAGGTTCAACCCAGCTGAAGGAACGCCTTTCGGCGTAATAAATTTTATTTCACAAGAATCATCAATTAAAAAAGAAATAAAATAAACCGCAAAATAGGATCAACATATTTTCATAGGGACAATGCAGATTCCAGACTTTAGAAGCAAGGTAAATAAATGAATAAAGTAAAGCACATCCATTAAATCACCATAGAAATGCATCATACAATTTTGGAATATCTTCTCGACCGGAGACATTTCAGATAGCTTCATCACGCTTCAAGTGTTCATTTTCAGTCAAGGAAATAAACAAAGTTGCAGGAGGTATGTGGATTTCCAGAGTTCATTCTCATGATATGAGCATAAAGTTTCAACAACAGCCATAGAACAAGAGTTTTAAAATATACAACTACAATGTTATATGGAGTAGCACTCATCCATTGGAAACAAAGACAAATGCTAGAAAAAATTCAGTCATCAACTGAGGAGAAGAGGAAAATTCAGAATGATACTTTATAATTGCTTTCTTATACATTTTGCAAGTTCATATTTCAGAATGAAGAAGTTCAGAAAATGCAAGAGCTTACAGTCTTTCTAGAAAGTAAGATTTCCAACAGATAAACACTTCAAATCTTAAGAAAAAAGTTCCACATTGATAATGCATACTACAGACATGGAGTTACAACTCATATATAATTCTGGTAAACATTCAAATCACCAGGAAAACACCAAACCAATGCAAGGAATAGTGTTACTTTCAAATCTGGGCAAGAGTTTGAGGCCCCAAGTTCTCACATTAGCTAGAAAGATCAGTCAATGCATATCAGACAAAAAAGAAAATGCAATTCAAAAGAACAAACATTCATGAATAAAGCTATTGAATTGCATGAGGAGTACTTGCAATATGTCAATGAATGTTTTATGAACCATTTCCTTTTCCATAAAACACTTAAGGAAACATTTGAGTTATTTTGTAACAAGTTACAGGAAGCAAAAGTACATAAGTGTTGGCTACATTTTTGTGACAACATGGCAGTGAGAAATTGAGTGATGCAAATATTGAAGAGACACTTGAAAAGGTTGTAAATATCCTTGTGTATGTCAGTGATAAAGACTTATTTGCTAAATTTTAAAGGGATAGACTTGCACGGGGACTTCTGTTTGATAAAAGTTCAAAGGTTTCAGTTTGAAATTGTATTGGGTGTTCAACATGTTTTTTGAGTACAAATCATCACTTAAAGGAGACAAAGTCATAGTTATGCATGGTTGTAGATCTCATGTATAAATCTACGCAGATTTTCTTTGGCTTGCAAATTGTAATCAGCTGAAATGACAAAGAAGAAATGCTTACCAATAAAAAAATCACTGAGATTGAGTAATACAAAGAGCTTACAAAGCCAAAACCGAGTCACAATGACACAAAGTAGAGCTACAATAGTAAACCCAAATAGAGTCAAGGTATTGTAAATGAATAATGTTAGGAAATGCGTGAATACAATGGAAAGTTAAACAACCTAACAACTTTGAAACACACGGGGCCCATACCGAAGTAAAAGCAAAACAATGAAACACTGAAAGAGTAATCGAGTTAGTTATTTTGACCACCCAATGCAAATCTATAAGCATGAAAATAGAGTTCTTAGAGCAATAAAATCCAGTCTAGCTAGAGGAATCTTGAGCTCAATCACAGAAAAGAAACTGAGTTGTGTTGAAGACCCGAATCTTGGAATATAACAAAAAATCACCTAGCTCGAGCTCGTAGGCAATAAGTCACAATAACAAAAAGTGGGGCCGCAACAACAAAATCAAGGCAAACCCACAAAGCCATCTACAGAAAAAGCTCGAGACATGAATGAAAACAAGCTAAAACTATGTGATAATGTAAACTGAATTGATTTTTACCTCCATATATGGTGAGGTGTAAATACACGGTCGAGTTGGTTGTAAATCACACACAGTGAGCTCATAGGAGGGGGAAAACGAGTTCGGCCAAGGTCATCCAGGGCACATAACTGAGCCAAGGTCCGAGAAACCGTTAAAAATCCATCATGGAGTTAAAAGGATTAAACCAAATTGAATACAAAGAAAAAGTCTTCGAAGTTTTGACCCAGGTGAAACCCCATGACCGCTCAGGGAAACAAAGTATATTTGGAGCCTTCTTTTCATAACAACTGGAAGTAAACGATGAAACCAAAGCTTACCCCTTTTCCATTTTTGCCAACAAATACAACAGAGCTTAGAAGCAGGATATGTGGTGGCCAAGCTCAAAACAAACTAAATTGATAACTCCACACAAATCCATCATAACAGAGCAAGTAACGTGGCCGCAACAAGCTCAATACAAGGATAATGGATCCAAAAAATTTAGACATAGTCTCTCCATGACCGCCATAGCTTTCATCCAAGTGCAAAATGCGCAAATGAGAACAAGTTTGGGCTTAGACCCCTAAAATTGTTAATAACCTAATGAGTTTAGCCATGGTCAATAATGACCATGGTTAAACCCATTGATTAAATAAAAATTGTGCTTTTACTAAAGTGTCGAGGGATAAGCCTTTATAATTCCTTTTTTTATTATCTACATGGGTATTAACCAACTATGTGTCAAGGTCCTTTGTTAAAGTCAAATGTATTCGATGCCAAATTATAGCTTTTGCATATGAGGAAGTATAGGCCATGCATGTGATAAATAAAGCCAAGGACAAAACAATTAGATTATCATTACTGCATGTGACGGGACAAAAAAACTAGTCAAATTCATCACTTATGCCAACCATGCATGTAATCAAAGATTAAGAAGAGAAAAAAAATAGCCTATTTACACATAAGACAAGGCAGAGCTTTTCCTTAAAATTGTTAATAATTCCGTACACTTGCCAAGGAGGGTAAAAAATCATGATAACCAAGTAAAGTAGTATTATTGACCAAGTTTAAAATTAGCTGTAAAGGTTTATTATTAGCCCTTGCAGTCAAAAAAATGTGTTTAATTCAAAGTGGACTAAAAGTGTACATGTTAGGCTATTTTTGGATTTGTTTCCAAACATCCAATTCGGATAATTTTAACATGAGCTATTTTTGGATGCTGGGTGTGTAAATTGTGTATTTATACTTGCTTTTGCAAGAATTATGGGGGATCATGGTTCTATTCATGTGCTTGGGCCATGCCAATTTTGTAGCGTATCACATATTTGATGAACAAAAACTAATTTCCTCCACTTGTAGCTTTTTGAAGTGTGTCATAATAGTTTATTGGTATGTTTTAATGAATTTATTCTTTCCTTTACATGCATATGAGCTGCTACAATACCTCCTTTAAGTTATTCTGAAACTTTTACAGGTCATATTAAGTGCAAATTTAGTGCCTCAATCAACTTGGGAGTGGAATTACGCCCTCCCATGCTTGACTGAAATCTTGTGCATGCCTCTTGTTAGTGTCAAAGTTAATCAAGTAGCAGTTGAATTGAACCTTGCAGGTATTTACCAGTCAATTAGTGTGCTTTTGTGTATCCATAGGTCCCGAAACGTTGGTGTATCACCTTATTTTCATGCTTTTATAAGTTTGTGTTTCTTTTCTATCCCTCAACCCCACTAGAAAAGTAGTTTTAGGTGATCCATCTAGGGAACCAACCCACTCCGGAGTTTCTCCACAACCTGAGTCACCCACAACTCATAGGATATCTCATCATACCGGCCAAAGTTAGAGTTAGATTGCTTTTCCAACATAAAGGTGCACTTCAGACCGATAATAGTAAGTCTTGTGTTAGCCAAGTTCTATACTGAATGCAATAGAATCTAGAGAATAGTGTTATTTTGTGCATTGGATGAGAAGGAATATTTTTATTTTGAGCATTACGGAATCCACATGAGCATACATTCATAGACTCGTGTGGGTTGTTTTTCTTTATGATTATATAATCTGGGAACATGGATTTAAAAATTAGAAATAGATTATTGTTTTCTTCTTTGATTATTTAAATCAAAACATTTCTTTAATTATTGGAATGAATTGCCTCTTGATGAGGATTGTTGATTATGGAAGTGGTGTATGAGATAGTTGTGTTGTGAAGGATGAAAAATCTTATTTGTTTGTGTAAACTATAATATTAGCTTGCATTATCATAGATTGAAAACTTTGGCCAAAATAATGTATCTAGTTGCATGCATTATTAGTTCACTTATCCTTATTATGTACTAGTCAGGAATCATTATTCATATGATGGTATTGGTTGTCGTGATATTATGCTGGGATGTATAATTGGAATTTGGGTATATTACACATGGTTCTTAATTACTATTCTTTATTTATAGTTGAATATCTTTATATGCCTTCCTCTTGAAGGGTCGGTCCCCTCTCACTTGTGAGAGGTACAGGGGAACTGAAAGGTTTTGTGCTTGGAGGAAAATCACTCTAATGATGCTCTCCCTTTAAATAATTGCACGAAAGAGATACACATGTTACACAAGAACTTATAGAAAGAATGATTTGATAGTAAATTACTTGTACTATGATATATGTACTTGGTTAGGGATAGGCTTGTTTTCTCATGTATTTGATATAGAATATGAATTAAATCTTATATTTATCAGTGTATTATGAAATGAATTTTGATAATACTTTTGTACATAAAATTGTGGGAAGTAATGTATAAAGTTTAAATGGACATTTAATTGATCGACTCTTGTTTGAAAATTGGAAATATGGCAACGAAAGGATTTTTTAAACCTCATATTATTTAGAGGTATTACTATGATAATTAATTATATGCATATTTATTTCTAATTACCTAATAATATTAAAACATTTTTTTCCACTTTTAACTTACGTTAACGAAGGGTCGTTACATACCCGCAATAAACTTCATGACGACATTTGATAACAAAATGAGAAATCACTATGTGGGTGACATTAGACTCTATTTGGCAATCAACCCATGGTAAACCTCTCTAAGTGTTACACTACATCCCCTCGAGTGGGAGAAAGTCTCATGTGGTTCTTCTTCCAATTGGTGGCCTTGTGTCTCTTGAAAAAAAAATAACGGGCTAACTATAGAGTAGAAAATGTACCTAACAAGTAACTAATGTGATGTGGTGTTCTTGGTATGTTTAGAACAATCCCCTTTGTCCCTTCAATACCTTTGAGAATGTGTGGAGTGACTTGTTCTTGCTAAGAAATGGTTCTATGATCTTTTCATGCTTGATAATAGAGGAATTGAGACTCTTGACCTAGTTTGAGTGCTTTAAACTTGTGCAGTGGTTGCTCTAAATGATGTGCAACTGCTTTAGGAAGATTTATGAGAGCATTGAGTGATTTAGTGTTGATATTTGTAATAGAAGTGATTTATAATTCCTGATAAGTTATAAATTGAATTTGATTTTATTATATAGGCATCTAAAGCTTAAGTATTCACATTATGGTTGATCTAGGGAAGATGAGCTAACACATAAGATTTTAAAATTAGAAAAATATTCGTTGGATGAAGAGGTAAAAGACTGTACATGTCAACTTAGATTGTAGTACGTCCTGACCCTATTTTGTACAGTTTCAAATAGGATATCAATGATGATAGAGACAAATTTTGATAAATATGTCTGGGGATAGATTACTAATTTTGATAATTAATATTACATGGATAAATGATAGAGTAATGTGTGGACATTAACACGTCATGTGGGAGAGAAAATGATATATTGATTGAGATTAGAATTTGAGAATTTTTTGTAATATATGAACAAAGACAAACTTGTCATTACCAAAGGAAAAGTTTCCAAATTTGAGTGTCTACAACATGAGATAACAAACCATGGTAATTGATCTATCACAATTGATGGCTTCAAACTACCTCTACATCAAAAACACAGTTAGTCTTGAATCTCTACCATCGATCACCTTACAAGTGTTATCAATAATAAGGTTATTCTCATTTAGTGAACACCTATCGACATAACTAACAATATTTATATTCTCTTAAATTATCTGTATTTATTGAAAAATATTCTCTATTGATTTTTTAAGCTATAACTATTTATGGCTCAAAATTTTAAAAGTCGTATAGAGTGAAAATCATAAAAAAGCTTACACACAATAAATTTCCAATCTTGTATCAAAATAATATCAAATCCATTATCTCCTAAAAGTTTCCATAATTAGTAGTACAAATCAATATCGCCATCAAGAAGAATTAATAAACATAGACGAATAGACATTTTTGCCCTGGTAAGTATAACAAAGCTTTTTTATTAGGATAATGTGTTTGATTGAGATGACTTTTTTATTTTTAGATTTTTGATGTGTGTATTTTATCCTTAGATTTGACTAATTTACATTTTGTTAGTTTGTTTAGGTATTTATCATCAAATTTACTACAAAAACATATTAAAGTAAAATTTTGGATGATTCGTAACAAATTTTGACACATGTTGACCATGGTGGTGTTGGCATATGGTCCTATAGGTGTTATCGTTGATGAAAAACCACATTAATGAAAAAATAGATGATGGATTATGGTCATATGATATTGTATATGGTGTTGACATGGTGGTTCATGTGATATCATGATGATACAATGAGATTCGATGAAGATTGTTTGTTCTTGCAAGCCCATTCAAGTGCCTAGATGATGTTGCATGATGGTATGAGATTATTGGATGCTTGTGAATCATGTTGGAATGATTGATAGTAGATTTGGAGAGTTCTTGGGCACTCAAATCAGTGGCATGGTGTAGATATAGGTGATTGGCTATGTTACATGTGCTCATTTGGAGCGGGTATGGATTGTAGAAGGTATGAGAATGAGATTTAGAGATATATGAGCTCATGGATGCATGAATTAAGGTGTATTATGTTGTATTTTTCGTTGACCCTAGCTTCTACAGTGTGAAACCCTAAGGGGTAGTTATGCAAGTTGCAATGTATGGAGAGTTTGAGGTATGGTGATGATATTATGATGAGTTGAGATGTTATATTGATGTGTCATGGTGATTTGAGAAAAATTTTAGTTTGCAAGGATGTGAATTTTATAAGATATGTCAGTTTTGGTGAGACAAGGTTAAGAACTAGTGCATTTCTAGCTCGGATTTGATCTTCTGATGCTCACCCAAAATTGTATGATTTGCATGGGGCCTTGTGTATTTTAGGGATGTTTCAAATTTGATTCTATAAGGTTTCAAAAAAATAATGAGGTCATTTCATCATAATTTTTTTATGTACGAATGTTAAGAAGGTAAATAACTAGTTAAGAGTTGGAAACCCTAACTTTAAAGCGGTATGCAAGAAACTCTTCCTAAGTGGATAAAATTTCTTCCTAGTGAATGTATGATGATTGAAACATGTATAATAATACTTCATAATTACAAAAAGTTATGGTAGAGGTCATGGTAATGAGTGGGCCCCACTCAAACATGTATGTTTATGAAGAAAAGTGTTTTGGGACAATGTTGTATAAAAGAGTTACATGATAAATTGATGTTATGGAATGTATGTGAGTTTATATTGATGAAAAAATATGTTTTAAAACATGTTCATGCAGTTACATGATCAAATGAGATCCATTCATGTTGATTGGTCAAAGGGGGCAGTTTTGAGGCCATAAAAAGCAACGTTTAGTAAAGTGAGCATAAATGGAGCTACATGTGGAATTTTGAAATGATTCAAAATGTGTTGGAAAGAAGATTCATATATATTTTTAGATAAATATTATCTCATGATTAGGATTTTTTATTTAATTTATAGGCTAGGTTTTGGACAAGAAGACTTTTTCCAGTGGAGGACAACACATGATCTTTAGGAAGTTTTTAGTTGCTTGAAGAATGATATGGATTAGGTGATACTTTATATCACCTGTAATGTGAATAGGGATGAATTTTGCATCTAATTAATCCATTTATAAGTCTTGAATATTCCTATAAAAAAATTATCAGTTGATTTTTGAAAACATGTTTTTTGGCAAGTTGATTTTGTGAAGATAAAAGTGACTATAGTTTGAGCAAGTGAGTGTTTCAAGGATTCTAATTTTCTTAGAAGTGTTATACATGTTTTGTAATTTCTATCAAGTGGTCACATAACATGGTTTGGTTGATTTTAAGTAATTTGGTGGCATAGTGAAGTTTCTAGCGCGATTAACTAAAAATGTGGGATAAACGTAGTTAATTTAACTAGGAACAACAGTAAATAATGTAAATAAAAGCAGTAAGTAATTATAGAAAATTGACCCAAAAAAATAGAATAATGAAAAATATAGAAACCCAAATATGCAAAGAAGGGTTGGAAAGAGCTTATTTGATTCGGAGGCTTGATCTGGACTATGTCATAAAAATATATTGAATATTATGGAAGCAGAGAACAAACATGTAGAGGTAACTAAAAATGCCACATCTAAACTGTTTAGATAGACTGGGGTATTTGGGAGAGGATCAGGGAACTCATATGGGTGCCTTAGTTCTATGTTCTAAGAGTTCCTTGGCCTATGCTAGATGTACAAAAACCAAAATTGCAAGGTATCTAAATGATCTGAAGCCCTTCGCCACTTGTCTATTGCACTAACTTCGATGTACTCTGATGGATGCCACTAGTAGTATATGATGAAAGATAGACCTGTAAGATCCCAAAATAAGTGATCAAACAATAAAAAAATAAATATGCATACATGAAGGGGTCGGACTTTCCTCAGATTGCTATAATTGTGGACTTACTAATTGAACATTGCACTACATCTCAAACATGATGTAGTTCTATGTGTAAGTGTGTGAAATCATGCCCTAGCTTACTCATGTGCCAGTTACACTTTGTGAAAGTCTCGAGCAATAACCATGTGTATAAAATGTAATATAATGGTGGATGAAATAGAATAAAATTCCCTCCTATGCTTGTATAATGCAGATGAACTGACCTTGTACCTTGTGATGTAGCTAGACGGATGCAAATGAGCTATAGATGTATTAGATGGATGTAACTCTTAGGTGGATGATAATAGTGAATATTTTTTAGTCCCTCAGTATGGTTTCATAACTTTATATTTATATGGTTATCTTGTTTTAGTTTTGTAATTAACCCCGAAAATTCTGGACCAAAAGAAAGACTGACATGTTCAAATGGCTGGAAAGTGCCTAAAAAGTGGATGAGAAAGTGGGAAAAGTACCATGGTTTTCTTGACTAAACTAGGGCCCCTGTCAGTGCCCCAGTACTAGCCTGGGTGTCCCAATTAAGGATTAAAATGATGGAAAATGATGAAAACAAACTGGCCGATACAGTATGATGTAGGTTTGGTAGTGATGAAAATAGAAATCAAAGTAAAATGGCCAAAAGACTATGGGTTAAGTTAGTAATTACTTCACTCAAAAATCATATGAATAGTAGTATGAGACTGAGACTAAGTAATTTCTAAAGTGTGTTGATTTTGTGACTACATTTTCCCCCCACTTTATGTTGGTGAGTGGAAAGCTATGAGTAACATAAAGTAGATAGAGATGCGTAGCTTGATAATCAATGTAGAGTGTATGTATAAACATGCACCAAAGGACTAGAAAAAGTGCATGGATTTACAAAAAAGATGATGGAGTGTGGAAGCTAAAGATGGAAAAAGTAGAAAAAAGATGATGAGAGTGAACCTAGGGAATAAACATGTGTGTAGTTACCGATGTGTGTGATGCACCTCCATGGTTAGTATAGTGTGTGCTATTGCCATAAATGTTATTGTTGATGCCCCTATTGTTGTAATTTTTGTTGTCTGACTATTTACTTCTCATATAGTCAGACCTGTAAAGAGAATATAATCAAGTAGGCAAACATGCATGTATATATGTGTCAAAAATACATGTAAAAGGGGCATGTATATGTAATGAAAGAGGTATGTAAATGTAAAGTATAAAATAGTGTAAAATGGAACATGTGCACCTGATCCATGTTATGAGAGAAAGGGTGTAGAAAGAGGATATCATGTCCTGGGATTTTTAACATGATCTAATGCCATAGGCCGAAGAAATATAGGGAGGAGTTTTTTTGTATCCTTCAACATTCAACTGCTTTCCTAAATCATATGTGAAGAGATCTCTGTGCTGCCTAGTTTTTTGGGTGATCCAACGCCACTATTGATTGAAGTAGTGTAAGGAGACATACCCACTTGTAACCTACAAAGCCTCTAACTTCTCCCTAGAATGTTAAGGGCATCATGTCCTGTAAAATCCATTTTTTATGCGGAGGCTTCGTAGACTGGTCTGAAGCCAACTCATTGTATAGCCCTACAATGCCAAGGGCAGGACAGCTGATCTGAACTATACCCATAATGCTAAGGGCATGGAAAACTAAATTGATTGTACCGAGTATAGATATCCTTATATAGTATGTAAACCCCAAATGATGCCACCCCTCTTTTGGGGCACATGTTGATGTCATTGATAGGAGTAATATCATTTAAAAAGGAGGACCAACCACATGAACTCTGTAACCCTGCCCTGTAATGGGAAAGGAAAGTGCTTGGTAGAAACCAAGACACACAGAAAAAAGTGGCTAGCCAAAGACAAGTGTTAGTACAAACAAGCATGCATGTATAAGACAATGTGTAATCTATGTAAACAATGTATAAGATACCATGCAATATAGTAGTGTAAACAAGAAAGATGAAGAAAACGTAAGTCTACACCAAGTGGGCTTGCAAACATGGGACATCACTCATGATATCACAAGAAATGCACAAAGGCCATCATGGCCACATACAACAAACAATTGTGCACACGAAACAAAGGGCAAGGCCCACATACAATAAAAAAAATAGTAGAAAAATATGTACAAGCAACAGAAAGCTATGGAAGCAAGTAGTCCTACAAATAAAATGTTACACCTGAAGCACCCATTATCATGTTAGAAAGATAACTGGTATGTCAAAAGAGTGTGTATAACCCTGTAATATAGAGTGCTAAGTATAAATATGAAAAAATAACACCTATGAGAGAAGAATGTGGATGCCTCCAATGACCAATGTAGGAGTGATAGAATGTGATCATCCATGCCACATGTAAGAGACCTGTATTTGTAATCACAACTATAAAGAAAGAAATGAACTACACATGTGTGTGATGGTATAGATAAATGACATACAAGAGATCTAACTAGAATTTGTAATGAAGATAACCATATACAAAAAAATGAAAGCAAGCGTTAAAGAAACCAAAATATGCAATATGTTGTGGATGGATGGGATGGAATGAAAAATGGATGATAGGAGCCCCATACGCCCCCGAGTGAATGGAAATGTATGTAGTGAGGTTCATTTGGTTTTCCCCCTCAGTAGTCAAGAATGAACCATAAATGAGAGTGTGTCATCAGGAAATGGTCGAATAATGTTTTATGCCTAACGTGTTGTGATGAATGTGTATGTGTGTGTTGACGAGATGTGACTTAGAAATGATGTGTCATCAATCCTATATATGAAGCACATATGACGACAAGATGAATGACGGAGTGATGATTTATCCTAAAGTGTTTGTCATGACTAGATTAATAGAGGGAGTGGTGATGTAGCCTAAAGCGTATACCACTATAAGATAAATGAATAGGTGACCATTTATCCTAAAGCTTATGCCACTAACCTAGTAATGTAAGATGATAGAAGTTTGAATGATGAACGTGTAATAATGATAAGGTCCCTTTGATTTGTAAACCCTCGGTAGTCGAGTATGGACCAAGGAATTAAACTGCGTCATAGGGTGGTGAGTGCAAAGCATACATGTGTGATGAGAATAAATGACCATGTGATGAGTAAGTAAGATATGTAATACACGAATAATAGTATGCAATGCAATGTGTGTAGATAGATTGGTAGTGTAAAGATGCATGTTATGTAGTAGGTAGTATGTAGGTTGAGTGGTGTGAGATGCTAACCATGTAAACAATAGAAGTGTAATATGATGAATATAAGTATGGTGTAGATGATATATATTGTGTATAGAAATGTGAAAACATGAATGATGTGACATAATGCAAGATGTAATATGCACGATATGTAGATATCCCGAGAGTGTAGAATATGCGTGAAATGTATATGCAACGTAGTCAATGTGTGTAGCCTATGTGATGATTATGGATGACCAAATGATGTATTAAATGTGTAATGTTGTAAGATGAAATGCAAAGTGTGTAATCAACCCTAGTGTAGATGTATGTATAATGAAGACTAATATGATATGTAACGTATGTATGATATGTAAATACCTAAAGTTCAAAATGATGTAACCTAAATATAGAATGTATGATGTAGGATGTATGGCGTAAGATGTGTGAAAAGTGACGATGTGTAGTGTGTATAGAATTAACAATTTCCGAGCATGACAACTATACCAAAGTGTTAATTTTTTCAAGTCCTATCATTCCAAGACACCTCGGGTATGTCCCGTCAGTCTAAGTGACCTCCCTATTAATGTTATCTCACCCCCCTAGGTGATTTGGGAAATTCCATTCATTCCCACTTGGTGATTTTAGGAGTTTCATTTGCAAGCTACATATAATTGCGGGAAGTGTTATCAATGGCCTTCCTAGGGCTGGAGAAAACACATGAAGTAGAGAGGAAGATCCAAAACAGATGTAGATATGATTCAAAGGTCTTGGGACATTGTGGAAATGATTCAGGATGATTTTGGAAAGATTTAGAGAAGTTGGGGTAGTATCGCCAAAGTTAGGGTTCACAGGCCTAGTCAGCACACAAGGCCAAAATACACTTGAGCTTCCAGAAGGTGATTTTGGGAGCTCCAGATGGATTTAGGAGAAAAAAAAACATCATATGGAAATAATTCTAAGACCTACATGATGGTGAAATCATATTTTTCACAACACTTTGGCGCATCAGGTCTGTAGGAAAGTTTTTATCAGGTACAGGTGGAGTACCAAATCAAAAATCCAATTTTTTCATGGATCAAATGGAAGAATAAAGACATGAGACCCCCACCAATGGATTCAAAATTCCATTTCCAGTCAGGATCATATAAAATTTTCCCAAAAACGTCCATTATGAGCTCAAGTTATCCTCGTCGCAAGTTGTCCTCTTGGAGCAAGTTTAGGACTTAGCCAAATTTTTGGAGGACACATGTCAGCTCCAGGATCCTGGTGGGATTTTATGTCCCCAAATTCCCTAAGGGTTAGGTACATAAACCTTTGAAAAAATTTCCCAAACCCCATGTGACCTTGGAATCCCATACGACCATCAACATTGTTAGTTCAGGCCCCGGGTGCAGTTTGGAGCTCAAATTCCCTGTCGTCAGATCAACGCCATGTGTCAGCTCTAGGACCACTGTGGAATTTGATGTCCCTCACATCCCTCATAGTTCAGGGACATCAAACCTTGAAAAAATTTCCCATCCCCTTAGGAGATACTTCTGGTCACCCACGTGACCCGCTTCCATCCCCTCAGTGCTTTAAAGTTGATTTTTGGAGCACTCACTCCCTGCCGTCGGATCAACATCACGTGTAGTCTCCTTGACCACCATGGAAATTCATGTCCCTCATGTACCTTATGAGGTGAGGGGTGTCAAGGACATGAAAATTGCCCCAGCCCTCTCTCATCATTTTTTTAAATCTTTAAATATCTAACTGCTTTCCCACTTCTAACTTCTTACACTCCGTGCACAACCATCCCTCCATACTTCCTCTGCAATCTTCTACCATCACTCCACCATTGAAAATACTCAGAACCAATCAACCCAAGCACTGAAAAAACATTTCCCATGGTGATGTGCAGGTCTTAAAAGGATTTTTCATCAAGATAAGAAGGAGAAATGAAGAACGAAGGGAAGAAGACAGTGGAAATCTTTGTTGTTGTGAAACAAAGATTCAAAACGATCTTGCAAACCACTGCATGAATCAACGAACCATTTATTTTTGTTCCTTACTCTGTACAAGACCGTAAAAAACATACCTTTAAACTCTCCTCTTGTGCAACAGAGCATTCACAATGAAGAAATCTCATTTCCAGCTAAACAAAGAAAAAATTGGATTTCCTGTCAAACCAGTTGTCCGATTGAAGTAAAATTTCACATGAAGCACCAGAAGGAAAAACCCATATCAGATATGTAATTTTTTTTACAAACAAAGGAGAAAACCATACCTGCAATTTTGAGGTCCATTAATGACTGTCGCGTCCAAAAGCACTACTAGGTCCAAAATTTGAAAGTTTAAAATCTCTTAGACGATTGAGCAGGTAGAACTAAAATTTCAGAGGGGTGATATTGGGAAAAAACCCATATCAAAAAACTTTGTTGCACATCAATCTGACCTCCAGAAGCCCACTTTCTAAAAATAGCAGGTCTTCCCCATAGGAAACTGCTATTTTGGGAAATCCATCAACAGAAGAACCTGCGAAGGAGACAGAGACATTGAAGATGCATAACATATGAGAAATCATCAGAACGGGCATTTGGTCCAATTTTGGCACTTACTAAAAATAGTAAGTGGTCTCACGAGCACCTGCTAAAAATAGAAAGTTGATCCAAAAGGAGTGAGGAATGTAGGGAGAAAGGGGAATCAAGATCACAACACTCAGCGGAGGATCGAGGGAGTTGCTTTTTCGTACTTACTAAAAATAGTAAGTTGTTTTTTCTAAGGGAAAACATGAAGCAGAAGTGGATGGGAAAGAAGCTGACACAACCCTTCATGTGCAAATATGAGATAGAAGATAGTGATGTCTTGTACATGGACCTGAATGACCTTAGAACTCGCATGTCAGCTAAGGACCGAAAGAAGATTGAAGATCAAATATTCACAAGTGGCTTGTTCACTACCACGGGACACCCAGTCTCTGTGCAAAGTCCTGAGTTGGTCCTAGCCTACTCTCAACATTATGAGCCCAAAACATGAACCATCTGAGCCAAAAATGGTACAGCGATGGTGGTCATCAGCCCTAGAACCATTTCACTTTTTTTGTAGATACCAACATCACCCAACATGGTTTTCATCTCAAATGATAGGGCCTTGCATGATTGGGAAATGATGGATGCATACATGCAAGGGGTTGTGCTTGGTTTGTGGTTGAAAACGGGGAGGAAACCCTCAATAATTCCTGAGAACCTTCCAAGGTGTGAATTTCAAGAAGGATACTCAGATGCCATCACTCTCCTCAGCATGGTTATGGGTGAAGTGAACACAAGGGACTTTCAAGACTAGATGGGCCTTTTCATCTTGATGGTGACAGAAGGAAAGTAGAGGATTGACTGGGGGAAAATCATCAGTGATAATCTCCATTTGCAACTACTCCAAGTACCCATGACAAAGAAGTTCCACATGACTTCTTACTTGGTCTATCTCCTTGCTAGCTCAAGATCATTCAAGGGATTGGCTCTCACACAAAACATTACTTCCAAGGTTCCTGCATTCAAGAAACTTCCACATCTGATGATGGAGGAAAGCCATAGGCATTTTGCTCACGTGAACGATGCATTCACCATGTACGTAGTCTAGAGCTTAGAAGGAGATCTGGAAGCTAGGATGTCGTCACAAGCGTCATCCTTGATTAGGAAGTATGGCTCCTTTTTCATACAATTCTGACATTCTCCTATTTGCGAGTTGTTGGCTTCGACCAAGCACCACTAAGGCTACCTAAGTACCTTAGTGACCAAATTGTATTGTTCGAGCTCTACAAATAGGTCATCCAAGTGAATCACAAGCTTAGGAGCAGGAGGAAGAAGTTGATTTCATTCCCTATATCTCTTGGGGTATTCACGTGCAAGAGCTCAAATGACACATCTCATCTGGAGGTCGCTTTCACTCATTTGAATTTGCATTCATACATTTCCATACCTAATTTTGACATCAGAGAATATCATGGCTCTTTCTTCATCCCTGAATTGCAACATGAGCCAAAAGTCAAGGACTACTAGGCCAACTGTGCTGATGAGTTTAAAGTACGTGAAAAGGACCATATAAGGATGACAATCAGTGAGATGAAGAAATTCAAGTTCTCATGGTATGAAGACATCTTGCATGATGATGGGATAGAGAGGTATGATCCTTAGTATGTGGTGGTCAAGATGTCCCCTTTACCTCCAATCAACTGGTATGTTTGTGAATCAGGGGATATATTGGAGTAGAACGAGAAGGTGGTAAGGAGAATGAGAAATTGGTTTCAAAAGAAGAGAGCCATGACCATCCAGTCATGAGGAATGCCTCTGAGTCAGAAGCAAGCCTCACATCAGTCTTCTTCAAAATTTATAGAGGTAGATTCCAGTTCTAAACACTCCAAAGCAAGTTCAAAAAGGAAGGCCATAGAACTAGAAGCTTCTCCTCGTGAGAGGAAACCAAAGAAATCCAGAGTGGAAGAAGACTCCTTTGCATCACTGTAAGAGGAAGAATTCATCGTAGAAATGCAAGAAGAAAATCTAGTAGTAAAGGCAAAATTGGGAAAAGAACACATGGTTCAGGATTTAGTCTTTGAGCCACCACAAGAGGTTTCCCCTCTTTGATACAACTCATACCTCTCCCATTCAATATTTTCCTCCTCCTCTAGAACAGGGTACCATTGGTGCACCTACTATTGAACCTGATTCTGATGAGATGTTTCCTTGGATGCAAGAAACAATTTCCCTGACACCTACACTATGTAGCAAGTGGCCGCCCCTGATCTATCAGTAATTTTCTCATTGGCCAAAGAAAAAAGATCAAGGAAGCTCACACATACAGCCTCATGGTTCTATAGTGGGGAAATGGGTAATCAATACATCGAAGTAGCTCAACCCAAAGTAATCAAGCCAGTGGATGAAATGACACCAGCTGACTATGAAATGAGCACAATTCAACTGGGACCGAAACTCATGAAGGGGATTTGCACATGTATCAGCAATCTTCTTCTCGCATGGTGGCAAGGAATAAGGAGTATAAGAAGAAGATTGATGAACTAAAAGAGCAGGTGTGAAATCTGTCATTTTATGTGCAACATCTAGTTGATCATAATGCCACGACAATTCCCACTAAGGAAGTTGCACCCATCAGTAGCTTCAATCAAGAATCCATCAGGAAGACACACGAGTTCAACAATGCAGGGGCGAGCGAATAATGAATGGATCAACTCAATTTCTGAAAAAGGGAAGTCAGTGCTCTAATAAGCGGTCAAACTCTTTGCTTCCATGTGTGCAACAACAAATAGGACATGAGAACTCAAGGAGGACTTGGAGAAAGAAAGAGACTATTGGGAACCTTTGGGCCCAGTAATAGATGAAATGAGTAGCACTCATCACCAAGAGTTGATCGACATGAATATTTTTGAAACTCCCTTAGAAGACTTATCACGTGTATGGGTGAGGGCCTTGGCAATTAGGTTTGAGGAAATCAATTGGGCCATCACAGAGCTAGAGGAGAAAGAGGAACAAGCATACAAATTGTAGGATAGTATAAATCAGAAAACTCAGAAGCTTGGAGTACCTGCAATGGGTGAAGATACAACTACCAATGATTTGATTGGTTCATTTGATGAGTACATCAAGAAATAGGTAGGCAAACCATCATCCTTCACCAAGGATACCCTCGACTTCCTCTTAGAGATTCAAGCCTCTATTACACTTATCATAGAGAAACATGCATCATGGTTCGGGAAGTGCAGAGACATCAACAATGTAGCCGATGGATGGACAGATACCTTGAGTTGTGTTCGCATTCCTCATGCTGACAAGGTGGAACCTGTAGCCACTCGTTTCAACAAAGATCTTGGAAGAACAGAGGCCTTCTCAAGAGCATGAAGTGGAGACCAATCAGGAAGTGAGATCAAATCCACTGTAGCAGCTCATTCTTCCGCATGATTCTTCTTCTTCCTTCTTCTTTCTCTCTCTTCTCTTCTCACCCAACACTCTCTCTCATTAATGTTATATTTTTGCATTGAGATTTGCACTTTTTAATATAAATTTAAGTGACTTTAGAAACATAATGTAAACTTTAAGTCACCTTGATTTTATAAAAGGAGCTTAAATATTTAAGTGGAATATGAACAGTCTAAAGTCAATTTAAAGTATTTGAAAAGTCACCTGGAAGATGAAGAGTTGCACTCTCTTCTATAAATTGTAACTAGCTCCTCATTTGAGCTTCTTCTTAGACAACTTCTGAAACTTCTTAGATATTGGAGCTATTTTTTGTGAATTCATGAGAGAGATATCCTTGTGAAGAGAGTAAAGAGATAGAAAATTTCTTCTATTTTCCCTACTCAAAATGTCTTCCATTTCTATGATATGTACAATTTCTCCTTGAAGCTTCAATAAAGGAAGAAGGAATTTTAGCCTTTTTTGACTGAGGGGTTTAGTGGTACTTTGTGTTCATTAAACTCTATTTGGTCTTGTTGTTGTTACACATATTTGTTTTCTTCCAAATTCAAGTGCATGTAATGAAGTTTCTGGCTGATGTATGCAAGTCTCTGATTTTCTACTTGTAGCATTAGTTTCTCTTTTCCTACTTTCTCACTCCCTTTCTTGCTCTCCTAGAAAATTCCTCTCTTACAGGTATATGCAAGATTTTTCCGTAGGGTCAGTGGAGTTCCCTTGTTGGATCCTTGGTTGAAAGGACACTAGGAGAAAACTCATTTTTACTCACGCATGCACATACGATAGCTGCACTAGTTAAGTAGAGGGACTTATACTCCCATAACATTGACAAGATAACCACCAATTTTTCCCCAAAAAATTTTTCTACCAATAGTTTTTGGTGTCCACCGTGGGGAAGATTTAGCAACATCCACACCTGAATATGACCAGAAGGTCAGAAAAATACAAAAAAATTTAGAAAATTCAAAATTCAAAAAAAAAAAATTTCTAGAATTTGAATAGCTATCTGAGCCTCATGTCTATAAACTATGGCTATTCTAGAAATCCTCCTGTTGAAACACTAGAATTACTCTTCCACATCCAAGAGGATATTGCTTCAAATTTGAGAGAAGCTATTTGGCATAACAGGAAAAGTGTCAACCACTACTTCATTGCCACAAGAATTCTTGACCTTGAAGAGGAACACACTGTTGAATTGGAAAGGAAAAGACAAATTCCAGCACCGCAAAGAAGAGCATAGATTTCCAAGCTGGTGGATAGAAGATACACCCAGAAATAGAGACAAGGAGGAAAAACTGACCCCACTTTTGAAGAGCTTCAAAGAAGACAAGATCTGCTCAGAATTTAGAGGTCTCCCTTTCGTCAAGAAACCGGTCATGTTGGGAACCTGAGTGTTTCCAATCCTTTGGACGGTGAATTTCCATACATCAACGAGAACCTTGAATATTTCACTGACGTAGAGACCAAAGAAGAAGCTAGAGAAAGAGAAGAAAGAGAAAAAGAGGAAATAAGAGCTCAACTTGAAGAAATTGAAAGACTTCAAGTCAAGGTGAAAAAAAGAGCAGCAATAAAAGCCATAGCCTTAGAGAGGTTGGAAGATAGAAATAGAAATAGAATGGGGGATCGTGATCATGAGGTCTATAGAACTAATGTACCATGGGGTGGAAACACTGGCCCACTCACCCTTGCTCAACCACTTCACGAGCTACCAAGAGGCTCAAGAAAAAACTTTCCAAAGTTCAGAGGGGATGGTTCTCAACTCCCTGAAGAACATGTAGCAACATTTATCACCACTTGCAATGTATTGGGTGTTGAGGATGAAGATGTGTTAGTCTGTCTCTTTATGGAGTCACTCCAAGAAAAATATCCTGAATGGTTCTACATGTTATCCCCAAGATTTTTCACCTAATGGGAAGATATAAGAAGTGCATTCGAACATAGTTTCAAGACAACATGAAGACTGTCAAGATCTCTTGGTCCAATTGGTACAAATGAAGAAAGAAAAATATGAATCAATGAGAGAATTTGTTGCAAGATATAACAGAGTGATAAGAAGAATCCATAAAGATTTGGTGCCTCCTGAAAATAATTTGAAGAGATTCTTCATCAATGTATTATCATTAGAAGTAGGTTTCTTCCTTAGAAGAACCCAACCAAGAACATTGGGAAGCTCAGGACCATGCGATAGAAACTGATGATGATTAATCCTATCCAGTAAAGTAAAAGGCCCAAATGGAAAGCAAAAAGGCCAGAATTCAAGATCTATCACCACGGATCCAATATTCCAAATAATGGAAAATGACTTGGTTACCTTGAAGAAGCATCTCTCACATATCACAATGTGGAATACTCTAAGGAAACAAAATCCTCCCAATAGACCAAGGATTGCTCCACCTCCTCGCCGGATCACTCTCAAAGCACCACCAATCAATGCCATGTTGTGACACTAAAGAACCAGAGGAGGAAGTGGAAATTGAATAATATGTGGGTGACGATGACAACTATATTGAGGTTGAGGAAGTTAATGGTGATACACACAAACCTAATTGAGTACGTTGATGATGAATATGATGATGATGAAGAATCTCCAAGTTTCTCATGAGTAGTTTTCACTCACGCACAATCTAAGAAAGGTTCTCCAACCTCAATGTTTGTGATAAAGGACAAGAAGAAGAAAAGGATATTCTCCTATGGAGGTTCCACAAAATAAAATCATCAACAGAGGATCACCACTACCACCTTCGATGGAGTCAGCTAAAGAAAAAGAAGACCCAATGGTTAGCCAGGATCATGCTGCCACAGTAAGTGTTCTAGTCCTTCTCTCAGCTCAAAAATTACTAAAAATAATTCTCCTTCAAATGTTGTTTCCACAAAAACATCTAAGGTTCCATCAAAACCCGCATCCCCATCTCCTTCCAAGCCAGTTATTGCACCTATGAAGGAAAATTCAACCCCCAAAATAGCAAAACCTTTTCCATGTAAATCTTTTATCATTCCTGGAACCTCTACGTTGCTTGCCATAACCCTATTTGACTTTTTGGAACATGCAAACAAAACTAAAGTCAAGCTCTCAAAAATATAATACCTACAAATGCATCCTACCCAATTTGATAGGTTCATTGATGTTGTCTGTGGTGGTAATCCTATAACCTCATGTCTAAGTTCCAAAGGCTTACTCCCCACACCATCCACACCACCTTCTCAAAACATGCTAGCCCTCAGTGCCTCCAAAACCAACAAGGTTGAACCTTTCTACCTGTCACTCCTCATTAAAGGATTCCAACTAAATAATTGTATCATAGATTCTAGAGCCTCAGATAATGTGATGCCCGTCAAAGTTACAAATGCTCTAGGCCTCACCTTGACCTAGGAGAATGAAACATGATATTAAATATAATCTAAACAAGTGCCATTGGTAGAAAGAATCAAATATGCATAGGAAGTATTAGCTGATTTTCCAGATAAGAAGGTGCTTCTAACCATCCTGGTGGCGGACATCCCAACATCCTTTGGCATGCTATTGAGCCAAATCTTCTGCAGAGACTTGGGTGGAGAAATAAAAATGGATTGGTCATCTGCAACTATTCCAGTGAAAGGAGAGATGAAGAAGTTGCTTCCAGTAAGAAAGATGAAGTTCACAGTACGAAAGTTTGATGATCCAAAGGCAAACATTCTTTTTCAAGATAACGGGCTAGGAAACTACTTCCTCACATTAGAAAAATATGAGAACTTTCCACTTCTTATGGAAGAAGAAGAAGATCAAGTTTGGATTATGGAATTTGATGGTAGTCATTCTAGTGCAGGTTTGGGAGTAGGTGTGTGTTGTACTCTCCTTCCGATGAATTGTACCTATTTTACTAAGCTGTAATTTGATATTATAAATAACATGACAGAATATGAAGCTCTCCTCTTAGGCATCACCATGGCCAAAGACATGGGAATCAAGAAGTTAATATGTCGAGGTGATGTCAAGGTGATAGTAAAGCAATTTTGACAACAATATTAGGTGAAAATCCAAGACTTCGTCATTATAGAAATAGAGTATGGGACTGCATTGAATCTTTTGATGCATTTTCCATTGAAGTTATCCCAAGAGAAAAGAATGAAAATGAATATTCTCTTGCAGTGTCGGCTTCCCTAGTGACACCTCATCCTTCTTTTGGTAAAGACAAGGTGACCATTGAAATGGTATTTAGGCCTAGTGTACCAGATAATGCAAATCATTGGCAAGTCTTTAATGATGATAACCAGATTCTAGAATTTTTGGAATAAAGGGATAATTTCAATAATATCTTCTTTGAAGGAAGTGAAAATCCACACTGAGAAGCAGTAGCCGAAGAAGAGAAAGAAGGAATTGAAGGGATTGATGAAGAAGGAGTGATCAAATTGAAAGGGAACAAGATTCCCAAAGGCCTAGTTTCTTTGGAAGACCTCTTTGACAAACACAATAGATTCATTCAAGAGAAAGAAAAACAATCTTCTCGGTGCCCAGCTGATTTTGATAAGGAAAACATCGACATCCTAGAGGAGCCAAGGATGGTCAATATTGGAAAATGTTGCTCATCCGAGGAGAAGAGAAGGTTTGTTGCGTTACTCAAGAAATATTCAGATGTTTTGGCCTACTCTTATGATGAACTCAAATCCTTCCAACCAAAGGAAATGCATCACTCAATCCCCTTAAAGAAGTATGCCAGGCCATTCAGGAAAAAACAAAGGCCATATAACCCAAAGATTGCTAACACCATCAAAGAGGAGGTAATAAATATGCTCAATGCAAGGATTATCTTTCCCATCCATCATTAAACAAGGGTGGCCAACATCGTGCTAATGTGGAAGAAGAACGATGAAATAAGAATATGTGTAGATTTCCATAACCTGAATCAGGCATCACTGAAGGACAATTATCCTCTCCCTATCATGGACCACATTTTGTCAAGCAGTCACTAGATATGAAATGATTTCATTGCTTGATGGATTCTCATGGTATAATCAAATCAAAGTGGCAGAAGAGGATCACACCAAAACAACCTTTACAATGCCTTGGGGCACTTTTTTCTAAAGCAGATTGCCTTTTATCTTGATCAATGTGGGAGCTACATTTCAAAGGGAAATAGATATGGCATTCAAATATTTAAAACATTGTAATATCATATATCTTCATGATCTCATGGTGTTTTCAAAGAATATGGGAGATCATATCCATCATTTATAACGGGTACTTATAAGGTGTAGAAAACATGGCATATCACTAAACCCGAAAAGTGCATTTTTGGGGTTACAGAAGGCAAGTTACTGGGGTACATTGTGAATAAACATGGAACACATATTCATCTCGAGAGAGTATGAGTGATTCAAGCATTATCTTTTCCCACTAGCAAGAAAGGAGTTCATTCCTTCTTTAGAAAGGTGAATTTTCTTCGTCACTTTGTTCTTGAGTTTGTTGAATTGACAAAGCACATCACCACCATGATGAAACCACAAGAAAACTTCAAATGGAACAATGAAGGGAAGGAAATGTTTGAAGACATAAAAAAATCCATTTCCAAGGCTCTGAATCTTGTGTCTCCAGATTTTAACAAAGAATTCATCATGTATTGTTATGCATCAGAACATACCCTCTCTACCATTCTTGTTTAGAAGAATGATGAAGGTGTGGAAGCACCTATTGATTTCATGAGTTGTCCATTGAAAAAACATGACCTAAACTACAACCAATTGGAGAAGCATGCTTATGCAGTGGTCAAGGCTATAAAATGATTCAAATTTTACATCCTCAACTCTCATATAGTGGTGATGGTACTTGGGAGTGCAATCAAGTCCATCTTAACACAGCATGATCCCAGAGCTAAAAGAGGAAATTGGATTATAAAGACTCAAGAATATGACTTGGAGATTTGACCCTCCAACCTAGTAAGGGGAAATGGCTTGTGTAGGTTGATTGCTGAAGATGAAACACTCAAAGCTCAACACAGTGAAGAAAATTGTGTCTTTCTCAACTTGTTCTGAAAATAATCCATAGGTTCTCTTTGTAACCACTACGAATGAGTGGTATGTTGATATTGTTTATTAATTTACTTATGGATAATTCCCTCTTGATCTTGATTACAAGAAAAGGAGAAAACTCAAGTTGAAGGCAACAAATTTTGTAATCTAGAATCACACACTTTACAAGAGAGGTCTAGATGGATTTTTCCTCAAGTACGTAGATAAAGAGAAACAAGAAAAGTTTCTTAAAGCATACCATGACCAAGCATGTGGTGGAAATTTTTCAGGGATGGTCATTGCACACAAGATCCTCCAAGGAAGGTTCTATTGGCCCACCATCTTTGCAAATACTTAGGAATGGGTTTCCAAATGTGAAGCATGCAAACAATTCATTAGGAGACAACAACTTGCTGCAATGCTGCTCCAGCTAGTTGTTATTAAAGAACCATTCCAACAGTGGGGACTATATTTCATCAATGTTCTAAATCCTCACTCAAGCACAAGGAAAACCTATGTGCTCACCGCAACATACTACTTCAAAAAATTGGTGGAAGCCATTCTGGCCAAGTAAGCCAACACCGAAAAAGTATGCAACTTCATCAAGGAGAATATCATAGTACATTTTGGAGTACCACAGAAAATTGTAGCAGACAACGCTACCTATTTCTCTTCAAGGGAGTTGAAAAAGTTTTTCTATGGCTACGGAATCTCCTTATCTCATTCTTTAGACTACTATCCATAGGGGAATGGATAGGCTGAATCAAGCAACAAGAACATTGTGACCATTCTACGTAAAATCATAGATGAAAACCAAAGGAATTGGCACAAAAAGTTGTATGATGCATTGTGGGCGGACAGGATCACACCCAAAAAGGCAATAAGTATGTCACCATTCCAACTACTGTATGGATTCGAAGCAGAAATTCCCATCACGGTTGAGATGCCATCTCTCAAGTTTCTATAAGGAATAGAAGATGGACAATACAAGGATTCCATTGAAAAGAGGACCCTCTTTCTTGACAAGCTAGAAGAAAATAGACTCCGAGTGGTGGACCGTATTAAAGAGCACCAGTTGAAAATAAAAAGGATTTTTGACAAGAAGGCCAAAGCAAGAGAATTCAAAGTTGGAGACTTCATCCTGCTATGGGACAAGAGAAGGGAACCAAAAGGCAGCCATGGAAATTTTGATTCATTATGGCTTAGCCCATTCCAGGTTCATGAAGCTTGGGGTGAGAATGTTTTTCTACTCTCATATTTGGATGGAACACCACTGGAATTGCCTCACAGTGGAAAATACCTAAAATTGTATAATCAATGAAAGTGGTTTGTCCCCCACCTTGTACCATAGGTGATTGCTAGGTGTGTTTCCCTTTATGTTGTGTTGCATGTATTTCCCACCTTGTTGTTTGTCGTGTGTTTCCTTTCCATTGTTTTGTGTGTTTGTGTTTCCTTCTTCATTGTCTTTCTCTCTTGTAAATTATTCATGACTCTTCAAGGCCCAATGGATAAGGCACTTGTCAACGGATCATATGGTCTAAGATTGAGATTCCGGATTCCCCATGTCATGTCTTTGTTACACTTAGTCCATGTCATGTCCCCAAGCTAGAGCCAATTATTGTCATGCAAATATGCAAGAAGGAAATTAACAGTTTTTGAGCATGACAACTATACCTCAGTGTTAATTTTTTCAAGTCCCATCATTCCAATACACCTTGGGTCTATCCATTTAGTCCAAGTGACCTCCCGATTAATTTTATCTCATCCCCCTAGGTGATTTTAGGAGTCCATTCATTCCCCCTTAGGTGATTTTAGGAGTTCAACAAGCTAAGTTACGTGGGAAGGTCTATCACTAGCCTTCCTAGGGTTGGAGAAAACACATGAAGTGGAGAGGATGAGACAAAAAATATGTAGATATGATTCAAAGGTATTGGGACATCATGGAAGTGATTTTGGAAAGATTCAGAGAATTTGCAGAAATTTTGCCAAAGTTAGGGTTCATAAGCCTGGTCAGTGCACAAGCCAAAACAACTACTGAACTTCCGAAGGTGATTTCAGGATCTCCAGATGGAGCTAGGAGTAAAAATAAACATCTCTGGAAATATTATTCCAAGCCCAACATTATGGTGAAATCAATTTTTTCACAACACTTTGGCGCATGAGGTCTGCAACAAGTATTTCTTAGGCACATGTGGAGTACCAAATAAAAAATCTAATTTTTCATTGATCAAGTGGAAGAATCAAGACATGATACCCTAACCATTGGATTCAAAATGTCATTTCCAGTCATGGTCGTATAATGTTTTTTCCAAAAACATCCACCAAGATCTCAAGTTATCCTCATCGCAAGTTGTCCTTTTGGAGCAAGTTCAGGACTTAGCCAATTTTTGGGAGGACACATGTTAGCTTCAGGAGCCTGGAAGGATTTTATGTCCTCGACATCCCTGAGGGTTAGGTACATCAACATTGGAAAAATGCACCCAACCACTATGTGACCTCTAGAACCCCATACGACCATCAACATTGTCAGTTCATCCCCTGGGTGCAGTTTGGAGCTCAAATTCCCTGTCGTCGAATCAATGCCATGTCAACTCCAAAACCACTATGGAATTTGATGTCCCTCACATGTCAAGGACATCATATCTTTAAAAATACACCCAACCCCTTATGAGATACTTCTGGTTACCCACGTGACTCGTGTCCAGCCCCTCAGTGCTTTAAAGCTGATTTTTGGAGCACTCACTCCATGTCGTTGGATCAACGCCACTTTTCATCTCCTCTACCACCATGAAAATTGATGTCCCTAAAATCCATTATGAGGTGAGGGATGGAAGGGACATGAAAATGTGCCCATCTCTCTCTCTCAACATTTTTGTAAATCTTTAAATATCTCAATGTTTCCCACTTCTAACTTCTTACACTCCCTCCATACTTCCTCTGCAACATTCTACCATCACTCCGCCATTGAAAATAATCAGACCAGCTCAATCCAAGCATTGAAATACTTTTTCCATTGAAATTTATAGGTCTTAGAATTATTTTCCATCAAGATAAGAAGGAGAAATGAATAACGAAGGGAAGAAGACAATGGAAATCTCTGTTGCCATGAAATAGAGATTCCAAAAAATCTTGCAAACCAGCACATGAATAAATGAACCATTTTTTTTTTCTCTTTTTTCCTCTTTCCAAGACCGTAAAAAACATACATTCAAACTCTCCTCTCATGAAATAGAGCATTCCCAATGAAGAAATCTCATTTCCGGCTAAACAAATAAAAAATTGAATTTCCCATCAAACCGGTTGTTTGATTGAAGTAAAATTTCGCATGAAGCACCAGAAAGAAAAAAACCCATATCATATATGTAATTTTTTTTGCAAATGGAGAAGAAAACTAGACCTACAATTTTGAGGTGCATTAATGGTTGCCACATCCAGAAGCACTACTAGGTCCAAAATTTTAAAGTTTAAAATCTCCTGGATGATTGAGCGGGTAGAGCTAAAGTTTCAGAGGGGAGATATTGGGAAAAAACCCATATCAGAAAATGTGTTGCACATCAATCCGACCTCCAGAAGCCTGCTTTCTAAAAATAGCAGGTCTTCCACATAAGAAATTGCTATTTTGGGAAATCCATCAATAGAAGAACCTACGAAGGAGACAGAGACATTGACGATGCATTTTAGCTGAGAAATCATCAGAACAGACATTTGGTCTAATTTTTTCACTTGCTAAAAATAGTAAGTGGTCTCACGAGCACCTTCTAAAAATAGAAATTTGATCTAGAAGGAGTGAGGAATGTAGGGAGAAATGAGAATCAAGGTCACAATACTCAGTGGAGGATTAAGGGAGTTGCTTTCTCATACTTAATAAAAATAGTAAGTTGCTTTTTCTAAGGGAAAAAATGAAGTAGAAATGGATGGGAAAAAATCCAACACAAACCTTTGCATGTGAATTGGAGATAGAAGACAATGATGTCTTGTGCATGGACCTGAATGACCTCAAAAATCGCATGACAACCAAGGACCTAAAGAAGATTGAAGATCAAATATTCACAAGTGGTTTGTTTGCTACAGTGGGAGATTCAGTCTTTGTTCAAAGTCCTGAGTTGGTCCTAGCTTCTCTCAACAGTATAATCCCGAAACACGAACCATCCGAGTTGACAATGGTACAACAATGGTATTCATAAGCCCTAGAACCATTTCACTTTCTCTGCAGATACCAACATCACCTAACATGGTTTTCATCTCAAAGGATAGGTCCTTACACGACTGGGAAACGATGGATGCATACATGCAAGGGGTTGTGCTTGGTTCATGGTTGAAAACATGGAGGAAACCCTCAAGAATTCCCAAGAACCTTTCAAGGTGTGAATTTTGAGAAGGATACTCATATTCCATTGCTCTCCTTAGAAGGGTTATGGGTGAAATGAACACAAGGGACTTTCAAGACTGGATGGGCCTTTTCATCTTGACAGTTAAAGGAGGAAAGTAGAGGATTAACTGGGGACATATCGTAATGATAATATCCATTTTTAACTACTATAAGTACCCATGATAAATAAGTTCCACATGATTTCTTACTTGGTCTATCTCTTTGCTAGCTCAAGATCATTCAAGGGATTGGATCTCACGTGAAACATTGCTACTAAGGTGCATGTTTTTGAGAAACTTCCATAGCTAGTGATGGAGGAAAGCCATAGGCATTTTGCTCACATGAAAGATGCATTCACCATGTACCTAATCCAGAGCTTAGAAGGAGATATGAAAGCTAGGATGCTGTCATAAGTGGCGTCCTTGATCAGGAAGTATGACTCCTTTTTGATAAAATTCCTGACATTCTCCTATTTGCGAGTTGTTGGCTTCAACTAAGCACCACTAAGGCTGCCTAAGTACCTTAGTGACCAAATTGTATTGTTCGAGCTCTGTAAATAGGTCATCCAAGTGAATCACAAGCTTAACAGTAGGAGGAAGAATTTGATTTCATTCCTTATATCTCTCAGGGTATTCACGTGCAAGAGCTCAAATGACACATCTCATCTGGAGGTCGCTTTCACTCATTTGACTTTGCAATCATACATTTGTCAAACCTAATCTTGACATTTGAGAAGATCTTGACTCTTTCTTCACCCCCAAATTGCAACATGAGCCACAAGTCGAGGACTACTAGGCCAACTGTGTTGTTGAGTTTAAAGTACGTGAAAAGGACCATATGAGGATGACAATCAGCGAGATGAAGAAATTTGAGTTCTCATGGTATGAATAAATCTTGCATGATAATGGGATAGAAAGGTATGATCCTGAGTTTGTGGTAATCAAGATTTCACCTTTACCTCCAATAAATTGGTATGTTCATGAATCAGGGAATATATTGGAGCCGACCAAGAAGGCAGTAAGGAGAATGCGAAATTCGTTTCAATAGAAGAGAGCCATGACCATCTAGTCAAGAGGAATTCATCCAAATTAGAAGCAAGCCTCACATGAGTCTTCTTCAAAAGTTATAGAGGTAGATTCCAGTTCTAAAAACTTCAGAGAAAGTTTGAAAAGGAAGGCCACAAAACTAGAAGCTTCTCCTCACGAGAGGAAACCAAATAAAGCTAGAGTGGAATAAGACTCCTTTGCATCACTCCAAGAAGAAAACTTGATCGCAGAAATGCAAGAAGAAAATACAGTAGTCGAGGCTCAGGCAAATGAAGAACACATGGTTTGAGACACAGTCTTCGATCCAACATAGGAAGTATCACCTCATGTTTATACCCATACTTCTCTCATTCAGTATTTGCCTCATCCTATAGAAAAAGGATTGATTGGTGCACCTATCATTGAGTCGGATTTTGATGAGATGTTCTCTTGGATGCAAGAAACAACTATCCATGATACCCACACTATGTAGCAAGTGGTCGCCCCTGATCTATCAATAATTGTCTCATTGGCCAAAGAGAAAATATCAAGGAATCTCACACATACAACCTCATGGTTCTATAGTTGGGAAATTGGTAATCAATACATTGAACTAGCTTGGCCCAAATTAATCAAGCCAATGGATGAGATGACGTCGAATGACTATGAAATGAGCACAATTCAACTGGGACCAGAAACTCATGAAGGGGATTTGCACATGTATCAACAATCTTCTACTCATATGGTGGAAAGGAATAAGGAGTATAAGAAAAAGATTGATGAAATAAAAGAGAAGGTGCAAAATTTTCCATTCTATGTGCAAAATCTAGTTGATCATAATGCCATGACAATTCCCACTAAGGAAGTTGCACCCATTAGTAGCTTCAAGCCAGAATCCATCAGGAAGACACATGAGCTCACAATACAGGGGTGAGCGAATAATGAATGGATCAACTCAATTTATGAAAAAGGGAAGTCATTGCTCGAATAAGTGATCAAACTCTTCACTTACATGTGTGCAACAAAAAATAGGACACAGGAACTCAAAGAGCACTTGTAGAAAGAAAGAGACTATTGGGAACATTTGGTCCCAATAATAGATGAAATGAGTAGCACTCATTGCCAAGAGCTAATCAACATGAATATTTTTGAAAATCCCTTAGAAGACTTGTCACATGTATGGGCGAGGGCCTTGGCAATAAGGTTTGAGGAAATAATCGATCCGTCACAAAGCTGGATGAGAAAGAGGAACAAGCATACAAATTACAGGATAATATAAATTAGAAAACTCAGAAGCTTGCAGTATTTACAAAGGGTGAAGATATTACTACAGATGAATTGATTGGTACATTTGATGAGTATGTCAAGAAAGAGGTAGGAAACCCATCATCCTTCACCAAGGATACCCTCGACTTCCTCTCAGAGATTCGGGCCTCTATTGCACTTGTCGCAGAGAAACATGTATCATGGTTCGGGACGTGTAGAGATATCAATAGTGTAGCCGATGGATGGACAAATACCTTGAGTTGTGTTTGCATTCCTCATGCTGAAAAAGGTGGAACCTATAGCCACTCATTTTAGCAAAGAGCTTGGAAGAATAAAGGCCTTCTCAGGAGCTCTAAGTGGAGACCGGTCAGGAAGTGAGATCAAATTCATTGTTGCAGCTCATTCTTTAGCATGATTCTTCTTCTTTCTTCTTCTTCCTCTTCTTCTTCTCTCTTCTCTTCTCACCCAACGCTCTCTCTCATTAATGTTATATTTTTGAGTCGAGGTTTGCACTTTTTGATATAACTTTAAGTGACTTTAGAAACATAATGTAAACTTTAAGTTGCCTTGATTTTATAAAAAGGACTTAAATATTTAAGTGGAATATGAACAGTCTAAAGTCAATTTAAAGTATTTGAAAAGTCATTGAGAAGATGAATAGTTGCAATCTCTTCTATAAATTGTAACTAGCTCCTCATTTGAGCTTCTTATTAGACAAATTTTGAAACTTCTTACATATTGGGGTTGTTTTTTGTGAATTCATGAGAGAGATATCCTTGTGAAGAGAGCAAAGAGATAGAAAATTTCTTCTATTTTTCCTACTCAAAATGTCTTCCATTTCTATGATATGTACAATTTTTGCTTGAGCTTCAATAAAGGAAGAAGGAATTTTAGCCTTTTTTGATTGAGGGGTTTAATGGAACTTTGTGTTCATTAAACTCTATTTGGTCTTGTTGTTGTTACACATATTTTTTTTCTTCCAAATTCAAGTGCATGTAATGAATTTTATGGCTGATGTATGCAAGTATTTGATTTTCTGCTTGCAATATTAATTTCTCTTTTCTTACTTTCTCACTCCCTTTCCCGTTCTCCTAGAAAATTCCTCTCTTACAAGTATGTGCAAGCTTTTTCTGCAGGGTCAGTGGAGTGCCCTTGTTGGATCCTTGGCCAAAAGGCCACCAGGAGAAAACTAATTTTTACTCATGCATGCACATATGGAAGTTGCACTAGTTAAGTAGAGGGACTTAGACTCCCAGAGTGTTGGCAAGATAACCACCAATTTGTCCCCGAAAAATTTTCTCGCCAACATTATATGAATGTGAGACGAAGCAAGGTTTTTAATAGTAAGAGAACCCTCAACAATCATATAAGAACCATAATAATATGAGTGTGTAATCAGGAGGGTAGAGTGATTAGAGCCATCTACCAAAGACAAAGTTTGTGTTTTGCGGTGAAAGCATGGTCAAGAAAAGTAAAAAATATGCAATTGTTGTGGAATTTACAATGTTTCATGGCCACTAGTAGGAGGATTAGTTATTTTGATGAAAGTAATTGGTTAGAGCTTATAATTGATAGGAGGCCAAGTTGTACTGAGTTTTAAAGCAGGTTGTTTAAGTTGATTGGGTAATACTATATATGACTTAGTAGGAGGAGGTGGTGAACTAGTTTTGATAGGTGGTTGATCAAGTTGAGTTGGTGATGTCATAATTGGTTTCTTAGGTGGCTCATGACTAACCAAATAAGGAGAAAATTTATGAGATCATGCTGATGTAACATTTATAGATGGGCATGTAACAAAATGTTGTGCAATGAATGAGATAAATCCTTGACACTCAAGGTGTTTGAGTCTTCGTTGTAAAATGTGGCAGTCAATGTCATTGTGTCCATTGATTCTATGATAGTGTAACTATGGACAACCATGATATTTTGCAATCCGATAAGGAGGATAACAATGAGTAGGCAGAAAATTGATCAATTGACGACTAAGTATTTTAGTATGTCATGTGGCTCAGTATTACGCTCCAATATGAGAGGCTCATGAAATGGCATGACCTGAGGTTTAGCTATATGACATGTAGTAAACATAGATTGAAAATGAGATGGAAAAGGAGAGAAAACATGTGCTTGAGAATCATCCTTAAGTTGTTGAATTTCAAATTTGAGAGATGTAATCGTGGATTCCATAGCCATAAACTTATCTTGAAACAAAGAATGTAAAACTTGAATTGAGTCCAATAGGGGTTGATTAGATGAAGAATCACGAGGACTAGGGTCATCAGATAAATGATTGAACATAGGACTTATTTCATGCAATAGTGTATTGTCCTTGAGATACAAGGTGTCTAGGGATTTTTAAAAAGCATCCTGGCAGTGAGATATCTCTTAAGTAAATCATATGAAGAAACTTGACCCATGATAGAGGGAAAAAATGAGGATCCTAAGCATGCAAATCGAGTTTGGGTTTACCAAAATGATTAAATAAAAATGTGGGATAAACGTAGTTAATCTAACAAGGAACAAGCATGGTCATGGAACAAGCATGGTGCATGAGGTCATTCATTCTATGGATAATAATAAAAAATCAAGCATGGTCATGAAACTTGATATGAATAAATCTTTTGACAAAGTCTCTTGGTATTTTATTGACAATGTTTTGGCTAAATTTGGCTTCCATAATAAATTTAGAAGAATTATTAAGGCTTGTATTTCTACCGTTAGATTCTCTGTGGTGGTGAATGGTGAGTCGGTGGGTTTCTTTGCTAGCAGTAG
Source organism: Taxus chinensis (assembly GCA_019776745.2). Taxonomy (NCBI): domain Eukaryota; kingdom Viridiplantae; phylum Streptophyta; class Pinopsida; order Cupressales; family Taxaceae; genus Taxus; species Taxus chinensis. The sequence continues at coordinate 160,926,513 of CM034152.1, read as the reverse complement.
GGGTTTAAGACAGGGGGACCCTATATCCCCTTTGATTTTCATTCTAATGGCAGATAGCGTTGGAAGATCCATTGCCAAAGCAGTTAAAGAAGGACTTCTTAAAGGAACTAAGCCTACTTCTACACACCACACAACTTCACACCAGTAATTTGCGGATGACACAATTCTTCTATTGATGGCCTCTATACTTGAAACTAAGGCTATTAAGTCTATTCTGAAACTCTATGAGGCTGCTTCTGGGAAAGAGATAAACTTTGATAAGAGTTCCATTTTCTTTTTCAACACTCCTATGGATAGACAAAAAAGAAATGATAAAATCATGGAATTTAAAATCAATTCCTTACCCACTACTTATCTGGGTCTCCCTCTTGGTACAATTTTTTTTTATCAAAGTATGGAATGATCTACTGGAAATATTTCAAAAGAAAATGGTGGGACGGAAAGGGGCCATTCTATCTAGTGCTGGAAAATGTTTTCTAATTAAAAGCACTCTTTAAAATCTTCCTATATATATATCATGTCTCTTTATAATATTCCCTCTGTCTTTAGTGACAAAATTGAAAGGATCCAAAAGCACTTCTTATGACAGGGAATGGAGGAAAAATTCAGATATCACTTGGTGGCTTGGGATCAAGTTTGTACTCCTAAAAGAATTGGTGGGCTTGGCATAAATGATATTAGAAAAATGAATGTGGCCTTAATTGCTAAAATGGACTGGAGAATGCTCTCGGAGGAACAACCTTAGATTGATTTAATTAAGGCTAAGTATCTTGATCAGCAAATAGCTATTTCTTTCCTTTATGATAGAAAACTCCCTCATGGTTCCATTTTCTGGAATAACTTGATTCAAGTCAGAAATTTCATCAAACAAGGATGTAAATGGAAAGTGGGAAATGGCAGGGATATTAATTTTTGGTGTGATAACTAGTCTAATTTCAACCTAAATGACAGATTTGGTCGAATCAAAGACATTCTAGAGCAAAATTATGGAACTAAAGTCAAATATTACATTGAAATGGAGGGTAATAGGAAGAGATGGAAAGAACTTACGATGGAAAGGACTGATCTAAATCCCATAATCTCCTCCCTACAAGTACAACTGGACATCATACCCTTGAATCAAATTGAAGATAAATATGAACTTGTCTAGAACAACTCAAGTGATGGAGAATACACTGTCAAATCTGGTTATAATTCTTATTTTGAAAACACTCATAGTGATTTCAAATGGAGCAAGATTTGGATGACTGAATTAACCCTTAAAATTATTTTTTTCTTTTGGCTTTTCCTCAAAGGTAGAATACTCACAAATGACAACCTAGTTAAGAGAGGTTTTATAATGCCAAACATGTGTTGCCTATGAAAAAAAGAGGCCGAGGACATTAAACATCTTGTTAGTGCGAAATCACAACACTCCTAAATGAGCTCTAAAAGATCTACTTTTCTAAGGTGGACTCATTTGGTGTGATTGCATAACATTGAACTTTCCCCAAGGTATGGGACCTTGTAAAATGGGAAAGCTCTCTATATTGAAGGTTGGTTCCTTATTCCTCTGTTTAGGTGCATACGTAGAAACTTGCAGAGGGTATGCTCTTAATCCTAATCTAAACTTTACCAAGGAGACAAGGATAGAATGAATACAAAAATTAAAACAAAGCTAAACTACGAGGTGATGCACCAAAGGAATGATGAACACTTATTTTGCTAATAGACACAAACCAATAAAATGCATACAATAAAAAAGCACAAATAACCAGATATATAATGGGAGACTAGATGAAAGCAAAAGAGACAAGAGAGGATCTAAAATTGATCACAGACGTGTTTTATTGCTTTTTAGATTGATACAGTCCATTACAAAGTATCCAAGAGGTAGAAACGTAATGCAATTTTTTATGGAAGGCTTCAACCCCACAAATCCCTTTGCTAAGAGGAGAAGGGAGCCTGTAAAACAAAGAATGTCCAACCCTTTACAATGAATCCTGCCCCCATATTTATAGATTCAACCTAAAAGAAGAAAAGAGAGAGAAGCAGGAAAAATAGGTTGAAACTCAACCATTGCTATTAATGCCTCTGATGAAATCTCTCCCCAAATCCATCTTTACTGCATCAATCCTTGGTTCAGCACCTTGAAGGAAGAGGAAACGGTGAAACAAATCAAATCTGATTTGGTTGTTGAGGCAAGAAGATCCTGCATTGAAATCCTAAAGACATTTCCTCTATTTTTCTTCACCTAACCTCCTCAAAATTAAATTTTCAGACCTCTATGGCATGGGTGAGGCCGAGATCTTTCCAACGACATTAGATTTGCAATATTTTGATCCCTGAGTCGAAAGATATGCCCCTTCAAAGTTTGTATCGGGTCCGTATAGGAGGGCAGGAAAACAACTTGAAAAATGGGTCCCCTTTTGATATGGGACATGTGGCAGCTAGATTGGAACAAAAATCAGGCCTATGGGTCCACAATTTATCTTTTTCCCTTTCCTTTGATTCCCCACTTGGCTTTGACTCAGGCCCAAATGCTGACTTTTTCCTTGGGCGGAGTTGCGGGCCATTTTACAACTTTTACCCCTTTTGATAACAAGGGGAAAAGAACCAAATTTTTCCCCGATGGTCCACTTTCCCTTGGGACATGTGGCAGTTTGGCGCTCGTTTAGAAACCTTTTCTCTATTTACCCCTTGAATCAGTGCCATACTGACACTTGGCATTCTCCGCTTACACCTTTATACTTAGCCAATTTTGAAGCCCTTTTCTGTCCACCTTTTGACTCTGTTTCCTCCTATGCGGGATCGTGGTTGATCCAATATTTTTCTCAGGGGGTGAAATATGGATAACAATTTGGCGACTCACAGGGGTATCTACCTGTTAGATGAAAAGACCAATTGCCTTGTCATATCCATTGGGCATGGAGTTGAGAAAGATGGTATGGTATTGATTCTACCTCTGATTCACAAGCCTGACTACTTGCACTCTCAATTTTCATAAGAAATCTTGAAATGAAGGTTTCTGAGAGTAGAAAATTGTTTTAACCTGGGGTTTCATCTATCTTTCCAAATGGACTACATAAGAGCCACAAAAAAGCACCACACTATATAATTTTTTTGAAATCATACATGTTCCAAATGGAACATGCAGAGTGTACAAAGCACTTAGGAGAAAAGCAATCTACACTACAACAAGACAATGTGCATAAGCACTTAGAGGAAAGAGAAAACTAAACTAATATGTACAGGGTAAGAACTCCCCTTTTAGTAATAGTGCTTAAGATAGATCCCATTTACTAGAATCTGACAACTCTTCACCCTCTAATGTAGACAATCGGAAAGCATTTCTAATTTTGCATCTTGTGATAATATAGGGGCCACTCCATATGGCATCAAATTTGGAATGCCTTCCTGGTTTTTCTTGATCTGCATCCCATTTCAAAACCAAGTCTCCTTCCTAGAAGGTCCTTACTTTTGTCTTCTTGTCAAAGCATTTCTTGATTGAAGCCTGATTATTCTCTATTGCTTGGAGAGCATGCTCTCTGGTTTCTTCTAATTCTATCAGTGCCACATACCTAACCTCCATTGATCTAAATTCAAACATCTCTAGTTGCTTCACGAGCTCCAATACTAGAAACTCAAGTGATATAGGCAACACTGCCTCTTTCCCATAGATGAGTTGGAATGGAGAGCTTCTTGTAGATCTCTTGGGTGTTATTCTATCAGCCCATAAGACTATTTTGAGCTTTGTGTTCCAGGTCCTCTGATTCTCATCAAGAGTTCTTCTAATGATCTTTAACAAGTTTTTGTTTGTGGACTCAGCCTGGCCATTACCTTGAGGGTAACAATTTGATGAAGTACTCAAATAAGTCCCATTCCTAACAACCGATCCTATGATTTTGGAACCTATGAATGTTAATGCATTTTATGATATGATGGTGGTTTTCACTCCAAATTTGGTCACTATCCCTTCATAGAAATGTAGGATACTAGACTCATTTGCTTCCTTGAGTTCCACTGCCTCGGTCCATTTTGTAAAATAATCTGTCACTGTCAGGATCCATTTTTTACCTTAGCTTGAGTTTGGATTGATAACCCTAATGAATTCCAATCCCCATTACATGAAAGGTTGGTTGACTGAGATTTTGTGCAATGGAAGTGTTGCTAGCCTTTCCTTGCCTTTGAAGAATGCACAATTCTGGCACCTTTTGATCCATGTGTGGCAATCACTAAACAATCTGGGCCAATAATATCCTACTTTCATGATTTTGAGTGCTTTCACTCTTGGAGAAAAATGGCCTCTAGCTACTTCAACATGGAATTCTTGTAGCACTCTCTCCAACTGATCTGTCTCAATGCATCTCAGTAGAATGCCATTGATGTCTCTTTTGAACAAGACACCATCGATAAGAACATATGGGATGGCCTGTAACCTAAAATGTATCCTTTTTGCTTTACCCATCACATGAGGACATAGGCCAGTTTGAAGGAAGTGCACCATGCCTTGGGTCCAACAAGGAGCAGGCACATCATCTCTCCCTTCTTCTTGATCATCTTGTAGAACAAGAACAACCTCCTTTTCACTATATGTTTCATCTTGCTGACTTGAGGCTAGTTGTTCACACAACCGCTTCCCATGGACCAACTTGGTGACCTTGATCTCAATGTCATATTCCATGACATGGGTGATCCATCCTACACACTTTTCATTCAGGTCCTTTCTGAGAAGGAATTCTTTAACTCCTGCATAGGAGACCAATAATTAGATTTTTTTGTTTGAAACCAACTGCTTAAACTTCTTTAATCCTTTGATTACTACCAGGACCTGCTTCTCAATGAAGGAGTAGCTCACCTCATAATATTCTAGACTATGGATGAAGAAATTAATTTGTTGTTCTATACTTTTTTTGTTCTGCTGCACCAAGATTGTAGAAATTTTGTCGCTGCCACCAAAGGCATACAATATGAAGTCTTTGAAAAAATCTTGGGTTGAAAAGAGTTGGGTCTCGTGATATGGCTTCTTTGATAGCCTCAAATCTTACTTTTCCTTTAGCTATCCACATGAATGTTAAGTTCTTCTGCGGCATCAATGGTATTGGCTTAACAAGGGAATTAAAGTTTAGAACAAACCTACGAACAAAATTTATTTTTCCCAAGAAGCTTTGAAGAGCCTTCTTGTGACTTGGCAATGATAGTGCTTTTATTGCTTCAAATCTCTCTAGGTCAATTTCTAGAACCTCCTTAGACACAATATGGCCTAAAATCCTACCCTCATGGGCCAAGAATATACATTTTTTAGGGTTCAAAGATACCCCAAATCTCTTGCATCTTTAAAACACTTACCTTAGGTGAAAAAGGTGGTCTGTTGCATTTTTGGAAAACACAGTGATGTCATCCAGATAGATCAACACTATTTTTTTTATTATCCCTTTGAATGCAATATCCATGGCTCTTTGGAAAGTAGCCCCAGCATTAAATAGTCCAAATGGCATTTTTTTGTATGCATAGGTGCCCCATTTAGTGGTGAAAGCTGTGTTGAACTGATCATCTTCTTTCACCATGACCTGGTTATACCCTGAGTAGCCATCTAGGAGGGAGAACCTTTTTGACCCAGAAACTACTTGCAAGATCTGCTCTATTGAAGGGAGTTGGTAGTGGTCTTTGAGGGAGGTTTTGTTCAAATCTCTGAAGTCAACACACAACTTGATTTCTACATTTTTCTTCTTGAGTGGAACCATATTTGTAACCCATCTTGAGTGTTTGACTGGAAATATGATGCTTGCCTCTATCAGTTTGTTCAACTCCTTCATCAGAGGCTCTATATGTGGGTTAATTGGTCTTTGCTTCTACCTAATGGGCTGAGTAGTTAGATCTAGTTTGATTGTGTGTTGTGATAGTTTTAGATTAAAACCTCTTAGGTCTTCATAAATCCAAGGAAACACATCAGGGAATTCTTGGCAAATTTGTATGAATTCATACATTTCTTGCTTAGTGGCCACCTTGCCAATCTGAAGTGTTTTATCTTCTCTAACTAGGATTGACTCTGAATCTTCTCCTTTGATCTACATGTTAGCCTTCTCTTTTCTAAACTGATCATTAGGATTGAAAATGGATTCCAGTGTCACTAAGCCTTTGGGAAGCTTGTTTGTATGTAGTTTTACTATTTGATTCCCGTACTACTACTCTAGTCTATTCTAGTTTATAGCTGATAATTTAGCTTCTTCTTGTAGAATGTTAATGATATGTTGATCATTCTCAAACACCCACCAACATATATTATTATCTAGCACTACTGGCCTCACAACCACATGGATATGTGGTTGTTCTCTGTCTCTTTTGATGTTGTCAACCACATCAAATGTTGCATTAACTACTGACAAGTCTGTCAGCAGCTTCATTCTCCTTCTTAGGTATGGACAAAATACTGAAGGCCTCAAAATCCTCCATGAGATCCCATACCCTACTCTTATAGTTCTTGAGCAGGTCATTTTTGATAGAATTTAGTCCTCTGACTTGATTGGACAACTAGTTCACTATCACCAAATACTTGCAAGTTCTTGATTCCCAGCTTCCTTACCCAATGAAGACCTTGGACTAAAGCCTCATATTCAGCAATATTATTTGAGCAAGAAAAATGGAATACGAAGGCTGAATAATATCTCATACCTCTAGGGAACACAATCATGGCTCCTCCTCCAGCTCCTTATCTACTCCTTGAGCCATCAAAGAATAATTGCCATACCTCATTGTCATCCTTGTATATTAGGTCGGGAAGAGGATGATTCTCTTCATGTAGATAGTAGACACCCAGTTCAGATTCCTCCATCTCCTTATAGGGGTCAAAAACATGTTTTTTATTGGCCCACTCATCTAGGGTCAAGTCTGGGATACATCCCACCTTGGTATCTATTTCATTAGTGTTTAGGAGGTCTTCTTGATCAAAAGATAAGAAATTGGCATTGATTGGGCTAGGCACACAGGATTCAATATGATAATCAGCAATAGGTTCAGATCTAATTGTGGCCTTTGCCCCATACCTTGTCCTAAAGAGCATATGTGACCAATCAGTAGACAGGTAGCCTCCAATTTTGGCAGTGAAGTCTCTAGATAGACACAAAGAAAAATGTGGTGGCAAGTCTATGATTGACACGTTTTTCAAAATAGTCACATTAGGGAAAGCATGTAGAGTGAGACTCAGATCCTTGATGATTCCCATAGTAGTCACTACTGTCCCATCTAATTGGACTACTCCTCTAGAGATGACCTCATATTGGAGACCCAACTGATCAGCTATTTGTTTGGGCATCACAGAACTACTGGCCCTAGAATCAATCATACAATTATGCACCAATTTGTCTCCAATAATCAATGAGACATAGAAGGGAGGAGGTCTCAAGTTCTTACATTGTTGTTCTCCATGGTTTCTCCCTAGTTGAACCGCATTAGCAAGAAGTCTCTCTTGTTGGTTAGGGGGGTGATTTGAACTTGACCAATTATGCATGGTAGTCTGCAATAGATCCCTCTTCCCTAGAATGGCTAGTGACTCCCATAGTGAAATGTTCACACTTTTCCTTTTCATCTACTCAATAATATTGAATGAGCTATCTTTTTGCTACCCCTTCCCAGACACATTTCTTTCTTGCACATGGGTTGTTACAACCAGTGCCTGACTAGGTTTAGAAGGTGGTCTGGATTGGTTCAACATGTTGGGAGTTGCACTTGGAACACCAGGACCTTGTGGAGTGATGGAAGGTTGAGGGTCACCTGAGTTTAGTGGTTGGCCTTCTCCAATATTTCTCCTTTTGGACCGTGTGTTGGCAGCCACACCTTGAGGAGGGGACTGATTCATCCCACATAAGTCTTCAGCCTACCAATTAACAAGCATAGTCTCATTTGGTTTTCCACCTTGTTGAGCTCCTTGTTGTTGATCTTCCTCTTGGCCAAGTTCTTATGGCACCATACTATTTTACACCATCAAGGGATTATTTAGAGCACCATTAAAACACATTGATTGGTTATGTGGCTGATTGCATGGAAAACACCAATCATATTCCTTTTCCATATTGTTTCTGTGATGGGATCAATACTCTTGATGTTGAAGCTGTGCTAGGATCATATGGCCTGAAAGGTCTAACAGCGTGGGGTTTTCCTTAGTTCTAGCTTTGATTCACAGTCTGAGGTGGTGGCCTATTGTGTTGATACTGGGGTCTAGCTTGATATTGAGCCTGGGGATGGTATGGCCTGGAACTCTGAGCTTGTTGTATTTTGATGGTCACTAGCTCATTCCCAAAGTTTTGAAGTTGCTTCATCACTTCTGAAGCTCTTTAGAGGTATTAGATGATGAAGTGGAAGCTTTAGCTGAGCTTTGACTCTTGGGGGTGGGTATAAGAGCTAATGTAGGTGCTTGGCTAGTATCTGGGCTTCCTAACTCAGGGTAAAGAGGCATGGATGTCCTAGGAGTGATTTTTCTAGCTTGAATCAAATGGTTCTCAACCCCTATGGAGAGGCTATAGGCTACAGGTAATGTAGTGCCCCCCATTGACTGAATCATCAGAGAAATATCAGAATTTAAAGCCCTAAGAAAGTATAAGAAGGCACCTTCATTAGTGGGCTTTACTGCTGTTGGAATCCTATCCCAGGTCCGCTAGAATCTAAGGTTGAAGTCTGTCAGCTACTCGTTTGGGGCTCTCTTGATTGTTGTTAGTTGCTCAAACAAAGACAAGTTATCACCTTTTTTCCCCAAACTGACTGTGAAGAGCCATGCACAGCTGGTTCTAGTTCTGGATAGAGCCTACCTTGAGACTCCTGAACCATTGTGAAGCTTTCCCTTTGAATGAAGAGGTGAGCAGCTTGACTACAATGTCCATCTCATGGATCTTATGGATTGTATAGACATTTGAAATATCTTGGACATGGTCACCAGGAGAAGTTTGATTTTCCATAGTGAAATATGGAATGCTCTTTAATGCTGCAATCAGAACTAGGTTTTATGCATTCAAGGCTGAGTGGACTACTACCGATGAAGTTGACATATGGATTTGGTTGTGCCATTCCGATGGCCTAAGAATCCTTGCAGACTAAAGAAAGGCCTTATAGGTGGAGGTGTTGAAAGGTTCTGCTTGGTGGAGATGGAGACCTCTAAACTCTTCTTCCTCTCCTTTCTCTACCTAGGGATAGATGCAAGTATTCAAATATACCTTCTTTCCTTGCTCTAGACTGGGTTTTTCTCATGAATCTCCCAAGCTTGGGCTGCTGAAACCAGTAGATTTATTTCTTTTGGAGTCATCAGATGTACAATTTTAAGGCTTCTTAAAATCCAGAATCACAACAAGTGTACATCAATCCTTAATGTAATAAGATGGAGACTTCTTAGTCCCACCAGGCATGCCAAAAATGTTAGTGCGAAATCACAGCACACCTAAATGAGCTTTAAAAGATCTACTTTTCTAAAGAAGAATCATTTGGTGTGATTGCATACCATTGAACTTTCCCCAAGGTGTGGGACCTTGCAAAATGGGAAAGATCTCCAGATTGAAGGTTGGTTCCTTATTCCTCTATTTAGGTGCATACATAGAAACTTGTAGAGGGTATATTCTTAATCCTAATCTAAACTTTACCAAGGAGACAAGGATAGAAGGAATACAAAAATTAAAACAAAGCTAAACTATGAGGTGATGCACCAAAGGAATGATGAACACTTATTTTGCTAATAGACACAAACCAACAAAATGCATACAATAAACAAGCACAGATAGCCAGATATATAATGGGAGACCAGATGAAAGCAAAAGAGACAAGAGAGGATCTAAAATCGATCACAGATGTGTTTTATTACTCTGTAGATTGATACAATCCATTACAAAGTAGCCAAGAGGAAGAAGTGTAATGTAATTTTAATGGAAGGCATGAACCCCACTAATCCCTTTGCTAAGAGGAGAAGGGAGCCTGTAAAACAAAAAATGACCAACCCTTTACAATGAATCATGCCCCTATATTTATAGATTCAACCTGAAAGAAGAAGAGAGAGAGAAGTGGGAAAAGTAGGTTGAAGCTCAACCACCACTGTTAATGCCTCTGATGAAATCTCTCCCCAAATCCATCTTTACTGCATCAATCCTTGGTTTGGCACCTTGAAGGAAGAGGAAATGAAGAAACAGATCAAATCTGATCTGGTTGTTGAGGCAAGAAGATCCTGCATTGAAATACCAAAGAAATTTCCTCTATTTTTCTTCACCTAACCTCCTCAAAATTAAAGTTTCAGACCTCCATGGCATGGGTGAGGTCGAGATCTTTCCAACGGCATCAGATTTGCAATATTTTGAGCCCTGAGTCAAAAGATATGCCCCTTCAAAGTTTATATCAGGTTTGTATAGGAGGGTCAGGAAAATAGCTTGAAAAATGGGTCTCCTTTCGATATGGGACATGTGGCAGCTAGATTGGAACAAAAATCAGGCTTACATGGGTCTGTAATTTATCTTTTTCCATTTCTTCTGATTCCCTTCTTGGCTTTGACTCAGGCCCTAAATCCTTACTTTTTCCTTGGGCAGAGTTGCGGGCCATTTTGCATCTTTTATCCCTTTGATAACAAGGGGCAAAGAACCAACTTTTTCCCCGATGGTCCACTTTCCCCTGGGACATGAGGAAATTTTTTCATCATTTTAGAAACCTTTTCTCTATTTACCCCTTGAATCAGTGCCATACTGACACTTGGCATTCTCCAATTGGTCCTTTATAATTAGCCAATTTCAAAGCCCTTTTCTATCCTCCTTTTGACTCATGTTTCCTAAATTATGCGGGATCATAATAAAGATCCAGGAGATACTTGGCACTGGGGAATGAATAACTAGTTTTTCTAAAAGGTGACCTAGCAATTAAGTAATGTGCATGACCTTTATCTTGTCTAGATAGAAATGTGCACCAATCAAATTTTTGATTTTCGATTGTTGCAAGAATGTATGCAATAACCCTAATTTGGAATGTCAATTTGTCGACCCTCACTATAACAATGAGTAGAGCTTGTGGTGAATTAGCTTAATCATGGCATACAACTACAAGATGAAGTGCAACTCCTGTGAGCATTTATCCTATAGTCCTCATCTCACTGAACCTAGTTGATTTCACATGAGTTGCAGAAAGTCAAATGGAATTAATATTAATTTGAATGCAAGTATGATAAAACATTCCATTTGAGAGAAAATGTACACTTACAATCAGTAGTGAAACCATAACAAGATTCAAGGAAAATCTAGAGTGCATTTTCAGTGAGGGTTACTTTGAGTGCATTACTATCGTAGCACATAATATTGTATGATGTGTGATGGCCTATAGATCGATTGGATATCAACATGTGTGAAATGTGCAGGAGTATGTACGATGATCTTCCAATGTAATAATAAAAGAATTGTTTTCTGTAGAATAGGATCCTAAGTAGTGTAGATATAAGAATCGTGATGGTCAACCTATAGAACTAGGGCAATGTTAACAAGCCCTTGGAATTCAGATGCTACTATTGAAGTCCCTGATGCATGTATGCATGAAAACATTTCCATATGATGCATATATGTATAGGGGCACATAGCAATATTTGCATTGAATGTTTCCTTGAATATCTTCAGGTGTAGGATCCTGAGGTTCACCTTGGGCATAACGAAGCCATGAATGTGATTGTGGTGACATGGAGACTTCGATAATGACCTATGGCGTACGATGCAGTGTGTAGCAATTCAGTGTGCAGTATGCCCTAGACAGTCAAGTGTGAACCGAAGCACAAGAGTGTTATCATCGGGTATAAGGACGAACATGTTAAAATGATGTGGTGGTGAATGCATATGTGCATAGGGATTGATGTAGGGTTTCATGCACTATATGATGCATGTGTCAATGCTACACCTATGATTGTCGCGTGGAATTTGTTAAGGTTCTATGTTGACATGCCAAGGTGTTGTTGTACACGCGTCAACAACACTTTTTTTGTCATGTGACAACAATGTATTGTTGATGTGTGACAACAATGTGTTGTTGACGTATCGACAGACATCGCATGAGATTGATTGACTAATGGGATCAACAATGAGATATCGTATTGTGTGCGTGATGAGTGATAGAATGATTGTTGATGTGCATCAACAACACCTTGTATGTCGTGTGAAAGTTAGGTGTTTTTATCAGATACATCAACAACATCTTGTTGTCACGTGACAACAAGAAACAATGTTGACGCTTATTCAAAACACACCTTGTTGTCATGTGACTTTCACCACTAAAAACTCGCTTAGAACTACCAAGTGAATATTTCGTTGCAGAAACCTAGGGTGATAAGAGTCACCTACCAAAGACAAACATTGTTGCCAAAGAAATAGATTTGCTATGGTGAGCAAGAGTCCACCTTTTTTTCCAGAGCGGTGCTTAAAGTTGTAACCCTATCTTGACCAAGGGAGATAGAGGCAGGGTAGTTGCTTTGCAACACAATGGAGCTGATCTTTGCTGTATAATATAGGTTTCATTTGGATTGAAGAGATGCACCCATAATTTTTTTACATATGGTGATCAAAAAATTCAAAGACTTCATTCACAATTTCTTGTAGATATACACTAGATGATTGGACCAAATGATAGGTTTAGTGAGAAACCAAGTCATGCAAACTTGAGGCTCGTATTTGAGAGAGTGTTCTTAGCTACAAATTGACATTGTAACCTTAATAAATGCATATGAGAGTGAGGGGGACCATTCAGAGGTCTAATATTGGGATAAGTGGTTGATTTGCAAGAAGGGAATAGTTGGTCGATTTCCATCCAAATGGCTTATAATCCTAGTGCCTAGAAGAAACATTCTACACAATGTGATGTATGTGGGTTCTCATTAGACACATGGTGAATCCAGTATTGGGAGCCCATTGAGGTCAAGGATTTATTCCAAGATGGTTGATGCCCTTAAGGGAATGTTGTACAGGGATTGAAGATAGAAGGCCCTGACTCTCAATATGTTTGATTCAACATTGTCAATAATGGAAATCATCGTCAAAGTATGAAAGCCCAGTTGACGAGTATGCCTATTCGATGATTCTCAGATTGGATAAAACCCTTATATGCCCATGTAGATACTTTGCTAGGAACAAATATAGGAGTCATTCTCACTCATCCAAGTAGAAGGTAAGATAGATCATCCTAAGAGATGACTAAGGAGCATAGTAAGATTTATCATGTTGCTTAGTACAACTGCTATCAAGGATTGAGCACAAGGCATCTAGTAATGGTATATGTTCTCTAGCTCATTGATATGAGCACATATTATGTAACCATAGAATGAGAATTCATGATCTTAGAAGGAGAACATGAAGCCTTGAAGCTTGAGAAGAAATCAATAAGTTGTTGAATATTCATATTTGATGAGATGTATATCGTGGATTCCATGGCCTTCCAAGATTTTTCTTTCTCCATCATAGTAAAGCCATGTAGAGCTATGAATTATGAGTCCAATATAAGGGTTGATCTAGATGGAGTCAACACTAGGGAGGCCACATTGTGAGTATTAGAGAAATGGAAAATATGGACATGCATATCTATACAAATTTCAATGGGCGTATTTTTAGGAGCTAGAGGACCTAGCTTTTTGGTTGCTTAACTTAGTTCTCATTGTAGGAATAGCTCCATGACCGGATGGATACCTTTTAACAAGATTAGACAAAGGAACTTGTGGAACTTTACGAACACCATGATCAGAAGAAAGATAGAAGAATCCTACACAATTTGGGATGAGTATGAAGGTTCACCAAGATTTTGTCTCTAACTAGAACATGAGTGTGGAATGTTATTGTAAGAAGCCTCATGAAGGCATAACAAGATGGAACTAGTGTGAGAGAATGCTACCGCGTGCAAAATTTTAAGTTCTGGATTATATTGGCCCAACCCTATTTACTAGATGTCAAATGAAATATACCACCAAGTTTTATATTTTTCAAAGAAGGGTTAGAAAGATCCTAAAATGATTTGGATGGTTATTCGAGACTGCTGTCACAGAGTACACTAGCAGTGAGATCCCTTTGAGAAATGGGTAGATTGCGACCACATAGGAGCTACCTATAAATCTTGTTGCACACATAACCAAAGTGGGGTATAAATTCACCAGTATGGGGTTATTTGACAATGTGATGTAGAATTCCTAGGGTGCACCTAGTCAAAGTTATGGGTGCCCTAGTTTGTAAGAACAAAAATGTACCTATGGAAGAATATAATCAATCAGGTATGGTTACTCGCTAAAATTTGACTAGTGACTTCACTACCTATCCACATATATCCTCATTGCACTACGTGTGTGTATATTCGCTGATTGAATCAAAGATGATAGGATGAGACACTGTAAAACCCCTAGCCAAGTATAAAAACTCTAAGTGAGTAGAAATTTTGAATCCTTCAAATAAATGGGTCAGAATTTACTCAGCGACCACAATGGTGGACTTACTAACTGTAGAGTTGCACTAGATTTCAAATGGCCCAAATGTAGTTTTACTGTGATTGTGGGCCTATAGGAATACATACCCTAGCGAATAAAAAAGCTCTTAATGTCAGTCACATGTTTATGATTTTAGTGAGAAATATCTAGATGTACTCCCACAAGATTTTATAGAATGGTGGATGGACTCCACATAACCCTCCACATAACTTGTGCTTGAGATTTGGATGAATCGATAACCATAAACCAAAGGCTTAATGCATTGATGGAGCTAGATGAATTCAAATGAGCTATTGATGCCTTAGATGGATGTAACTCTAGGTGGATGATAGTAGTGACTAGTTCTTAGTCCCTAACTATGATCTCATAACTTTATATTTATATGGTTATTGTACTATAAATTTTTAAGTAACCCCGAAAAGGCTGACCATAAGAAAAATAAAGTGTTAAAACGGCTAGAAAGTGCTAAAAAAGTGGTTGGAAAGTGGGAATAGGATCAAGGCACCTTGACTGGGACTAGGGTGCATGTCGGTGCCCTAGCACTAGCCTGGGCACCCTAGTCAAGGCTAAAATGACGGGAAATAACGAAAAACAGGCCGGACAAGCATATGATGAAGGTTGACAATAACGATAGAAAGAAAATTAAATGAACAAAAGATGAGGATTAATTAGTAATTTCTTCACTCAAAAACCATATGAATAGTATTATGAGACCGATACTAAATAATGTCTAACGTGCATGCTTTTTTGTCTACATAAGGTCCTGAAGAGTGTAGGAAACAATAATTTTGTGAAATATAAAGAGTACTACGCCTATTAAATGAAATAATTTGATTGGTTGAGATAAATTGTGACCATGTATGAATGTTAAATGATATTTTAATCATGAGTAATATATTATGGGTCATGAATATGTATGGTTTTTATGTAAGGTCATTTTTAACTTTGTGCCGATGGGGTTTTGAGCCATTTTTAAAAACAAGTAATGAGGTTTTTAGCTATGTTGACATATTTGGGTCATATTTTACCGTTTTAATTCAATTTTTGGATGTTTCCTTGATGTATGGGTTGAGGAAAATGAGTTAAAATATTTTTTTAAAATTTAAAATCAAGAGGAGCTTATAAATACATAGTTTTGGGTGCTTTTGTAAGCTAGTTGTGTGTGTGCAAGGTGTGTGACCTAGTTGTGAGATATTTTTAGGTGTTGAAGAAGGAATTAATGTTGAATAAAGTTTGTTTCAGGTTGAGGAAGATAAAAAATCATGTGTGCATGAGTATATATTCTTGAGAAGTGAAGATAGTGATTTTTTGTGAAGGAGTGGACACCTAGGGTTTGTGTGAAGGATTGAGGAAGTGCAAGTTGAATAGTTGGTTTCCATCATTTGTGGTAGAAAAAAATCTGAGATAATATAATAATAAGGTGGTTGAGTGGGTGATTAATCATCTTAGGGGGTTATAGCTTCACAAAATTCGGGGGTTGGTGTTTCTTGTAGAGTTGGTGCTCTGCTAAACTAGGGGTTGGTGCTCCTTGTGAGCTTGGTGCCTCACTAAATTTGAAACGTATCAATATAAGATTGTGTTTCAGATGTTCTATTCCCATTTAAGGTTTCCCACTTATATCTTATGTCTTGTATATATATCTTACTTATGGCTCTTGCACATGTGATTATTCATTGTATGCACACATTAATGGATGGTTAAATGTTGATGAGTTTTTCACTAAGAAAATATGAAATATGAATTTAAATTGTTGTAAAGGAATTATTCAACCACCCTCTCAGTACATTGTGCTTCTATAAATTTTTATCAGATCAGGTCCTTTTGAAGAATTTTAACCACTTGAAAGGAGATCTTCTGAAGCATAGTTATGGAGTATCCTAAAGAGCGAGTTGGTATGTTTCCATTGATAACTATGAGGGATTACTTGAAGAAATTAGGGTTTTATATTCGGTATGACATCTATGGATTTTATTCATTCTCTTTGCAACAAGATGTAGTTTTGGTATTAATCAAACTACTTTTCATAGTCAAGATGAGAATCTGATTTGGTATATTGACTGTAGTTTTTGAGATCATATGAGAGTTAACAAGAATAAGTTTTTAACTCTAAAAAAATGCTTTAGGTTCTGTGATATTTGGAGACAATCATTCCATAAATATTTTAGGAAGAGGTATGTTTAGCTTAGAGAATGGAAAAAATATTACCAAGGATGTCCTATTTTTTTAAGGCCTAAAGCATAATCTACTTAATGTGAGACAAATGGTTAACCAAGTGTATGTTCTTACTTTTGATATGAAAGGTTGCAAGATAAGAAAATTAGAATCATGTAAGATTCTTGCAAAAGTAAAATGAACCGATAGTAACATGTTTATTCTTATATAAATCAACAAAGGAAAATTTCTTATGAGCAAGATGGATGATTGTTGGTTATCACATACAAGGTTAGATCATGTGAACTTTGATAATCTTGTTAAAATAATTTGTAACAATTGTGTAATGATCATGCCTAAACTTAGTAAACCAGAAGATACATAATGCAAAGCATGTTTATATGGGAAGAAAACAAGAAGGAGATTTAAGACCAAGGAGAATGAGTCTACCACAATTCCACTTTAGTTTCTTCATACTGATCTATGTGGGCCTATGAGGACTTAAAGTACTTCAGGTAATCACTAATTTATGCTTCTTATTAATGATTTTACTAGATACACTTGTGTTGCATACTTAAGAAATAATTATGATGCATTGGATGTTTTTAAATCCTTCAAGGCTCTTATTTAAAATGAGAAGAATGGAAAAAATATAATTTCTTAGATCTGATAATGGAGGAAATGTTTTGTCTGATTCATTTTATGAGTTTTTAAGTAATCATGGTATTAAAAGGTAATTTTTTTTAGTTTCTACAATTCTTTAACAAAATGGAGTTGTTGAAAGAAAGAATAGAACTATGCAAGATATAGAAATAACCATTCTTAATGAATCTAAATTACCAGATGATTATTGGAAAGAGGTAATTTGTACTACTATTTATATCCTTAATAAATGTCAGCTAAGACTAGATAGTGATAAGACCCCTTATGACCTATGGAAAGGAAGACTAGCCAATGTGGAACATTTTAGAGTCTTTGGGTGTAGATGCTTCATCAAGATGACTTAAGACAATCTTGGTAAGTTTGATTCTAGATACGATGAAGGCATATTTTTGGGTTATTCATCAAGAAGCTCAACTTACATTTGTTACAACAAGAGGTTGAAGTCCATTGTTGAAAGAGCTAGTGTAAATTTTGATGAATCTTACCCTATGAGATCTTATTGTAAGACAAGTGAAATACTTCATGAGGATAATTCTATGTAAGAAGAGGATGAGGTTGTTGAAGAAAATAAAGAAGAGGATGATGAGGAAGAAAGGTAGGATACAAAGGCACCTTTTAGACAAGTTCAAAGAGGTCATCCTAAAAATCATATTTTGGGGAAGAAGGATGTAGCAATCACTACAAGAAGAAAATTGGTATGTATTAAACATCAAGAGTACTAAACTTTTATTTCATTAATTTAAACTAAGAATGTTGTAGAATATAACAAATATGAATGTTGGGTTTAGGATATGAATGAAGATTTAGATCATATTAAATAGAACAAAACTTGGGAACTTGTACCTAGATCAAAAGGTAAGAATGTAATTGGATCTAAATGGGTGTTTAGAAATACAATAAATGAGAATGGATAAGTCATAATAAAGAAATCAATATTGGTTTATAAGGGATATGCTCAAGTTGAGGGAATATAATTTGATGACACATTTACTCATGTAGCTAAAATGGAAGCAATCGTATTATTCTTAGCATATGTAGGGTTCAAAGGGTTTAAATTTTATCAAATGGATGTAAAATCAGCCTTATTTAATGGATATCTCCATGAGAAAGTCTATATGGAGCAGCCTGACTATTTTTCATTGACTAATAAAGTTGATTATGTGTGCAAACTAAATAAGGCTCTTTATGGCTTAAAACAATCCCTAAGAGCTTGCTATAAAAAGATTGATAAGTACTTAATTGAGAAAGGTTTCAAGAAATATGTAGCTGATAGAAATTTTTATATCAAAAGTGAAGGAGATCATCTCTTGATTGTTGTATTCAGTGTGGATGATATTATATTTGGTGGAGGAAGTGATGATATGACTCACCATTTTGCTGAAGCTATGAAAAAGGAGTTTGAGATTTCTATGTTAGGAGAGATCTCATCCTTCCTTGGACTTCAAGTAAGTTAACATGACAAAGGTATATTCACCTCCCAATCCCATTATATCAACAAAATTATTAAAAAAATTTAGATGGATGACTACAAACCTGTCGGAACTCTTATGAATATAGAATGCAAACTCTATAAGGAATATGATACTCATAAGGTAAATCAATCTGAAGATAGGTTTAGTATTGAGAGCCTACTTTATGTTACTGCTTCAAGACTTGACATTTTTCAAGTTGTTAGTTTGGTTGGAATATTTTAAGAGGATTTTATAGAGTCACATCTACAAGCAATGAAAAGGATTTTTAGATACCATAAGGGCACTACTAAGTTTGTTTTGTGGTATCCAAGAAGTAAAAAAATGAATTTATGCCTTATTTTGATGCTTATTGGGTAGCAAACATGGATGATAGGAAGAGTACTAGTTGTGGTGAACATATTTTGTTGGAGAATATCTAGTTTTATGGTAAAGTAAAAGAAAATCTCTTGTAGCACTGTCAACATGTGAAAGTGAATGTGTTGTTGGTGTTCATTGTTTCTCTCAAGTTGTCTAGATGAGGAAAACCTTTGAGGATTACAAGATCAAGAATGATGGAACTACACCTATCTTGTGTGATAGCACTAGTACAATCAGTGTATCAAATAATCTAATTTTGTATTCTAAGACAAAGCACATTCCTATTAAGTATCACTATCTGAGACATCTTGTGATCAAATGATGTATCAATTTGGAGCATATGTCTAATAATGAGGAAGTGGCTAACATACTACTACACAAAACTAACTACTTCTAAAAACCTACATTTGACTTCTTAAGAAGTATGTTTGGAGTAATCTCAACTGCTGATAAACCCTGAATGATCCAAGAAGGGGTATTAAGGAACAATGAAAGTGATAAATCAGATCCAAGTAAGTTGATAATTGTGGTATGTTCCTAATATGTTTTATTCTTCATGAAATAAATATATGTTGCATCATGTTTACAAGGTCAATTGTGTGTCTTTGGTGATTATTTATGATTGAAGTTGCCTTTGAGTCTACTTAAAATGTGTAAGTGATCATATTGAGCTTGAATAAACATAGGTATGTGGTCAGTGATGTTAATTGATGATTGTACTATGTCTCATGAAGTGTCATGTATGATGAAGAAATACTTAAGAATAGATTTTTGTCCATAAGTATGAAGTGTCTTTTTCATTCATTAATCTTCTTAAGGGTATAAATTTTTTCTCCATAAGTGGTATGTGAATGTGTGTGTCCTAGTATGAGATGTTGTTATTGTCATAATGATTTCCATGAGTTGTTATAGCATTTGACAAGTGATTCCAATATTCCATTAAGTGTTTGAAGCTATTAATGTGTCTAAAGAGTTGTAAAAGATCAGCTAGTGTCTCAATTCATAAGGTGTTTTAGTTTGAGCTATTTGTGCTTAAGTCCATGGGCTATGGGTGTGTCCTTTATAACATGTGTCATGAGATCTACAAGTGTGAATAACCCCCTCAATATTTTGAAGGTACTCTAATAAGTTGAAGTGAAGTATTCAAGTGATCTCTTAATCGGTACATTGTTCTAATGGATGGACTATGTTCAAGACATGCTCAAAACATGAGAATTCTGGAGTATTCCAAGAAGGTTTTAGGGTTTGGAGGTCATAATGATGGATTTTGAAGCTAAAATTTGGTACATACCATATTGATTAAGAGGGAAAAAAAGGATTCAAGTGGTTTCAAGTAATAACAATCTATACATTTCTAGAAAATCATGACAATGTTGAAAATTTGATTGTGTGGTGTCTAGAGACCTAATTGAGATGGTGTACTCTTGCTAGCTAAGCATGATCCTTTTGGAAGGAGATATCAAAGTTGTTGATGGAATTTTGTTAGACAAATGGGTTTCTTCCTCAGGTAATATTTCACTATAATTGTATGTATATCAAAAGATAGGTGTGCTTCTTGACATTCCCAGGACTAGAAGATTGTGTATGTGCTCTATTGATGGTATAAACACAGTCTTGTGAGATATTTATGAGCTCTTTTAAGTTTATGAGTATGAATAATTATATGAAGTATATGAATGGGTCAGATGTGATGGTATAAGGTCAAAAGAAACTAGGGTAAATGCCTTGAAGCTTCATTTGACATGTTTTGGCCCCAAACTAACCTGTAGGTATCTACTTGTGCATCCTTTGAGTTTACATCAAGCTTGAGTTTGTGAAGAAGACCTAAAGAGTGTGATCAAAGTGATGAATGGATTGGTAATCATAGATTATTTCTCTCAAATACTAGCAATCTCAGTATAGAACGATGAGAAATTTAGGTAACAAGTTGTTTCTGGTTCAGGTTTATGCATATTCAAGAAAAGCTACAGGTTCAGAGGGCAGAGCATGATGATTATTCAAGTATGAAAGTTGTTGTGCATTATTTTTGGTGTATCATTGTCTTAGTACCATGATTTTGCATGTGTAAAGATACAATTATGCCTTGGAAGTTAGTTGAAGATAATCTCAGATATGGTGAGTCTGTGGGAGTTTTCCTATTTCTCTTTGTATAAAATGTCCACCTATAGGTTACAATGATTGTGAAGGGCGAAAGTGTAAGATTTTTCATCATATATGATGTATGTCTAAGTTCTCCTGGGTTTTCAAGATGCTTCATGAAGTGCTCTTTTGTATATTTTCTTAACCTTTGAAGAGGTTGCTTCATATGGCTATGGAAAAAATGCTACAATTGTTTATATATTTGTTTCTACATGAGAGGAAGCCCTTTTGTGCCTATTAGGACAGGGGGAGTGCATGAAATCACTCTCTGATTTTTCTACAAGAGATATACTATGGTAAGAGGTCATATTCTTAACTATTTAAGGCCTATCTCAGTGGTATATTGTTGTTTTGAGATATTGTCAGTGAAATGATATAATTCAAAGTGATGCTACAAGTATAAGAGGATATTTTATTCTTAGCCAAATCAGGGGGAGCTAGTATTTTTTCTTCTAAAAGTTGACATAGAGTTCTCAAAGCAATAGAGGTATGTGTTGGAGGTGTACACTATGCATTGTCAATTGTTTTTCCTTGTATGTATGTTGTCAGTCAAATATGAATGTCCAAGACTGAGAAAGTTGTTTAGGTCCTGAAAAAAGTGTCGAGGGTGTTTTCTAGCCAAGGTAGCAAGGTGAGTCATTAAAATTTGTGCTTGTGGGATAGAAATGAAGGTATTAAGTTCAGGGGGAGATATGGATTGCATTTTTAAGGTATGTATGAGGTTTTGATCCAAAAATTGATTGAAATTTTAACCTCAATCACGGACCGCTATAGGCATTAAATTATTTTCTGAACTTACCCCATTAAAATAAACGTAAAACAATGTAATAATTCAAGTAAACTGCATATAGGTTGATAACGGAGTTCTGCAGAATGCCTACGTCTCCGGGTTCCTTAATAGAACCGATATATTATCAACTTCAAATGACTGTAATAAATAATACAATCTAAGCATGATACTACTGAATACATAAGAATAAGAATCTTTATACCAAGTAACGACCTCGACTAATAGATTTGATCCAATATTCTCCTTCAGGCACGATGTCCTTTGGTTTGTCGATTGGTCTTCCGGATGGCTCCCCAGTTGATTCTCTGGGCTCTACATTCTAAAGTGTGGCTCAAATGTGGCCTATTGGGTAGTTTTGTAATAACTCCCAATTACAATTTTTCCTATTAAAATAGGTTGTACATATCCATAATGTTGCCATGATCACCATCAAACTTCACCATTCGTCCTTCTCAGCTCGGGCTCAAAGTATGTCTTCTCGGAGGGAATTCAGAGCTACAAAATAATATTTCACCTATTAAAAATAATAGGACTTAAAAATAATAATAATGCCTATAATGATAGGGCTTACATATTTGCATGCCTATAATAATAGGCCTTAGCTCCAAATGTGCCTATAATAATATAGGACTTATTTTCTCACAAATGTGGGCCTTCACAATTTATTATGGCCACACATTATAACACCACCATATTTTCCTATTAAAATAATAATAATAATGATGATGATGATGATGATGATGATGATGATGATGATGATGATGATGATGATGATGATGATGATAATAATAATAAGACTTATAAATATTTCTCCAAAATATTCTCCCCCTCTTTTGAGCTCCAAGAAAATAGCTTAGAGTTGTGTGTGTTTACAATGTACCCAGGTCCCCTATTTATATTGATTAGGAGCCTGGAATATAAGGATATTTGATAATATTCATGACTTATTTTTTAAAATATCCCATAATAATCCTCAATGGATTAGGTTTAGCCAAATTATTCATGGCATAAGAATAATTTAGCCACCAAATATTTAAAACACTTCAAATATTAGCCTTAAAAGGCTTTGAGTAGGTTATAAGGGATTAAATCTTTTTTAAGCTTTTAAATAAGCTTAAGCCATTTTTTTAAAAAACTCAACCCCATAATAATATCCACTCTTCAAGTGGATGGAGCATATTTATGTGGGGAAAAAACCCACATTATATGTAATCCTTTTTAATAGGCTTTATCCACCAAAATTTATTCTCACATGGACTTTTCCTCTCTCTTTTTTTATAAAAGATTATAAAACCTTTTATGTGGGTAAAAACCATAAACCCACATTTAATTCCACGTGTATAAATAATAAATCCACGTAGTCACATGAAGATTTTACATGTGTCAAATGCAGTTGTGCATCTATGCCACATGTCACCATGTCATTTTTCCATTTGGCGTACCCTTGGGTTGTTGACTACCAATTAACCAAACTTTCACCGATCATAACTTTCGCATACAGACTCAGATTTGGTCCATTCAAAATGCATTGGAAAGGTCTTGGAGAACTCTACACAATGGTTCTAACATTAGATGATTTAAAAATCATAAATTTTTTGTTGACCAACATTGACTAGTTGTTGACCAAACTTTGACCAGCCACTAGATGTGCATATGAACTCCGTTTTTGACGTTCAAATAATCGACAAAAAGCTCTCAAAGTCATCTTCTACACTAGAGTGATCTTGGGAGATTCAGGTCTTATGTCCTCTACAATATCCTTCAGATCAGGTTCTAGCACTTGTCAAAGTTGGTTGAAATTACACTAAGATGACTGTTTAGGAACATGCGTCCTTGTGGTTGAATGATGACAAGAATGGTAAGTGAAAAATTTGATATATGCCTCAGCAAGATGGATTTTTGGTCAAGAAAGATGGAGTGATAGTTTGATATGCTTATTTTTGACATTGTTGGCATATTCTCAGTATGCATGGCTCAGATTTCAATTTTCTACAGTGGTCGCGTGAAGGCTAAAACAGGGATTAAGGAGAAAAAGACAAATTTTCATGCCTAAATGGTGGAATATGATGTTTTGGCTCCTAACAAGGTATGATAATGATTCTTCATGCTTTATTGATGATGTTCAGAATGATATAGATGCTCAGCCTAAGGGGAGTAAGGTGATTGCATGCTTTAAATGAAGTCAAAATCAAGTTTAAGTGATTTTTTAAAGGTTCTTGAGCTTTTTTGAGATCTTTGGTTGATGTTTATAACCAAAAAATTATGCTATTAAGCTTTGGGAGATGAATATTATGCAAATAAAATTTTCCTTTGTCATTAATATAAAAAGGGGGAGAAGTTCAGGTGGTTTTCCATCAATGACAAAGGGGGAGATTATTGGCATATGGTCCTATAAGTATTTTCATTGATGCAAAACCACATTAATGACAAAGTGGATGATGGAGTATGGTAATATGATGTTTTAAATGGTGTTGACATGGTTTTTCAGGTGAGATCATGATGATACAGAGAGATTCAATGAAGATTATTTGCTCTTACAAGCCCATTCAGGTGCCTAGGTGACGTTGCATGATGGTATGAGCTTCTTGGATGATTAAGAAGCATATTGGAATGATAGAAGGTTTGGAGAGTGATAGGGCACTCACATAAGTGTCATGGTGTACATATAGGTGATTGGCTATGTTACATGTGATCATTTAGAGCAGGTATGGATGCTAGGAGGTATAAGGATTAGCTTTGGAGCTATATGAGCTTATTTATGTATGCATTTAGGTTTATTATGGTGTAATAGGTATGTTTGGGTCATTTTTAGTGATTGCATGATGAGTTATAAGATTCTTTCAGTTGACCCTAACTTCTACAGTGTGAAACCCTAAAGGGGTAGCTATGCAAGTCTCAGTATCGGGATATTTTGAGGTATGTTGATGACATTATGATGATTGGATATACTATAGTGATGTGTCATGGTACTTTGAGAAAAAATTCAAGTTTCTAGGATGTGAATTTTACAAGATATGTCAGGTTTGGTGAGACAAGGTTAAGAACTAGTGCATTTCTAGCTCAAATTTGATCTTCTGAGTCTATAAGGTTTCAAAAAAATAATGAGGTCATTTAATCGTCATGTTTTTATGAACGAATGTTAACTAGTTATGAGTTTGAAACCTTAGCTTGAAAAAGGTATGCAAGAAAATATTCCTAAGTGGCCATAATTTCTTCCTATTATATGTATGATGATAGTAACATGTATAATACTCCTTCATATTTCCATAAATGTATGGTATAGGTCAAGGTGATCTTTTAGATACTGATTTTGATACTATTGATCATATTATGGACACTATTATGTTTTGTTTTAGTATGATGGTTAGATGTTAGATCACAGATTATTATTGATCTGGATTCTATTATTATGCATGATGGTTACTAGAGACATTTTCTATATGTGGTTGATGATATAATGTTTGATAGGGACATATTATGGATATTGATTTGGACTTGTGACACTTGATATTTTGAGTAGACCTAGTATGGTAGATTCTTGATGATGATATAGTTGATTTATGAATTAAAAATGATAATGTTGAATTCTTGATATTGTTGTGATTCATGTGTTTAGATGATTTTGAAATGTTGTTTATATCATTTTGGATGTTCTGATATGGCCACGAGGCCGAAGGAGGTATTTACATTTTGTAGGTTAAAAATCACAACAATGTCGGGGGACTGGAGACTAACCATATTAAAATTCTGGGTGAATTCAACAAGGTCACCATGGCAACTGTGTTGTTCATTTGTGTGTTGAGTTATGTTAGGATTTCCCATGGGGGGATTTCCATTATATGTGACCATGGGATAAGTGTTTTATTTATGTGTTCCTTTTTGAATTATTGTTGTATGTATTTTATTTGTAATGTGTTCCTTCTTTTAATTAGTTTAAATGTGATAAATTAATGTGATAGTCATATAGTTAAATTTTATTTAAAATAAATTGGGACATGGAATGTAATTAATAAAGTTGTTGAGTTTAAATATTAATGTTGGAAGAGTGTGTAAGTAAGAATGTGTAAGAAATTTGTAAGAGTCTTGTAAGGAAGATTTTGGAAGGTCAAGCACTCCATCTTTTATGAAATTCGAATTTGACCTTGGAGGCCAAATTTGGAGGCTTGTGGGACAAGTTAAACTTGTCCCACACCTCTTAAAATGATCCACCAACCATGCCTATGGTTTGGAGGTTAAATGTAGGAATTTATAATGCATTTTGAAGTGACAATATGTAAGTTTTAATTGCACTTCCCTTACATGTTTTAAATTTGGTCCTTTTGGAGTATGGGCATTTTTGGAGTGTGTAAGTGATTCTTGCCATTTTATTTATTGTTATTTTGTGAAGGATATTGACTTTCCTCTTGGGGTTGAGGAAGAATGATGTGGCATCCCACATGGATCCACATCATCCTCTTCTCTTCCCTCTCCTATAAAAGTGAAACTCCTTGCTTGTTTATGGTTGTTGAAACTTTGTCCATTTCCTCTTGGGGGCACATTTTTGGTGTTGTTTCTTTTGGAGCTTGTTTGAGGAAGAGCTTGGAGTATTTTTGCTTGCTTGAACCTTGCTGATTTTGGACTGTATTTGGCATCTTGGAAAGCTTGTGAGCTTGGAACAAACTCCAGTATGGAGAGGTAGGATCTTGAGCTATGTTTTAATTGCTTTTCCTTCTCTTGCATGCATGTTTGAAGGGTGTTTGTGTTTGCATTCTTGGCTGGTTGGGTAGAATGCTTAGGGCATGGTGTAGGAGAAGGCTATGGGGATTTCATATGGGGGGCATAAGGGATTGCCAATGGCACTGTTTTATTGAGGAGGGAGTTTTGGTTTGGGATCCACCTTGGAAAAGAAACTGCTTGCATTTCTTACTCTTGGGGGGGCATAAGGGATAAACTTGGGGGGGGCATAAGGAGGGGTTGGGAGATATAAGGTTTATGGGGTTGATATGTTTATTGGTGGTATGCATTTTGGTGGATGCCCAATTCCAAATTGGGAGGCATAAGGAGTTCCCCATAGTTCTTGCTCTTGTTGGCTTGCTTGATCAAGCCTATGTGTTGTGTGTATGATTTCAAATGTAGTTGGGAACTGCTGTCTTGTTGGACTATGTATTTTATTGTTTGTATGCAATGTGAAGAATGTTTGTTTGTTGTGGAAGAAGCCTTATTGCCATGTGTTGATGTTCATACTTTATTTCAATATGGTTGGGGCTCGGGGGCCAATGAGGAAAGGATGGCTTCTCCTTTCTCATTGGATGTCTTGGTTGGGTGGAGAGCATTGCCTTTCCCCCTTCCTTGTTGTGATCAAGATGAAAGAAGAAGAAACAAGCATGCTGTTGTTTGGAGAAGGAATTTCACAGTTTGATAGTCATTTCCCTTTGAGTAATTCAATGTAACTTCTCCCACTTCGAGTGGATGAATGTATAAATGTTGTAATGTGAAGCATTGCATTGTTAATGGAAGTTGTAGTTGTATTGAGGAATGTAAAGAAGAATTACACTTGTTTTATGTTTTTGGAAAGAAATGTAAAGGATATTATAAGCATTGTAATTTGTATTTTGTAATTGAATTGGAAGAGTGTTAAGTTGTAAAAGTGTCATTGAATTATGTATAAAAGATTGAAGTAGTTTCAAAATTGGATTGTATACTGGAATTGTTTTGTTGTCCAAGAATGATATCTCTGTTTTGAAAAGGAATAAGAAATAGTGTTGTTATTGTATGTACTGTAGCTTGAAATCAAATAGAAAGGAAAGTAACAAAATTGTATTGATGATCAATGAAGGATTGCATTCCTTTCTCAAAAGTGTTTTACCTTGTTCATATGCTATCTTCTCCATTGGAAATCTGAGTTTTACTTGCAATGAGAAACCTCTGTTTGGAATGTTGAAAGAAGAATGCATATGGAATGAAAGTCAATGTTATTTTCCTTGCAAAATGTATATTAAAACTGAAATCAGAGATGTAGTTTCATTTAGAATTGGATGGATGATTTAATAAGCAATGTATTTGACTAAGTTAGGAATCATATGCACATTTAAATGACAAAATGGAGATTCCAATTTAAAGAAATAGTTCACTGTAATATACTTCATCCTGACAATTCACATTTTAATAAAAATGAACAGTTCATACTTGCACTAAACAATAAGTTATGAAACATTGAAAATTAGACTTAGTACTACCTAAGGAACTCAAATTCACTATAACAGTCAAGAATGAATCTCCAAAACTTAATGAATTTCAATTCAGAGCTTGCACAATCATTTTTCCATCTATTGCCAGAAAAATGCAACCTTGAACAGATTGGATAAATTGACTTCCCTAAAACACTCTAAACCCTCCCTAGACTGATCCTCCATGTCTGTTTGACATGTTGAGTGAAGGAGGAGTTCTAATTTTATCAAAATTATAAGTTGGAAATTGCCAGTTTGCCAAATAAAGGCCTGCAGATCATTTTTACAAAATTGACCCTTAAAACTTCATCAAAAAGTAAATTTTATGTTCCCTGTGCAAAGAGGGCTTCGAGAGATTTCTAAAAAGTCCTCATTTTCCCAAAACTGAGCTTTCTAGCTCAAGTTATGACACTTTGAAGTTTTTGTGCCTTGGCGGGAAAATTTGGGAAAATTTTCCCTAGCGGGCCCACAACCCAAAAATTTCCCATCAAAATTGCCCTTAGAAAATTTTCAAAATTTTGGGCTCAGGAAAATTTTCACTTTTCCCTCCACTGGCCCACAGCCAATCAGAGGCTGCCACGTGTCCTCCAAGGGCTGAGGCGGAGGCGCAGATAAATTTTACCCCTTAAAATTTTTGAAATTTTTTGGAAAATTTTCACTTTTCCCTCCGTCGGCCCACAACCAATCAGAGGGCGCCATGTGTCCCCTTTTGGCTATAGTGGAGGTGTGGATTCTTTTAAAACCCTTAGCTTTTATAAAAACAATTTGGAAAAAATTCCCATTTTGACCCCGCCGGCCCGCGGCCAATGAAAGCATGCCACGTGGCACCTTGGGGTGGTGATGGAGGTTCGGGAGAAATTTCATGGAGTTTGGCCTTTGGGAAAAATTCCCAAAAATCCTCCCCGGCCTGCAACTCTGCTTTCTCCCTTGGATTCCCTTCTTTGGTGGGTGCATGGACCCATGGACCTTTCTCCTTTTTTCCCCCTCAGGTCACTAGGCGCTAAATTTTTCCACCGCCCCGTTCCTCCCCGGTCTTCTTCGGACCACATGTCCCCTTGTGGCTACGCTTGCGCAAACCCACACACTTCTTTCTCCTTTTTCCCCCTTCGTTGGCACAAAGCGCTAAATCGGTCTGCCGCCCCTGCCCTTTCCTTTCCCCTTTTTTTTCCTTGCGCCAGGACCTGACACGTGTCCCTTGGGGACCCGTGGGGGTGCAGAGTTTTTTCTTTGAGCCCATGTTTGGGAAAATTTTTAATGCCACCCCACCCACCAACCCGCTCAAGGTGCACTCCTCCTCCTCTTGCCACGTGTCCCTCTGGGAAAATTTGACCCCAAACTCCACCCACTCATAACTTGAGTTCTATAAGGAGTTAGGAGGACTTATTTATATCATCAAAAAGGTGAGAAAATTTCCTATCCATTGGGAATGGTTTAGGGAAGTTTTGATAGTGTTGAATATGAGAAAAATCTAGTTGAAGTTATGATCCTGTTAGAGAGTAGGTATGGGGTAAGATTACTCCCTGAATCTAACTAGAACATATAACCCTAATTTTGGAACCTTGTGAAATTGATATAAGTTAATAAAGGAAACTTGTGTATTAGTAAATAGGTTTTGTTCTAGAACCTATTAGTGAAAACTGATGTCTTGCAATTTAGTTGTAGACACTTCAAATCAAAAAAAAATTATCCCATAATTTTCTAGCTAACCCTAGGTTGTTTCTTTGGTCTCAAGTGGTTGTTTAAATGGGCACTACAGTTTGGTATCAGAGAAGTGGTTCAAAGGCTTGGACCATTGGGCACACTAGAAAACTTGAGACATGAAAACTTAAACCTAGCACACTGAAACCTAGAAAACAACTTAGCAAGAATTTGTATGTTTTTAGTAAACATGGAAGTTGTATAACTTAGCAAATGAACTGACTCTCACTTTGGTCTATGCAGGAGGCTCAGATGGAGTGAGAGGAACCTTCACAGAGACTCAGATCCACCACCACCAGATCAGGGTGTAGCAGCCATTCTACCTCAGATTCTACAGACCCTTCAGGATGTTAATGCCACTCTACGTGGAGGATTAGGTGGAGGGCATGCAGCTAGTCATGATAGAGCTCCTTCTATCGAGGGTCAGGTACCCCCTCAACTTAGTGAGGAGCATAGAGGAGAGAACTCCCATGTGGAGTCAGCCAGAGTAGATTCACCACCTAGGAGACAGGGTGATAAAGTTCCGAGCATAGAGAGAGGTCTCAGAGCCCTAGGCTTAGGGATGAGCATGCAGAGAGACCTAGAGGCCGACAGACCACAGCAGTGGATCACATCAGGGAGATCCTGAAGCTTAGGCCCTCACATTACTCAGGTGATATAGGTGGATTTTAGGTAGAGGCCTGGCTAGTGAGCTTGAGTGGTTGCTTCAAGCTTTTCCTTGTTCTAGCAACACAAAAGCTCGTGTTGCGATCCATCTACTGAGGGATGGAGCAGGAGTATGGTGGAGGATAGAGGAGTAGAAGCTCCATGTAGATTCAGAGACAGTGACTTGGGAGCTATTTGAGGAGAGATTCAGGAGTAGGTACCTATCATGGAGGTTCATCCAGTAGAGGATTGATGAGTTCCATGACCTCCGACAGGCTACCCTTTCAGTAGCAGAGTATGAGAGTAGATTTCTAGATCTACTTCAGTATGTAGAGTATATGCAGGATGAGCAGGTGCAGATTCACAGATTTATCTGGGGCCTGAATTTGGATATTGGAGGTGCAGTGTGGATTCACTATCCACAGACTTTAGCAGAGGCCATTGAGAAGGCCTATATTACAGAGGAGACTCGGGGTAAAACCCAGCAGGCTAGAGACCGAGTCAGGAGCCACATTCAGTAGATGCAGGATGGTAGATCAAGAGGTTCAGTACCTCTTCCTCATGGTGGTCAACATTCAACATAGTCATCCTTTAGGCGACAACAGCATCAGTAGCAATAGTCCCACCCACCATATAGACCTCCACAGAGAGCTGATGCACAGAGAGGTTGGAGCATGGGGCCTCCTCCTAGGGGTCCCATCAGGACACAGGGTGGACCTAGAGCTCAGTCAGCTGGAGCTCACTAGTAGAGGCCACAACAGACCATAGCTGGATCATCAGGATCCACACCACAGGCTTCTAGGGCACCTACTGGAGGTGTTGTTCCTTGGAGAGGATCAGGTGGTTGCTTTGGATGTGGAGTAGCTAGACATTTTTGGAGAGATTGTCCTCAGAACCCTAACAAGGGTAAGGCACTGGTTTCTAAGCCGATAGTTGGTGACATGGGACGCAGCCACAGGATTTATGCAGTGGTTGAGAACCACCAGGTAGAGCACCAGAGCACAGTCATTGAGACCACAGGTAGCATTGGTGGTATTCCTACCTCTGTATTGTTTGATTCTGGTTCTTCTGATTCTTTCATTGCACCATCTTTAGTAGAGTGATGCAGGCTGGTGGCAGTTAGGTAGGGTCTCAGTTGGGATGTCGAGATGGCTTCTGGAGCCAAGATCTCTGTAGACTCCTTAGTTAAGGAGTGTGTTGTGGATTTGGGACCTTTCACCACCACCTCAGATCTTCGTATCCTTCCTTTGGGCTCCTATGGAGTTATCTTAGGTATGGATTGGCTATCTACACATAGGGCCAGGATGGATTGTTATCATAAGACTATAGCTTGTGTAGATGATTTGGGAGTTGAGTTCGGTGATCTCGGGGGTCAGGAGACCCGTTTCTATTCACACCATTTCCGCTATGCAGCTTAAGCGGTGTGTGCGACGGGGTTGTCAGATGTATGTTGTTACAGTTAGTGATAGATCAGAGGATGGGTCTAGTGGACCATCGCTAGATGATCATCCCATCTTGAGAGAGTTTTCTGATGTATTTCCAGGGGAGCTACCGGGGTTACCACCCCCACGTGAGATTGATTTTCATATAGACCTAGTTCCAGGAGCAGAGCCTATCTCACGGGCACCTTATCGGATGACCACCCCGGAGCTCTGTGAGCTCAAGTTACAGCTTGAGGGCCTTTTGGAGAAGGGCCTTATCCATCCTAGTGTATCCCCTTGGGGTGCACCGGTGATTTTTGTGAAGAAGAAGGATGGATCATTGTGGTTGTGTATTGATTACCGCCAGTTGAACAAAGTGACGATCAAGAATCGTTATCCTCTTCCTCGTATTGATGACTTGTTTGATCAGATGAAGGGAGCCACAGTGTTCTCTAAGATTGATCTCAAGTCAGGCTACCATCAGTTGAGGATTTCAGAGGTGGACATTCATAAGACCACCTTCCGCATGAGATATGGGCACTATGAGTTCACAGTGGTGCCTTTTGGTTTGATGAATGCCCCTGCAGTGTTTATGAGTTTGATGAATGGGGTATTCAGAACCTTTTTAGATCACTTCATGCTCATCTTCCTAGATGACATTTTGATATACTCACGTACACGTGAGGAGCATGAGGGGCACCTTCGACAGGTTCTCCAGTGTCTTCGTGAGCAGCAACTTTACGGGAACTTGGAGAAGTGTGCTTTCTTCCAGACAGAGGTGTAGTATTTGGGTCATATTATTTCTGGGGAAGGTATCACAGTTGATCCTTCCAAGATTAGAGCCATTATGGATTGGCCAGCACCCACTACAGTGACCGAGGTGTGTAACTTCATGGGTTTAGTAGGTTACTACCAGAGATTTGTTCAGGACTTCTCTCAGATTGTGCACCCTATCACTTCCCTTCAGAGGAAAGGGAAGAAGTTTGTTTGGTCAGATAGATGCGAGTAGGCCTTCAGGACACTGAAGGAGTGCCTCACTACAACACCCATTCTTGCAGTGCCGGATCCACAGGGTGAGTTCTTTGTTTGCACAGATGCTTCTTTAGCAGGGCTTGGAGGTGTGTTGATGCAGGATGGCAGGGTTGTAGCTTTTGAGTCTCGCAAACTCAAGGATCACGAGCTTAATTATCCTACCCATGATCTTGAGCTTGTGGCAGTTGTGCATGCTTTGGTTAGATGGAGGCATTTTCTTCTTGGACAGAGATTCACACTCAGGACAGATCATTTGAGTCTTCGCCACCTCTTCACGCAGCCCAATCTAAACACTCGTCAACGGCGTTGGATGGAGTTGCTTTGTGAGTATGACATGGAGATAGAGCATGTGAAGGGGAAGGAGAATGTGGTAGCAGATGCTCTCAGTAGATGGAGACATGTGGCTATGGCCACCTCAGTGAGCACATATTTGTGGAGTAGGATTCTTCAGCAGCTTCCTCTTGACAGCTTCTACATGGCAGTACGAGCAGAGATCGAGTCACAGAGACCCCTTGAGGGGAAGTTTGATGGATTTTCCTTAGAGGTAGATGGTCTTCTCAGGCACAGAGGCAGGATATATGTTCCCAGAGATGGAGGCTTGAGGCAGGACATCTTGGTAGAGGCACATCGTGCACCCTATTCAGCCCATCCCGGGGTGAAGAAGATGCACGCTACCTTGAGACAGTTGTACCACTGGAGAGGACTTCATCGAGACGTGGCTCAATTTGTGTCATGGTGTTTAGAGTGCCAGAGGGTTAAGGCCAAGCATCAGCATCCAGCAGGTCTTCTTTATCCTCATGCCATACCGGAATGGAAGTGGGACACCATTTCCATGGATTTCATTGTTGGACTACCTATGTCGAGATATCACCACGATGCCATTATGGTCACGGTTGATAAATTGACAAAAGTGGCTCACTTTTCTCCAGTGAAGACCACTTATATAGCTAGAGCAGTGGCATGAGTATATTTGGATGAGATCGTCAGGTTGCACGGGATTCCGCGGAAGATCATTTGTGACCGCGATCCTTTGTACACTTCACATTTCTGGACTACCATGCAGTATGTCCTCGGGATGAGGATTAACTTCAGCACAACATATCACCCTGAGATAGATGGACAGACCGAGCGAGTAAATCAGATTTTAGAGGATATGCTCAGGATGTATGTGATGGATCAGCAGTCTAAGTGGGAGGAGTACCTGTACTTAGTGGAGTTTGCCTACAATAATAGTTTTCAGAGTTCTATAGGCATGGCTCCTTTTCAGGCATTATATGGTAGAGAGTGCAGGACACCCCTTAGCTGGGACAGGTTAGAGGACAGAGTATCTCTTGGACCAGCTCTTTTGCAGGACATGGAGTAGTAGGTAGTGTTGATCAGGTAGATATTGCAGGAGGCACAAGACATACAGAAGAAGTATGCGGATCAGCATAGGATTGATCGTAGCTTTGATGTGGGCATGAAGGTGTTCCTTCGTGTTAGACCACATAAGAGCCCTATCCATTACAGAAAAGGTTCTAAGTTAGCTCCTAGATTCATTGGTCCCTTTGAGATCTTGGAGCGTATCGGCCCTTTGGCTTACCGTCTAGCATTGCCACCCAGCTTGTCTCGCGTACATGATGTGTTTCATGTTTCTGTCCTTAGGAGGTACATTGCAGATCCTTCTCATGTGTTGGACTGGACATCATTACAGGTGCAGGATCAGGGGCAGGTGATGGTGGAGCCCATCCGTATCATAGATCGCAGGACCCTGGGCCTTCGAGGTAGAGAGATTGATCAGGTACGGGTGCAGTGGGACAGATATGATGAGACTGCAGCCACTTGGGAGGATGCCACAGTATTACGAGTGCAGTTTCCACATTTGTTCCAGTGACTTCCAGGAGGAAGTCGAGTCTAAGGGGAGGGGGATGTAGTGCCCACTTCCCTTTGACACTTTTAGATACTGATTTTGATACTATTGATCATATTATGGACACTATTATGTTTTGTTTTAGTATGATGGTTAGATGTTAGATCATGGATTATTATTGATCTGGATTCAGTTATTATGCATGATGGTTACTAGAGACATTTTCTATATGTGGTTGATGATATACTGTTTGATAGGGACATATTATGGATATTGATTTGGACTTGTGACACTTGATATTTGGAGTAGACCTAGTATGGTAGATTCTTGATGATGATATAGTTGATTTATGAATTAAAAATGATAATGTTGAATTCTTGATATTGTTGTGATTCATGTGTTTAGATGATCTTGAAATGTTGTTTATATCATTTTGGATGTTCTGATATGGCCACGAGGCCGAAGGAGGTATTTGCATTTTGCAGGTTAAAAATCACAACAATGTCAGGGGACTGGAGACTAACCATATTAAAATTCTGGGTGAATTCAACAAGGTCACCATGGCAACTGTGTTATGAGTTTGTGTGTTGTGTTATGTTAGGATTTCCCATGGGGGGATTTCCATTATATGTGACCATGGGATAAGTGTTTTATTTATGTGTTCCTTTTTGAATTATTGTTGTATGTATTTTATTTGTAATGTGTTCCTTCTTTTAATTAATTTAAATGTGGTAGATTAATGTGAGAGATCATATAGTTAAATTTTATTTAAATTAAATTGGGATGTGGAATGTAATTAATAAAGTTGTTGAGTTTAAATATTAATGTTGGAAGATTGTGTAAGTTAACATGTAAGAATGTGTAAGAAATTTGTAAGAGTCTTGTAAGGCAGATTTTGGAAGGTCAAGCACTCCATCTTTTATGAAATTCGAATTTGACCTTGGAGGCCAAATTTGGAGGCTTGTGGGACAAGTTAAACTTGTCCCACACCTCTTAAAATGATCCACCAACCATGCCTATGGTTTGGAGGTTAAATGTAGGCATTTATAATGCATTTTGAAGTGACAATATGTAAGTTTTAATTGCACTTCCCTTACATGTTTTAAATTTGGTCCTTTTGGAGTATGGGCATTTTTGGAGTATGTAAGTGATTTTGTCATTTTTATTTATTGTGATTTGGTGAAGGATGTTGACTTTCCTCTTGGGGTTGAGGAAGAATGATGTGGCATCCCACATGGATCCACATCATCCTCTTCTCTTCCCTCTCCTATAAAAGTGAAACTCCTTGCTTGTTTATGGTTGTTGAAACTTTGTCCATTTCCTCTTGGGGGCACATTTTTGGTGTTGTTTCTTTTGGAGCTTGTTTGAGGAAGAGCTTGGAGTCTTTTTGCTTGCTTGAACCTTGCTGATTTTGGACTGTATTTGGCATCTTGGAAAGCTTGTGAGCTTGGAACAAACTTCAGTATGGAGAGGTAGGATCTTGAGCTGTGTTTTAATTGTTTTTCCTTCTCTTGCATGCATGTTTGAATGGTGTTTGTGTTTGCATTCTTGGCTGGTTGGGTAGAATGCTTAGGGCATGGTGTAGGAGAAGGCTATGGGGATTTCATATGGGGGGCATAAGGGATTGCCAATGGCACTGTTTTATTGAGGAGGGAGTTTTGGTTTGGGATCCACCTTGGAAAAGAAACTGCTTGCATTTCTTACTCTTGGGGGGCATAAGGGATAAACTTGGGGGGGCATAAGGAGGGGTTGGGAGATATAAGGTTTATGGGGTTGATATGTTTATTGGTGGTATGCATTTTGGTGGATGCCCAATTCCAAATTGGGAGGCATAAGGAGTTCCCCATAGTTCTTGCTCTTGTTGGCTTGCTTGATCAAGCCTATGTGTTGTGTGTATGATTTCAAATGCAGTTGGGAACTGCTGTCTTGTTGGACTGTGTATTTTATTGTTTGTATGCAATGTGAAGAATGCTTGTTTGTTGTGGAAGAAGCCTTGTTGCCATGTGTTGATGTTCATACTTTATTTCAATATGGTTGGGGCTCGGGGGCCAATGAGGAAAGGATGGCTTCTCCTTTCTCATTGGATGTCTTGGTTGGGTGGAGAGCGTTGCCTTTCCCCCTTCCTTGTTGTGATCAAGATGAAAGAAGAAGAAACTTGCATGTTGCTGTTTGGAGAAGGAATTTCATAGTTTGACAGTCATTTCCCTTTGAGTAATTCAATGTAACTTCTCCCACTTCGAGTGGATGAATGTATAAATGTTGTAATGTGAAGCATTGCATTGTTAATGGAAGTTGTAGTTGCATTGAGGAATGTAAAGAAGAGTTACACTTGTTTTATGTTTTTGGAAAGAAATGTAAAGGATATTATAAGCATTGTAATTTGTATTTTGTAATCGAATTGGAAGAGTGTTCAGTTGTAAAAGTGTCATGGAATTATGAATAAAATATTGAAGTAGTTTCAAAATTGGATTGTATACTGGAATTGTTTTGTTGTCCAAGAATGATATCTCTGTTTTGAAAAGGAATAAGAAACAATGTTGTTATTGTATGTACTGTATTTGAAATTAAAATAGAAAGGAAAGTGAAAATTGTATTGATGATCAATGAAGGATTGCATTCCTTTCTCAAAAGTGTTTTACCTTGTTCATATGCTATCTTCTCCATTGGAAATCTGAGTTTTACTTGCAATGAGAAACCTCTGTTTGGAATGTTGAAAGAAGAATGCATATGGAATGAAAGTCAATGTTATTTTCCTTGCAAAATGTATATTAAAACTGAAATCAGAGATGTAGTTTCATTTAGAATTGGATGGATGATTTAATAAGCAATGTATTTGACTAAGTTAGGAATCATATGCACATTTAAATGACAAAATGGAGGTTCCAATTTAAAGAAATAGTTCACTGTAATATACTTCATCCTGGCAACTCACATTTTAATAAAAATGAACAGTTCATACTTGCACTAAACAATAAGTTATGAAACATTGAAAATTAGACTTAGTACTACCTAAGGAACTCAAATTCACTATAACAGTCAAGAATGAATCTCCAAAACTTAATGAATTTCAATTCGGAGCTTGCACAGTCATTTTTCTATCTATTGCCAGAAAAATGCAACCTTGAACAGATTGGATAAATTGACTTCCCTAAAACACTCTAAACCCTCCCTAGACTGATCCTCCATGTCTGTTTGACATGTTGAGTGAAGGAGGAGTTCTAATTTTATCAAAATTATAAGTTGGAAATTGCCAGTTTGCCAAATAAAGGCCTGCAGATCATTTTTACAAAATTGACCCTTAAAAATTCATCAAAAAGTAAATTTTATGTTCCCTGTGTAAAGAGGGCTTTGAGAGCTTTCCGAAAAGTCCTCATTTTCCCAAAACTGAGCTTTCTAGCTCAAGTTATGACACTTTGAAGTTTTTGTGCCTTGGCGGGAAAATTTGGGAAAATTTTCCCTGGCGGGCCCGCAACCCAAAAATTTCCCATCAAAATTGCCCTTAGAAAATTTTTTTTTGAAATTTTGGGCTCAGGAAAATTTTCACTTTTCCCTCCGCCGGCCCACAGCCAATCAGAGGCTACCACATGTCCTCCAGGGGCTGAGGCGGAGGCGCGGATAAATTTTACCCCTTAAACTTTTTGAAAATTTTTGGAAAATTTTCACTTTTCCCTCCGCTGGCCCGCAGCCAATCAGAGGGTGCCACATGTCCCCTTGTGGCTATGGTGGAGGCATGGGTTCTTTTAAAACCCTTAGCTTTTATAAAAAAAATTGGGAAAAATTCCCATTTTGACCCCACCGGCCCACGGCCAATGAAAGCGTGCCACGTGGCACCTTGGGGTGGTGCGACGGGTAGGGCGGGAAAAATTCCCCCTTGGAACTCCGTTTGGGCATGCGTTGGGAAAAATTCCCAACTTCTCCCCACGGTCTGAAACCCTACCATCCCTTCAGAATTACTCCCCTTAGTGGGTGCATGGACCCGCGCACTTCCTTTTCCCTTTTTTCCCTTCGTTGGCGCAAAGCGCCAAATCGGTCTGCCGCCCCGCCCTTCCCTTTCCCCTTTTTCGCCTTGCGCCAGGACCTGACACGTGTCCCCTAGGGACCCACGGGGGTGCGGAGTGTTTTTTTCTTTGAGCCATGCATTGGGAAAATTTCCCAATGTCACCTTGCGACCCGCCAACCCGCCCAAGGTGTACTCCCCCTCCTCTTGACACGTGTCCCCCTTGGGGAAAATTTGATCCCCAAACTCCGCCCACTCATAACTTGAGTTCTATAAGGAGTTAGGAGGACTTCCTTATATCACCAGAAAGGTGAGAAAATTTCCTATCCATTGGGAATGGTTTAGGGAAATTTTGAAAGTGTTGAATATGAGAAAAATCTAGTTGAAGTTTTGAGCCTGTTAGAGAGCAGGTATGGGGTAAGATTACTCCCTGAATCTAACTAGAACATCTAACCCTAAAATTTGAACCTTGTAAACTTGTTATAAGTTAATAAAGGAAACTTGTGTATTAGTAAACAGGTTTGTTCTGGAACCTATTAGTGAAAACTGATGTCTTGCAATTTAGTTGTAGACACTTCAAATCAAAAAAAAATTATCCCTTAATTTTCTAGCTAACCCTAGGTTGTTTCTTTGGTCTCAAGTAGTTGTTGAAATAGGCACTACACATGACATGATCTACTAGAAGTTTTGAGTTTCTTGAAGAAATATTTTGATTAGGTGATTATTTATATCACTTGAAATGTGAATAGGGATTAATTTTACATCAAATTAATCCATTTATAAGTCTTTAATGTTCCAATAAATGTTTTTATTAGTTGATCTTTGAAAATAACGTTTTGGGCAGGTTGATTTGGTGTGGACAAAAGTGACTATGGTTTGCGCAAGTGAGTCTTTCAAGGATTCTAACATGTTTATAATATTATAAAGGTTATGGAATCTCCATAAAGTGGTCACATGGAATAGTTTGGTTGATTTTAAGTGATTTGGTGGCATTGTGAAGTTTCCAGGGTCCTGAAGGGTGTAAGAAACAATAGTTTTGATAAATTCAAAAGTATTGGGACAATTAAATGAAATAATTTGATTGGTTGAGAAAAATTGCAACCATTTATGAATGGTAAGTATTATTTTAAGCATGTGTAATGATTTATGGGTCATTCATAAGTATGGTTTTGATGTAAGGGGATTTGTATCTTTGTGCTCATGGGGTTTTGAGCCATTTTTGGCACATGTAATGAGGTTTTTAGCTAAGCCGACCAAGTTGGGTCACTGGTGACTATTATAATTAAAATTTGTGATGTTGTTATGATGCATGGGTTGAGCCAAAGGAGGGAAAAGGTTTGTGTTTGAATTTAAAATCAAGAGAAGCTTATACAAGCATTGTTTTGGGTGAAGTTGTTTTGTAGGTGTTGAATCATGAATTGAGGTTGGATCAGGTGTGTGATAGGTCAAGGAAGATTATTAAGGAGGTTTGCATGTGTTTGAATCTTGAGAAGTGAATAAATTGATTGTATGTGAGAGATTGATCACTTAGGGTTTGTATGAAGAGTTGAAGAAGTGTGAGTTGAATACTTGGTCTCCATCAGTTGTGGCAGAAAAAAATATGATATCAGATCTTCATAAGGTGGTTGAGTGGGTGCTTGATCATCTTGAGGAGTTGTAGCATTCTTTTGGAGTTGGTGCTTACCAAAATTAGGGGTTGGTGCTCCTTGTGGGGTTGGTGCCTCACTAAATTCTAAAACATATCAATATAAGATTGTGTTTCAGTGGGTTTTCTTCCCCTCGAGGGTTTCTGACTTATATCTTATGTCTTGTGTTGATTATCTTGCTTATGGTTCTTGTACATGTGATTATTTTTTATATGCACACATTAATGGATGGTTGAATGTTTATGAATATTTGATTAAGAAAATATGAAATCTGAAATTAAAGTTTGTAAATGATTTATTCACCCCCCTCTCAGTCCATTATGCTTCTAATGGGTGGTGGTGCCCACCGATTTTTTTTTTCATAAGCCACATTTCAAAATCATTGCAATTGTTCTAAGAAGGGATGAAGGTGCCACATAAAGTTGTAAGGGACTACATTTTTGCAAAGGAAAAGTTCACCCCGCCTATTAACAGGGGATGCACACTATTTTCCCCTTTATGCCTATATATTCTTATGCCTTCTCTCTTCCCATATCCTATTTATTTCTCCACACATAAAATCGAATGATTCTACAAATACACACATGATTACTTCTCCCTCCATTTAAATTGTAGTGATGTGTATTAATTCTCTCGAATTAAGGTTTTTAATTCATGGTTGTTATGGACTTAGTGCCAATCAATAAAGGCATTATTCACCTGCATTTTCCACCCTTTTTCCAATGAATGAAAGCATTGTCTGTTTCGTATAGGGACAACATTATGGCAGATGAAATTCAATGGTTTTTTATGAGTAGAAACAAATGGAGTCCAATCCATCCAAGATTTGAGTGTCTTTTTTTGATTGAATATCCCAACTCATATGGCCTTGAAGGTTTATAACTTTTACTTTTCTCCACAATGTCAACAATGTCACTGCATCAGTTCCTCAAAATATCATTTCATGTGTACCATTAAAAATTAAGCCAACCATGAACATGAATGAATTCCATACCAAGCACAACCAAAGTAAATAAATAAAGAGAAAAATAAATAATATGTTGTGTTGCACCCAAATAATAGAGATGTGTTTCTTGCAGGTTCCATTGTCTACATAGCGGGCGACATCAGCCTTACCACATAGCCATTGACACGCCCATACTTATCCCATGTCATCTCACCCATAAAAATGTGCCTCCAACTCATTTTGATTAGTCTTGCACATGAACTATCACCCCACGCCCTAAAATTCCCTCCCTCTATGACTTATTTCTCACCATCATTAACCTATTTGTTGTCTATGTTTCCCCATGGACAACCAAGCCAAGTGACGTGCAGGATGTCGATGCATGCCTAGGAATCATACTACTAGATGCACGGATCGACATGGGCATGTTCGTAATAGAGGCCTTTATCCATTTCCTTCACCATTTCCTATATAATGGGAAGTATGGTTGGATATGAAACATAATCATAGTAAAACCTTGAACAAAATTCAAGATCGTAACAAATAAAGGTTATAAATAAATGACGTCAAAATGAAAAACAAACAAACAAAGATGGAAAACTCATTCAAAGGGTTGTTTACATGGAGGGGGGAAGAATAAAAAAAATGAAGGGAAAGAAAATTAATAGAAATTCCTATAACATTAGATAAGGGTTTGATGAACACAATTAGGGCTACATTAGGGAAAAAACATAAGCCTTGGATGTCAAACACAACTGCATTCAACGAACACCTCACCCAAAATGAACATCAATGCAAAAATATAACCTTCGATTGTTCTTTGCAAATAAGCATTTCAATTTAGGTTTTTTCCCATGAATGACAAGAATTGAACCATCTGTCAACGACATTTATCACCATATTTGAGCCCTCATATGTATTTCATATGTTATCCATAGGCACCCTTGCTCCCAATTGGCAACGCCTATCAACATAAATAAAATTCATGGTGGACATATGATCATATTCTCATCATCTGATCTAAAAAAAGGTGGTGAGGGAGGTTGATTGAACTTGTTCCATTGTAGGTATATGCACGTCATTTACTTGTCCATCTCATTAATTGTTCTC
Source organism: Taxus chinensis (assembly GCA_019776745.2). Lineage (NCBI taxonomy): Eukaryota > Viridiplantae > Streptophyta > Pinopsida > Cupressales > Taxaceae > Taxus > Taxus chinensis. The sequence continues at coordinate 160,883,957 of CM034152.1, read as the reverse complement.
AAGGGATCCTACAACATTTAGATGAACATTCTTTACTTTATGTAGGCATGGGAAGATGTAAACACAATAAAATAAGGCCAAATCCTTCATGAAATCGAGCTTGAGGGCCATATATCCATACAAGGTGTTGCATATTTTTTTCTGAATACAAATCCTTGATTTATTGAAGGGTGTGTGAGTGGATACTGCATAACCACCAGAGTAAGATAACTCATATGGGAAAAGTATAATCAATGAAAGCCCAAAGGTAGCAATGCCCCAAGTAGTAAAATATTATTAAGGTTATTATATGAAGAAGATGTCCCATTAAATATACTTACCTTTTGTACAAGGCATGTAGCAAAAAAAATATTAGCACCTATTTGGACACTTGGACTACTAGTTCTCAGTAGGCTCCTTTTGGTACACCTGTCCCTCTTTCATTCAATCTCACATAACTTTCTCACCACCACCCACCCTTTGACACTCACATATTCACTTTAAGTTGGCTTAGAACATCCACGACACCTCTTTGGTCTTGTCTATGCATTGTTTCTACATGTTCACCCTACCTAACCATAATTGGCAACCCTTTATGACTAGCTACAAAACAAGATCATTAATGGTGTCTCCTTTTAGTTATGATCACTAGTGATTGTTGCTAGCGGTAACCCTCCTTACGATTGTCATTTTTCCATTTTGGTATATTCTGTTGGTTAGCTTATACTGAAATTCAGAGTCATCTTGTGTAGGAAAACATCTTAATAATGCCTATATAAACAAATACCCTAAAGACCATGATCTGAAAATATGGCCAAAAATTTCTACTGACCTCAGACTCCTATAGGTAGTTTGTTAATTTTCCAAATTCACTCCACAATATTATCAACTTAATGAAAATTGCAATTTAAAAATGGAAATAAACACTGCAAGTGGTTGATAATGAAGTTCGGCTAAAAATGCCTATGTCTTCGTGTTCAAAAGTTGAACTGATTCATTAATTACTTCTTATTTGTAAATCTAATACAAACTTACAAATGAAGCTATGAATGCACAACAATGAACTTGATGCCAGTTGATTTGATGAATCCGAATTGGTCTTCATAAAAATAATAACCTCCTCCATGACCACTAAGTAGCAATATCCCGGCTTACAATGTCTTGTGTAGAAGATAAAATTTCCTGTGATGTCCTCTAATGTGATGTTTTCCCTATGGATCCAAATCCGATATCCAGGTGCTCCACAAGAAAGATTGTGGACTTATGGGCATTTAAAAAGTGAGTGAGTTAATTAAATTAACTCCCCAAATTTATCAAAATATTGCCTAATATCAAATTAGTACTTAATTCTCCCAAATTTTGCATTAAAAAGGCCTCACAATCCCCTCCTTACTTCTCCTTTTGCTCAGATTGCTTGAGGGCTTGTTACATGTTTGGTAGTAGTGATATGGTGGCCTTATATAGACTTCGGCTTGATGTTTTTGTTTAAATCCCCTATTGGCTAGCTCTTATCACATCTGCCAAGCTAGGCGAGTTTGTTAGGCCATTGGAGTTGGTTATGGTGGGTGTGGGGTTCAAATCCCCAGCCAGTCGTTGCTACTCTGTGTATTTTCCCCGCTTTGTTTTCTTGGTCTCTGCCATGCTGTTCAAAATCCATCCGTCGTGCATGAGCTTACCATCCTCACTGCCACCAAGTAGTCACCGTCCTGTCATCGAGCTACTCAGCCTTTTGTCGTGTGTCCCCAGGTAGTGTCACCCTGCCAATTTGGTCGTCAAATGTTCCGCGCTGAGCTAGTCACTTCACCTGTCGACCTCTGCACCTCATTTTACCCTAGCTCACCTTGCACGCCCCAATTGGTCGCTTTTTTACACCGCCGAGTTGGTTTGTGGGTGTGGAAGTTAATTCGACATGCGTGGGGATAGGGGATAACATAGCCTTTATAAGGCTTATCTCCGCCCATTTGAATCAGTCATAAGGATCATTTTTTCTTTTCCCTCTCCACATAGCACGTGTAACTCGCTGGTGAAGCTCGCCTATGACTCACCCTTAGCTCGTCCCATGGCTCGTCGAGTCCTATAGCTCAGTGTTGTGTTGGCTCGCCTCTCGAGCTTGCAAAGTTAGTTCAACTTTCCACCCTTGACTTGCCAAGTTGGTGCATAACTCGGTTATAGGTATGATGTGGCAGGCCACATGGTGGCCTAAGGACCCACCACATTAGCAATTTTTTTTAATCATATTGGAAAAGAAAATTGTCGAGTGTCGAAGACCAGAGTCGTAAATCCATTTGTTCGCCTTCATCTGATTTTACCGTTGCCACGTGTCGTTGTCCACCTTCGTCTGATTTTACCTTTGCCACATGTCGTTGTCTAATTGCCCAGTTGACCCTATTGAGTCTGAACATTGACCAAACTTTGACCAACGACAAATTTGTCGTACGGGCTCTATTGTCCGTGTTCTTGTAGTGGACGAAAAGCTCTCATAGTCTACTTCTATATTATGACGTTCCCGAGAGGTTTTTGGAACTTCTATCCTTCGAATTGTCCTTTGGATCAGGGCATTTTGGGGAGCACACATTATTCTACTCCACACAACATACATGTAGAGATCACTCCAAACATTTACAAGAGAAGTTACAGTGAGTTAAACCTATGAAGTCTGCCCTTAATCTAGTTGTTGCCACAGTCATTATCCACATTGATTGAGCATATACAAAGAGAAGGGTTAGGCTTCTCTTACATTGGAAAACACAGAAAATTGCATAAAACTACATCAACCTGGATTATACAACTGATATGTAGAGAAACACAAAATTTGAGGTAGCTTAGGCTAATTCTCTCATTTTTTCTCTACATTCCTTTGAGTGAATTGCTAGGGTTTGGAATCCGATCAAGGGAGAAGCCACTCATAAACTTCCACATATCATTTCACACATCTAAATGAGTATATTGCCAATCAAGAGACAATGGTCGCATCTGTTAGTTTTTGGATCATCAAGATCTATAAGTCATCAATAATGAGATAATGCTACTTGCGGTGATCGTTCTAAGTGATGGCCACTACCGGCAACTAATTTTGGTCATCTTCCCCTATTTCTAGAAACAAATAGCAAACTTCAAAACTTCCTTGACATTTATTAGGGTCCTCACTGATATACAATCTAGAAAACAACACATCATGTATGAATGCAATGCTTCAATTTGAAAAAATTCTTCAAAAAGTAATACATCCTTCGAATTTCATCTTGTTGTAATGTTTTGAATTCATAATAAAACTATTTATTGTCTTATTCTATTCAAATTAAGACCCGATAAGCACACACACTAATATGTAACAAACGAAAAAATCAATAAAGAAGGCCAAAAAAACTCCAAAGGACCCCAATTTTTTTTTAAAAGGGCCCGCATAATAAAAGACTCAATACCATATAGGTATGGTTTTGAGGGCCATGACACACTACAAAAACATTTTTAAGAGAATCACCAAAACATCGGAGGAAACATGGGAAAGAAAGAGGAAAAAAAAGTGGAGAGGGAGTAAACAAAGACAAACATGGAACAGCCAACAAAAAAAAAAAAAAAAAAACATGCCAATAAAATCCTAAACTAAACTAAAAATCTATAAACACACAATACTCTTCCGAACTACAAGGTACACATTGGCACACCAACTCCAGTGTATTATGTATTCATGGATTACAAAGAAGCTATTCGACAAAATGAAGCCTCTAAACTAGAGAGAAAAAAGCTAGTGGAGACAGTGGATGCATTTTTCACTTCCAGGTGAAGAGGTGGTGTACAGGGAAGCTTCTAGGAAAGGAAAAAGTGTCCAGAGAAGCTTGTAAGAAAGAGGAGGCTTATGACAGGAAACAAGTACATAACTCTGTGAATATACAATAAGCTCCACCTATCTTAGATGTAGAACACTTGATCATGTACACTTGACCAATTGCATTGTGTATCACACACGGTGATCCAAGCCTACATATTCATGGAAGATGCCGTCTCAACCACTAGACCATAACCTATCAGACAACCCAAAACTATATTCGAAAGCCCGGCCTAGAATTTTGGTTCAGAGTTGTGGAGGTGACATAAACAACCTGGCATACATGGTACTCCAGCTTCTTTTCCGCCATATCTTTCCAGTACGTCAGCCCAGGGCTTTTGTCAGGATGTTTTAATAGAGCCGACGCTGATTCTATGCCATCCCAGACTCCTAAACCAACTATCTGTTTCCCATCCAGTGAATCATAAAATGAACAGGAAATTATGCCTTTGAGGCGGTTGAAATATGATCTGAGAATGGCGAGGCAGGAGTAGGAGAGCGCATCCTGTTTTTTCCAGTTGCAATATATTCTGCGGATGCTAACAATATCTCCTAGGGAGAGCTGTGCAAAGGGAACGTCTTGGCTTGTTTGTTGGGAGCTCGGCTGAAACCACCCCGAGTCCACTGCTCTTACTGCACACTTCAATCCCTTGGTGAAGGCTGCTGCCTGCAGAATCCATCAAAAAATTAATTTACATCTTTCTTAATTTTTGACTTCGCATTCTGCAGTCAATTGTTTTTGTTTAATGGTTCTCAATAAGCTTGGTTGATAATTTTTACCTATGTAGACCTTTTAAGAAAACAAAGAAAAGAGAAACATTTAACCAGATGGTGCCCAGTTCAGTTATTGAATGTTTATACACACCTGGGGGAGATTTAAGGCTGAATTCTCAGGATTTTGTGATCCTTCCCCTTTCCATACTATAAAAACAGCCGCCTGCACAGATTAATTGCAAAACCGAATTAGGAAAATGTAAGTGCTATCAGATATAAATTATCTTCTGTCTGAATCTACTTCCCTCTTCAAAGAAAACTACTGAAAACAGTTATCTAAATCCATTGAAAATACCACAAAGTAACACATCAATATATTAGAATGCAGTAATGAAATTCGGAGGAGAAATTATTGATGTTGAATCCTATCATAGCGAAGTACTGCTATATAAACCAGCCTAATTAAAGAGGGGTGCCTCAAAATAAACTAGAAACAAAATGCCAAAACAATATCACCATGGTATAGAATTAAAATCTATCTTAGAGACATGCCACTGTAATAAACCCTGACGAGACAGGGATACGAACATTAAGTACTGGCCCACTCCATATTACTTGGCATTTTTGTACTATGGTCAACCAGCAAATATAAATAAAATTCCGTCTGATTGCCAAATGGGTGGTAGAGTTTCAATAACAGGGATGAACTTGGAAGTTTCTCAGAGCAGTGGTATTGCTGAAGTACATGGACAGTCTGAGTTGTGCGATATTGTTGGTGTTGGTCCAAGGGTGTGCAATTTTAAAAGACCTGGCAGGAGGTGATAAGCTGGTTGCCTTGAGATTCTTTGTAGTGCAGGAGTAGGAAAGAGTGCGATTTACCCTTCAATCTTGTTCGGCATTTAGCCCTCCTGCCTATTTGATGTTATAGAATCAAGGACAACTTATTTGCAATATCACTCCGTTTGAGGAAGAAAGGCCCATCGGAAAATAGACCTTATCAAGATTGGAGGAGCCTTGTTATTAGCCAGTGATCTAAGCTGGGTCTAGTTGTAATGTAAATCCACCTCATTCATGTTGTATCTGTGTTATAAAAGACTCGAGAGGTTTGTATGACCTTTAGAACACCATTTAACTTGTTCTCTCGAAAGACTTGCAATGGTGAAGGCAGAATTTTATAGGCATTCTACGCTTGTTACTACGGGTTGCAAAGCATCTGGGAAAATGTAGGAAGGCTTGAGAATGCCTCTTGAAAGTTCTGTTTTGTAACAAGTAGTCTCAGAGAGGTTTGTTGTCTGTTTTTGAAGGCAGGTCTGGTCCTCAACAAACTTGTCCTGTGTTCTTAAAGATAGGCTTGGTGACTAGCTATCTCTTTGTTCAACCAGAACCGAACCTCCCCTGGATAAAACAAAAGGTAAAACCAATTGTCCAGCTTGGAGTGAGTTTGTGAGATAAATCATTGGTATGTCGTCTATTCGGTTGGTATATCTTTTGGAACTTTTTTGTGCGGGACTTTGAGAATGCCTTGTTTTAAAAGAAGCCTTGAAGGGGACTTGAACAATCATCTAGAGTCATGTAGAGTTGGAGTGAAGTTTGCAGAGCATAGGAGGAGAGACATCAGAGAACAGGGATTGTCAGATGTGGAAAAGGGGAGATAGGTATTGGGTGTATGCCATAGCCATGTGAGCATAGAGCCTTGCATTCACTGGCGATAAGGAATTGGAGGAACAATACTCTTTGCGTGGAGTTTTCCCACAGTGGGTTTCTCCTTGGTAGATCCTATGTATTAAGTGTTGACTGTGGTGTTATATGTTACTTTTCCATGTTTTCATGTTCAATTTCCTTTCCCTTGTGAATCTTGCTAATATGAGCAAATCTAAGAATGAATGTACATGGAGTCTGGACATATTAAATCTGTACATTACCAATCATGTTCAGTCATAGACTAAGAACGAATCGTGCTAATAAATTCTAAGAATGAATGTGCATCGACATAGTACTAAATCTGTGCATTACCAATTATGCTAAATCATAGACTAAGTATGATTTGTGCAAATAAATTAGAAATGAATGTATATAGACAATAGTAATAAATCTGTACATTACCAATTGTGTTCAGTCATAGACTAAGGATTTGTGCAAGTAAATTAGAAATGAATGTGCATAGACATGGTAATAAATCTGTACATTACTGATCAATAGTGTTCAGTCATAGACTAAGTATGATTTGTGCAAATAAATTGGAAATCCGTATAGGCGGGCTTATTATATATGGATCAAGTTCAGCAGCAGAAAGCTTTACCAAAGACTAGATAAACCTTTTTTAAATTCATCCGTAGAAAACATTCCCGAGTAATGCATAAGCATGTGCCTTTGCCTCCTGTTTTGAACCAGAGATGAGGTCGGTAAACACTTAGCTTGGTCAATATTTGGTCCCAAAGGATCCTTTACAAGTTGAGGACTCAAAATGGCTGATAGTGGTATTTTACCAAGGGATGCAAGAAACAATTCCGGAGGCCAACTACAATTAACCACCTACTTTGGAAGTGCTTGCGAACTGTGTTGGAAGTGTACATGGGAGATTCAGCTTTTCCCATTCTAGGTTTCATCCATTTGAAAGCTCCCTTAGTCGATGCTAGCAGCTTATTAATTTAGATTCATTATGGGGGTCTTAAACAAAGCACCCAACCTCTTATACTTCCTTGAGATTTACATGTAAATGGAGGTTCACACTCTTGTAAAGCCAAAACCTATAAATGGGTGGTAGCTTAATTGTAGAACGCTCAGCAATTCCGATGGAATGGGTCATGGGTTCTAGTCCCAAGTTCTGGTCAGAGAGTATATGCAATGTAAGAAGCAATTAAATAAAAACCATCTGGGACAGTCATCAAGAAATGAAAAGAAACGGAAGGAAAACCTTGCAGGAGAACACAAGTAAAATATAATTCAAACGATTCCAGTGGGAAAGGAAAAGTCCTTTTAAAGGTCTAACTGTGCACTGAATTGTGCTTATACCGAAGGGTAGCTTTAAACATGTAAGACCAACCCACACTAGCTGTATGGAAACATAAATACATACCCATGAATTGTCGACGCACTTGATAATGGCCACATTGATGTCATTGCTTTCCTCAAACAAAGTTGCCACTTTGGTGAGGTGAGCAACTGCATCATTAATGTCACACCCCTCTTCAGGTTCGAATATGCCAAAGAAAACCCTCACATTTTGGCCTTTCTCAATCACAGATGCCACTTCAGTCTTGTGGGCAACTGTATCATTTGCCACTTCGGTTTTGTGGGCGACAGCATCATTTGCCACTTCGGCTTTGTGGATAACTGCATCATTTACCATTTTGATCTTGTGGGCAACTGCATCATTTACCACTTCGGTCTTGTGGATAACTGCATCATTTACCATTTTGATCTTGTGGGCAACTGCATCATTTGCCACTTCCATCTTGTGAGCATCTGCATCATTTACCTCTTCACTCTTATGGGCAACTGCATCATTTGCTACTTCAGTTTTGTGGGCAACTGCATCATTTATCACTTTGATCTTGTGGGCAACTACATCATTTACCACTTTGATCTTATAAGCAACTGCATCATTTACCACTTCGATCTTGTGGGCAACTGCATCATTTACCACTTCAATCTTGTGAGCAACTGCATCATGAATGTGATACCTCTGTTTAGGATCGTCCTTCCCAAACGAAGTCCTCACGTTTTGGTTTTGGCAGTTGCAGCGCCGAGTAGAAAGAATCATTGTGGATTTTATTTATTTATTTTTTAAACAGAGCACGAATGATTATTGTCGAAGGATTAACTGCTTCTTATACGACTATTTCTTCCTGTTACCATCAACTTAAAGCGGTTTGTCGGGTTGTGTGATATTATTAGAACGAATTACAGGTGGGATTTGACAACATAAAACGGTTTGAGTTAGTGGTGAATTTGAGCCTCGCGTGTACATTTAACTATTGTAGTCGGCATGATTTGCAGGTAGAATCCAAGAAGTGTCATTTTAGTTTCTCCACGTGTAAAGGGTTTGTTGCCTCTTCGCTTTAAAGTAGTCTGGAATTTCAAAACACCTAAGTAATCATTCCCGTCAAATCAAAATTTGTTGACGGTCTATTTTTTTAACGTACCTGTCGAATAATTTAAAATTAATATGTTTTTAATAAAATAGTAATATTTATCCACACAACCAGTAATATTTTATATTATAAATGTATATATTAAACTAAACAAGGTCGTGATATAAACATGCATAGGAACTATGGAAGCATACGTAAAGGTAAAGAGTTAATTGACAATTAATGTGCATGGAAAGTGAGTGCATTCATTGTAGGATATGTAAAAAAAGTTTGTTTAAAAGTTATTAAAAATTTAAAGTAAATGTGATTAGAAGGTGTGAAGCTAGACTCTACAATTTGTAATAGTATTTTCCAACCTACATTAAGATTGAAATTTTAGATGGGAAAGATAAATGTGGGAAAATTTATTTATAGTATGTATTTTTGAAATATCTAACAAACAATCATATATAAGTGGTGTAATAGAGACGTCAGAAGGATATATTGAAAAAGTTAAACTTGTAGGAGTGAAATATTATAGGACTATGGGTGATGAAAAAGGGGACCGAGGGAGGAGAAGTGAAAGGGAGAGGAAAATGTTGGGAAAACGTACGCAAATTATTATTTTTTGGACAATACACATGAACAATGAGAATCGAAATCCATGTTCCAAGCATGTGACGAACGATCGATTTGAAAGGTGTGGGTTCCTCATTTACATTTAGTGTTGAAGAACATTATTGAGAGCGAGTTATTTCTCAAGCAATAAAGTACTTGTAGTCAAAGATACATATGAGCAAGAGTTATCATTCATCCATTTGAGCAACATGAGTGGATTCATAGGGATCCAACATGTGAAGCCATACCATGTAAACATATAATCCTCAAGAGAATACATTTACATGGAAACATATGGACATGAGTTGTGAGGATGCATATACATACTTACAATTAATAATTAAAAAGTAATATTTAAAGTCTATTAGGAAAATCATTTTGATTATAGTCAATGTAAAATCTCTCATACACTATGGATTGGCAGAAAAATGATTGAAAATGAAATAGAAAAATTGTACAACCTATCAAATCTAACTTGAATAAAGAAGGAAGAAATTAAATGGATCATACATATTCACTTAATCCATGTCAGTCTTATAGTGACCCCTTTGGTTCATAGAAAAAAAATTGTTGCTTCAATAGTTATAGTTTGCTTAGATTTTTGGAAATGGTTGTGTTGTTCGCTAGTCCCCGTGTGCCATGGAGATACGGATAACTCTCTTCTATTTTTCGATTAAAGACATTTAAAATCCTTGCCCAAGGACTGCGGGATGGTTGCCAAATTTTGGGCTCATTTCGGATTGTAGTTTTGGCTAGGTTAAGAGTGATCGCAAATTAAAAATAACAATAAAACAAATTAAACATTTGAGATAACAAAGAAATAAGGGTAACTTTGAAGTTGTTCTTCTACAGACTAACCCTTTAGATCCTATGGAGTGTCTTTGTGTCTTCGATTTATGTGGTGATGTCGTTCTTCTGATGATTCATTCAACTCGAGATCATTTTTGATTCTTGAATTCAATGTATATATTTTTATAGCATTAAAATTGATCTAACCAAATTGTATTACTGATACTAATAAAGGTAATCCTCATATTTTTCAAATGAAGATAATTCCATGATAAAATAAGTGCCTTAACGAGGAGTTGTTAAGGTTCTAGTTAAAATAAATTTTAAAATAATAAAATAAATCATGAAATTAACATAATAAAAGGGATTTCATATAAATATAAATAATGCATTAATATTCTTAAATCTCTTCAAAATTTTGGATTTTGGGCCAACCTCTTTTCAAGGAAATACTTAACAAAAAAATTCGGTATTGTGAAGTTGATTAAACTAGAATGGAATATCCTAGCCCTATCTGATGTTATGCAAAGTAGTAAATAACAGATAAATAAATGAAGGGAATGACTCGAGCAACTAAGTAATTAGAAATGTAAAACCCTAAATGTGCAAGAAGGTTTTAGGAAATCCTTAGTTGTTTTGACGAAGGTGCGAGACTGTGTCGTAGTGTGAACTAGGAAAACAAGAGGAAGAATTGATCAATCAAAAGCTTGAAAAAACACATATCTGAACTTTTTGACTGGACTGGGGCATCTGGAAATGGATAGGGGCACCCATGGGTGTTCTAGTATGAGATCTAGGTACCTTGGTCTGTGGAAATGGTATGAAACCCTCCTCAGAGATGTCGTTGGATGTTCACCTATAATTTCTTCTTGTCGTACTAAAATCAATGGATTGTGTTAGATGTTGTTGTAAGACCTGCAATAAGGAATCACCTGAAAAAAAATCAAAACCCTAAAAAGAAAGATGCATATGAAGGGGTCGGACTATCCTCAATGGCCACAATGGTGGAATTACTAACTAAGTGTTGCACTACATCTTAGACCCAATGTAGTTCTAGGTGTGTGTGTGTAGATCATGCCCTAGGTTTCTCTTGTGCCAGTCACACTTTGTAAAGTAGTGGACAAATAGAATGTAGTATATGTGTGCATGGAAATAATAGACTCCCCTCCTATAAAGTGTGATGAAGATGAACCAACCTTGTGTGCCTTTTAATGGAGCTAGATGGATGCAAATGTAACTTTAGGTGCCTTTGATGGATGCAACTCTAGATGGTGATAATAGGTGCTTAGTGCTTGGTCCCTGTACGTACCCAAAATTGTAAGGCACTGTACTGCCAGAACAGTGTAACAAGTGCCCCAATGATGATACAGGTCTCTTCACAAGGTGTTCGGGATCCAGAAAAACTCTCCGAATATGCGTTAACATCCCGCTTAGCCCCTGCGTCCTTTGTTTTCCCCTTTTCCCCTCTTTTCTTGCCCCTTTTCTCTTTAGTAACAAAACCGTCGCCCTGACTGGGTGGCGGTCCTGTAACCGCCGCCCTGAGCAGGGCGGCGGTCCTTCCACGTTTTCCAGAACGTTCTTTTGACGCGACTCGCATGAAATATCACGTTTCACCAGCTTTCCTTGCTGACTTGAGCATGCATTTATGTTTTTGGTCCCCTGGAATAGTGTTTTTCCTTTGTTTATGGTTTTTAGAGTTCAGTTTGGTTTTGATCTTTGGGTGTTTGAATTCCTATAAATGAATGGTTTGTGCACAAACAAATGATCTGAAGTTTGTCTCTGAATTTCTCTTTGCATTAGATTTAGCTATAATTTTTCTTAGAGTACTTGTTTTAGTTCATTTGCATGCTTGGTTAGCCTTATTCAGCTGTTGGTAAGCCACATATCCAGCTTGTGCAAGCAGTGTTGTTGTTTTATCCAACCAGGACTGATCTTTGCTCTCATCTCCTCATTTTCAGTAGTTTCGCTTGTTATCTTGCTTAGAAGCCATAGTTTCAATTCACTTGCATGCTTAGTTAGTACTATTTAGCTGTTGGTAAGCCACATATCCAGCTTGTGCAAACAGTGTTGTTGTTTTATCCAATCCATTGGAATAGAATAGCCTAGGAAGCCATTAAAGTTGCAGGTTTTTCTCTTCAAACAGGATAGTTTCAGGTTTTGGACGCATTATGTTGCATGATTCGTAAAATCCCACTAGGAATTGCATAAGCCAAGCTCTGTACTCTTGCGCTATCCCTCTCCTACTCGCATTTTCAGTCTGCATTCTGAGTCGTCCTTGTCCCAATATCTATTTCTATCGATGTTGGCATTACACGCTTTTCTGGATCCACGTGAACACGAAAGAACGAGGAGATCATACTAAGGGGACATGATCACACACACCATCGGATTCGCCACTATTCTGCGGAATCCAGGTTCTAAGGTTTCAAAGTTCTAGTTAGAATCATATCAAATAGAGTAGTTAATTGCTTTATTTCAGTAAATTCTATTCTTGATATTGCCAGGGAAGCTGTGGGGATTGATAGTTTCTAAGAAACTATGATTCACTCCTCACTTCTGAGGTAGGATCGAGAATCCCGCAAATAGATTAGTTATTTCATTGTTTAGAATAGATATACAAATTGCATAGACAAATAGCTACACTCGGCTATTTTGTTTGTTTTAAATTATTAGTTTAGTTGTCAATTCTAAATATTTTAAATAGTTGTTTTCTTAAATCCTTATAAATCATCAAAAATACAAAAAAAAAAAGTCATATATGCTTAAATATATTTCGTATACTTAGAGTTCACTTTATCACAGTTTGTTTATATTATTGCATTTGTATGACAATTACGGGACCTAGGGAGCCCAGAGAATACGTTTTCGAGCCAATCGTGCCTCAGCCCAATCTCATAACAACAATAACTGATATTGACCAGAATCTTAGAATCCAAGTCTTCCAAACAACAGTAGACTTCCAGCAGATCAGATCTCAGTTAGAAGGATTAAACATAGAAGACGACCAAGCGCATACGTTTTGGTCAAATCAGCCAAACTACAGACTACCCTAGAGAAACATCTATACGACTGTAGAAGGGTTTGAAAGAGAACAAACATTTGGGTGTGACCCTTTAATTCCACAACCAGACGCATGAGACATCCTTGTCGATCGATCTATCACACCAGTCCAGGTTAGAAGGGCCTTCTTTGCCTTAGATTCGTGAATTCCACTAGTGCATGTCGAGGACATCGGATTGCCTAACTAGTCTGTCTGTAAACCACGCATATTCCATCCCCACCAGCTGTCTCAGCACGACCTCGGGAGGTCGGGTACGCGGAAGAGTTACCTGTAGATTCCCACGCTCGCTTGTCACTTTTCTGACGTACAAAATTGGTGAACCCGACGTGAAACAAACGAAATTAGTAAAACTGACGTAAAACTTCCTACTTTCTCGTCCGGAGTCATAGTATCACGTTTCCTTTCACAAATCACCTTTACTCCTTCCCATTATTTTGCGGGTATTCACATACCCCCCGAATATGTCGGGATTTGATGAATATGGCAGACCCCTCTTGGGTCTTGAGGCATACTATGCCCAACAGAATAGACAATCATCACCTTCGCTCTCAGTATGGGGCGACAACTATTCAACTAATCAGTTATCAACACAAACCCCAAGAATCAGATATAATTCATCTTTTCAAACTGAGGAGCTAGATCAACCCCCTCGAACGCAACAAACAGAGCCTTCAGGTTCAAACAATATGACGTTTACCAGAGAATCTGGTTCATCTCCTCAGATGCTACTTAGACCACAAATTAGTAGGCAATCAGATCCATACCTGGTCTTAGATGATGGACAGTCAATACGTTATCCTAGAAGTGAACAACACTCCCGGGGCATATACCCGCCTATAGGAGGTCTACAAATACAACCCGAGATCTCTTTTCAAGAAAATACCTCTATGCCACTGCATATAGGAAATACTCTGGGAGAAACTTGGCAAGATAACAGTCAGTTCATGATAGGATATCACGTACCTATACAACACCAGGGTATACAACAAACGCCACTCAGGCAAAGCACCGTGACTTCACCAAATGAAGTCATTTCAACGTTAGTAGAAAAAGTGAGAGGGTTAGAACTTGCTCAAGCAAGTCAAAATTCTCCGTTCATACAAGCAGGAAGTTCCAATCCTCCATACCACTCTGGCTAAGTAGATCTCCTCACAAGAGTAGGCACGTTAGGTATGCCTCCTCACTATCCACAACAAACGCCAACAAGGCCCATCATCTCTAACACTAATCCTCCCGGTCTAGTATCAAATAATCCATTCCTAGACAACACCCCATCATACTTAAACATGTACTCCAAATCACCAAAAGGAGATATGTTCTCCTCTCCCGGCATGTTTGCTCAAACGCAAGGACTTCCCTATGCCCCTACTAATGCATACTCTGCACCATATCAACAACCCATCCCACCACCACTCCCTCAGCAACCACCATCAATGGTCAAAAGCTATGCGATAGGGACTTATTTAGAATATCTAAAGGAACCCTTAGACTTCACCATACAAAGCGTCATGCTTCCAAGACCTCTTCCTGATTTACCCAAGTTCAAGGGTGAGGGAGATCCAAATGCACATATCAAAGCCTATGCTACAGCCATTCGAGAGCTACTCCCATGGGATGGGGTTGTTGCTAAAATATTCCCCAAAACCTTGGAAGGCATCGCTCTTGATTGGTATTATAGAATACCTGAGGCTTCCATCCATTCATTTAAACAGCTCGTATTAGAGTTCATTAAGGCCTTCGACATGAACAAACTGTTGAGAACAGGAATCAGGGAGTTCTTGCACATCAACCAAGAACACAATGAATATGTCGCCCATTTCATCCAAAGGTGGCATACAGTCCTTTATTCCTCAGCAAGTGCTCCAAACATGGATAAGATGGAACTATGTGATTTATTCCTTCATTCTCTCAGCAAAGAGGTGAAGGAAGAAGTCCAGAAGTTCCCGCTAATAACTTACGATGAAGTACTTGAGAGTGCTCTTCGAATAGACCAAGCAGTGATAGATAGTGGTCGTAAGACATATGGAATAAACGGGAGGTTAATCACCTCCACTCAGAAGACTACAGCTATCACAAATGTCAATCAAGGACCCAAAATCCTTAACAAAAATCATGGAGTAACAACGGATGGGGTAACCGACCAGCCTAAGAGGGTAAATGTTGTTAATACTCCGTCACAAACAAACAACCAATGAAACAACAAATTTACCCCAATGATCAATACAGTGGATTTTAACCATCCACAACAACAACAACAACAGCAAAATCCCATACAAGGGCCAAGCCAAAACTCATTTGGTTATCAAAACCAAAGTCAAAACCAGAAACAACAATTCCAAAACTTTAATCCTGATAGGTAACAGTTTGATCAGAATTTTAGGCCACAATACACATTAAACCAACAAAACAGGAATTACAACCCCAATTCTTATTGTGGTTTCCACAAAATTTGGGGTCACGATACTAGAACGTGTCGTGACTACAATAAATTCATGCAACGTTTGCCAGAAGAACAAAGATAGTTCTTCACAGATTTTTTTTTGGCAGATCCCGTCTCATCACCACCAAATACGCTCGCAGGGGCAGTTTCCCCTCAGAATGCTCCCCTCAAGATCTTTAACGATCCACTCCCAAATCATGATAGCAATAGGTTGAATCCAACTGGAACAAACAAAGGTGCAATGACGAGAAACAATGATCATGAAGCCTCAACTTCATTAAATCCATCAATTGCACCACAGTTAGGAAGCTCAACCGAGACCCAAGATAGTCAGTTTGACAGAATTAGACGTTCAACTACCTATCAAAGCTATAACAAGAACACGAGAGTATTTCTCTCAACCGAGCCCAAGTCATCTACCAGAAACAGATAAGAGTCAACAAATAGTAGAAAAACCCGTAGGTGCCTATGATTTAATTAGTGACCTAACAAAGACCTTCTCACACATTTCATTTTTGGACTTACTAAAGAACTCTCCCCCTCACAGAGTTGCTCTTTTAGAAGCATTAGGTCTAGGCCATCTAAGTAACATCACTCCACCTCCTGAAACACAAGTAAATCACGTAGATTTTGATATCCACCCTTCTGGGGCAGCCAGACAAGGATGTCAAATTCATATTCGAAATAAGTAAAATGCCCACAGATGTTGAGATCACATGCCGAGGTGATCCAGCCTTACACTTACAAGTATGGGTTTATAATAACTATGTAAAATGGGCAATGGTTGACGATGGGGCCACAGTTAACATAGTCCCTTTCTCTTTCCTCCAAAAACTTGGATATGGGGAAAAAAACTGTTCCACTACTTGAAATACATTGAGAGGCTATGATAGCCTTAAAGCCACTTTGATAGGAACTATAATATTACCGGTCACCTTAGGGCCCAAAACAATCCTGACTGAGTTTTATATTATAGATCGGGAAATTAATTATAATATGATACTTGGCCGACCATGGATACACCGAATGAAGGCAATCCCTTCTACGTTATTTCAAGAAGTAAGATTCTTGCATCTAGGAAAGGTATGTATAGCCAAAGGTGATCCAAAACCTTTCGATTTGCACCTAGCTGATTTAAAGAAAAGACCAAGTGTGCACTCAGAATTTGAACTTCCAACAAACCAACTTAATAAACCCACTGACCCAAAACCAAAGGAGAATTTGGTACCTACAACGGATCTTGAAACTATCTAGCATAACCAAAACAATCCCAACCCCCAAAGATAAAACTAAAGAAACAGTATCATTAGGGACTACTACGAAAATCGTTGAGTTGATAGAACAAGATTCACCAATGTTCTTACCATTTGATTCAGTAGGCATAGGATTTTCCCTAGGTGTTGGTTCCCTTCCAACAAAGGACCTCTGTATGGTAGAAGTAGAGCGCGCAAACGGAGTAAATGCCCCAACATCTATACTCCCAACTAAGTATTGGACTCTCCATTTCGATGGAGCTAAATGCCATTATGGAGCAGGGGCAGGTATAATTCTTACTTCACCCGAGGAGAAAGTCCTCCCATTCACTTTTAAGTTAAACTTTGAATGCACAAACAACGGTGCTGAGTACGAAGCCCTCCTCCTTGGCCTCACCTTAGCCAAAATAATTGGTATTGATAACGTCAGAGTCTTGGGAGACTCGCAATTAGTGACAAATCAAGTTTCTGAAGTATATGAAACTAAAGCCAAACAGTTGTAGCTTTACAAAGAAGCCATATTATATTTAAGCAAGGTGTTTAACTTTATATCCATCGAAGCAATCCCGCAAGAGAAAAATCTTCTCACCGATTCGATAGCAACTTCAGCATCACGCTTTACTCCAACCAATGAGTTAGAAGATACCTAGTTCACGGTGTCCATTCGTGATGAACCATTGATAAAAATAATGAACAAATCCTCCTTTCAAGCGGAAGTGAATCTACTGTCCCAGACCATGTCGATTGATAGTGATGCGGATACTTTGGATTACTTAAATGCCTATGCAGCACTACATCTCTCCTATCACATGCTAGATTTATCCTTGATTCCACATTTGTCTTCCTACTTTAGGGAATCCCGTAACGGATCTTCCCTCACAAATGGAATCCTAGCATATACGCAGTAGAAAATGGGGATGATTTAGATTTACCTCTAGCACCACCTGAGTTCGAAGAGGGTGACACCTCTTTGATCGAAGAAATAATCCATGTCAACATCGGGACAAAAGATGAACCGAGAATATTGAAACTAGGTTCCTCGTTAACCCCAGAAGAAGTGGAAATACATACTCAGATTCTCAAAGAACATCAGAAGGCGTTTGCATTTAATTATAAGGAGATGACAGCAGTCGCACCCCACATTGCGGTGCACAACCTCGTCACTAAATCAGATGCAAAGCCAATTAAACAAAAATCAAGACCCATGAAGCCCAAAGTAGCTCTCATGGTAAAAGAGGAGGTAATAAAACTCCTTCAAGTAGGATTCATCAAGCCAGTTGACTACTCCCAACGGGTATCTAACATCGTTCCCGTTCTCAAGAAGAATGGAAAGATACGCATCTGCATAGATTTTCGAGATATCAACAAAGTGTGTCCTAAGGATGACTTCCCATTACCATCCATGGATGTCATTGTTGATGCAACAGCTGGATTTGAACTTTTGTCTCTCATGGATGGATTCTCGGGATACAATAAAATCAGAATATCTGAGCAAGATCAAGCTAAAACCACGTTTATAACTCCTTGGGGAACCTATTGCTACGTTGTTATGCCATTCGGTCTCAAGAACACCGGTGTTACGTACCAGCGGGCCATGACACACATATTTCACGATCTAATTCATAAAATCGTGGAATCTTACGTAGATGACTTATTGGCTAAAGCCAAGAAGCGTTGTGACCATCCTGAAGTACTCCGCGTCATTCTTTCACGTCTAATAGAATACGGAGTCACACTAAACCCAGAGAAATGCGTCTTTGGTGTAACAGGAGGGAAGCTCTTAGGTTATATCATATCGTCACGAGGGATAGACGCTGACCCAACCAAAATTCGGGTTGTCCTCGAAATGGTTCCACCTTCAGATGAATCTGGAATCAGATCATTTCTCAGAAAACTGGGTGCAATCCGAAGATTCATCCCGGACTTAAGCTTCTCTGTTCATCCAATCAACAATTTACTCGAGAAAGACTATAGCATTGATTAGACCAAAGACTGTAATGAAGCCTTTGAAGCAGTTAAGTGTTTCTTGCTATCACCACCTACGCTAATGCCACCTAAGTTAGATCGCCCGTTAATTCTATATTCACGGGCTACCAATGTCTCGCTGGCCTGTATGTTGGCCCAAGAAGACGATAACAAAAGAGAACGTGTGATTTATTTCATTAGCCGAACGTTGCTCGACTATGAAACATGCTATACACAATCAGAATGAGAATGCCTTGCCATAGTCTTTGCTACTAAATGCCTAAGACATTATATGCTGAATAAAGAAACAAAGGTCATGGTAAAAACGGACCATCTACGGACTTTCCTCACACAAGGGTCATTGTCTAAAAAGGCTGGACGTTTTATAACCTTAATGGTAGAATTCAAATTAACATTTGTAAATCAGAAGTCGGTTAAAGGACAAATCATCATAGATTGGTTAGCTAACAACCCATTAGATGGAGGTGATTTAGTAGATTTAGAATTTCCAGATGAGTGCGTATACTACATCGAAACCTGACCCGCTATCTCTGAGTGTCCTTGGTACGCTGACATCATTAACCATATCATGGACCGTACGTACCCGAGAGGGAGTTACACCACAACAAAGAAGGCAGTTACGCATAATCCTAGCTAAATACGTCATTATAGAGCAAGTGCTCTATCGAAAAGCATTCGATGGAATGTTCCTAAGGTGTGTCGACACAAAAGAGTCCAAGAGGATTCTTCATGAATCTCACAGCGTTATATGTGGAGGCCACTTCAGTTGCCATTCCACCACTCGAAAAATACATCGAATCGGCTATTTCTGGCCCACTCTAGAACGTGACATGATAGAGTTTGCACGCAGGTTTCATAAGTGCCAAGAATTCTCCCATGAGATCCACATGCCGAGCACAAGTCTCTACAACCAATCGCTACTCCATGGCCCTTTTCTACATGGGGTCTAGACTTAATAGGGAAATTCTCTCCCTCATCCACAGACGGCCATAATTTTATAATCACGGCCACTGAATATTTTACCAAATGGGTGGAGGCCATGCCTCTTACTAATGTACCTAGTTCTGTGATCACCAAGTTCATTTTGAACCAAATCATTTGTAGGTACGGTATCCCGCAAATCATTATCTCTGATAATGGAACTTCTTTTAAAAATGAAGAGGTTTGTAAACTATGCAAAAAATTTAAGATAAGCCATCACACGGCTTCCTTGTATTACCCTCAAGCCAACGGACAGGCTGAAGCAACAAACAAAACACTGAAAGCCATTCTCCTTAAAACGGTGAAAGAAAACAAACGAGATTGGCATTTAAAGTTATACTCTAGCCTTGTGGGCCCATCGAACCTCAATAAGAACACCAACGGGAGCAACTCCTTTCTCGCTAGTATTTGGGGTAGAAGCAGTTCTCCCACTTGAGGTTGAAATACCCAGTCTCTGCATTTCATTACAAGGGATTCTAGATGAAGACGCTTACAGAGAAGCACATCTTTCTCAACTAGAAAGCCTAGATGAAACTAGGTTAGATGCTGAGCAACGAGCATAGAGCTTATGCTGACCGAATGTGCCGGCAGTATAACAAGAAGGTCTATGAACGTGATATATACGAAGGTGATCTAGTTCTAATACTAGAAAGCCAGATCGACAAGAAGACTGGCGAAGGAAGGAAATTCCGGCCCAAATGGTTGGGCCCATACCGAGTCATGAAGGACTACGGAAATGGTGCTTACCTCTTATGTACGCTAGAAGGTGAGGAATTTGGTGAAACAGTCAATTCCCTGCACCTCAAGCGATTCTACGCATAAGCAACTAGCATTGCTTGTATAATTATCTACATTGCATCTTCATATAGATTAAGATCATTTTGTCTGCTTGTTTCTTACATAAATTGTGATCAAGGAATCTATTCTCAAATTAATTCACTACAAACTCATGATGTTGTTGGCATAAAGCTCTTTAATCATACCTCTCCATCTTCATACATCATCGAATCATCTCGGAATCTTTTATCAAATAAAGATAGACATGACAAAGTCTTAACGATAACCATACCAAGATCTGCAAGTTTGCTCTCGCTTTGATTTCTTCTTAGGATAGGTGTCTTGTCTATGGTCTGTTCTAGAAACTTCATGGTGTCACATCTATCCCATATATACATCTATTTGGAAATAAGCATATACTGACATTTTACTCAAATAAGCAAGTCAAAAAGTGATTTAAACAAAAAAATTTATTTTTACACATTTCCTTGCCCCACCAACCTTCGGTGATGAGCTTGTGTCTCTTACGAGTGACGTAGGGTTCGGAAAGGATGGAAATGCCCTTACTCGCCTATGCCTTACCCACAGTGATAAACCCACGCTTCTTACTAGTAGCATGGGGAAAAGTATAGGGGGTCCTCTTGACACAGCATAACGTTACAAAGGCTCGTAAACAAACAATTCAAACTTTCAAACTTTGAGTCAAAAATGAATGAATCAAATGTTCAAAATTCCAAGAGAGTTAAAATCCTAAAAAACCAGATCTTGTCTACTATGTGGCCATCTACAGGTCTAAGTCTAGATAAACCACAAAGCAAGTCACATTCTAAACTATGAAGTCATTTGGGTAGAGTAAGCTTGTAGCTTCCAATTTGGTTCCGCCCAAGCTTTGTCTATCTTTCATCACTATCGTTTCACCACATTTCATAACTTGCGCCCTTCTTAACTCTAGGTGATGAGCCCTCGCATCTTACTAGTTGCATGGAGTTAGGAGTGGGGCAAATTAATTTGTTCATCATACTGGTTATATTCATCACTTTACAAAAAAAACATGAGGTATCCGAATTGCTCACAGAAGCTAGGATTCAAAATCACAATATATCTGCAATATCATGTATCAGCATCATGGAAACACAAAAAGAAAGCAAGCATTTGCATCATCTGTTCTCCATTGCATACATTCTAGAAAGCATATAAACATACATCGTAGTATACACAAAGAAACTAGAAATAGAAAGGGAAAACATGAGTGAGAAGCTTTTGATCCAAAAACGAATGCATATATATAAATAATCAATGTTTATATACAATACCATCATGCTCTAAGCATGGTCAAAATGCTCAAAGAGCCCGTGATATACAAAGATATATAATACAAAGTACACGAGGGCCAAGATGGCCTCTCAGTCCCTACGCGACCCCTCCGAAGGTACACGCCCATCGCCTAGGACTCCGGCTATGCCGGTGCTCTGAATGTACGGAGGGCTCAAGGTCCTCGAGGGGTAGCCGCGGTCTCACCACGAGAATGACTCCTCATGAGGCGCTCAGCCGTCCTGTAGCCCGCTAACTCTGTGTGGAGGGTCAACACCATTATGGCCATGTGCCAAACAGGAGCGAAGACATCGAGTATGCCTACCGGCTGCTGAGGGCTCCCCGGCATCTACGGATAGCTCCGCATGCAGATCCTATCCAAGGGGATCATCAGGGAATCGGTACATACCCTGCATGGATCAAATCCCGCCACTCATCAACAGTCTCTGCAAACAAAGGAGAAAAATGAATCAGAAACCAAGCAAGAAGCTAAAAGATACAACAATAGCAACACAAGGAGAGATAGCAATTACAATAAATCCTAAATTAAACAAGCGTTAAGGAAGGGAGAAAGGGTAACTCACTCAGATCCCCAGGCATCCAAGATGGGTCGCTGGGGCTGGCACCTACTGCAGATGCTGCTGCCGACTGAGGGGCTGCTCCCGTGGCAGGGGCAACATGTCGCCCTGCAACTGACTCATCCTCTCCGCCATGGCCTTGAGAGAGTGGCTCCTCTGAAACTAGAGTGTCCTTCTCTGCGCTCTGCTCAGCCCTCTCTGCCTGCATAATGTCCTGAGTATCATGCCACTTAGGATCACTGTCATCAGTCTGCTCCTCCGACCCTCCCTCTGTAAGCTCCTCAGAGTCGGATTAAATATCTATGGGGTCATCGCTACTATGAGCAGGACCCGCAGCAATCTGAAGTAAAGGTGCCCGTGGTGCGCCAGCTCTCCCTCCAACACGAACTATCCTCCTGGCTGCAATAGGAATGCCAGGAGTAATCACTGTCCAACCATAGCCTCTAAGCCCCCCTCTGGCCTCACGGACTGATCTGTAAACTGGCGCCACTGGCGGAAGCATGCCCAAATACGGTAGAACAAACTGCTGAGGAACTCTACCAAAAGGATGCATCTCCACTCATCCCACTCGATCAATGAGCTGCCCTGTGGTGGAGCAGGAGATTAGAGTAAGAGTCTCCTCTCCCCATATGCCGGCCATAAGCCGGTACGGTGTCGCCTCCATGTCTGCAGTAGTAAGGGAGCCAACTGGATGGTGAGGTGTTCTAAGCACCGACATATCTGTCCATCTGGCTGCCCTCACAGCCCTAGGATCTGCCACCTCCACGCCTCTACCATAAGGGATAAAACGCTCATACACCCAACTCATGACTAAAGTCGGGTGGCTCAATGACTGTCCCTGTAAACGGACCACCCTGTATAAATCATGGTAGGTGGTCCCCAGAATATCTGCACCCCAGTCATATATCCGGCCATGCCCCTCTATCTATGCAATGATGGGGGCCCAACAATATAACAATGTATCCCCTCCCTTGTCCCCGATCAGTCTCGAGGCAAGGATCCCCATGACGGCCTGTCGAAGTACGGGGATGGGCAAAGAAGGAATGGATCGAACTCTCACTCCCTTCTTTGACCCCGTGGAGATAACTACATCTCCCATGTATGCTTCCCACTGTGCAATCTGTGCCTGTGAGTCTGCTGTCTCTAATGTAAGTCTCCTCCCGATGATCGGGACCCCCAAAATACGGTAGACATCCTCGAGTGTGATGGTCCACTCACCACGGACCCCTGGCAGTCAGAAGGTGTTCCGATCTGCATCCCAGTAAGAGAATAAGTCACAAAGAATGTGACTAGATGGTGCAACATGAGGCACACGCGATATACGCAGTATACCAGCCCTCTGAAGTGTGTCCTCCTCATCCTGCGAGAGGGCATCCAGTACTCCTGAGAGCCAATCACACATTCTCTCTCTGCTCCATATAATATACTCCTCTCTCACCTGAATACACCCAAAAACACACAAAATAGAGCAAGTTAATATCTGAACAATACCAAGAAGGTTATAAAAATGCGTAGAAGTCTAAAAAAATACAAACACAATCTCAAATATAAGTTTTTTTACATTATGTGCAAAACCGCCGCCCTGAGCAGGGAGGTGGTTTTGTAACCTCCTCCTTAAAGGCGGCGGTCATGTAACTGCCACCCTGAGCAGGGCGGCGGTCGCGTAACCGCTGCCCTATCCAGGGTGGCGGTCGTGGTCCGAAAACCCACGCAGGTTTTTAATCTTAAAAAGCCTAAAACTAGCAAAAAATGACCATTTAACCTAAAAATGGAGCCTACCCAATAGGCGCCCCCCCTAGGTGGACCTTTTGAACCTAATATTTTCAAAAATAACCCCCCCATTACGACAAATTTAGCATTTCAAATTTAAAGGGGGAAAAACACAAAATTGAAGAAAACCAACTTGTGATCTAGCAAGGCGGTGTTCCGTGCATGGAGGCATGATCACGATCTCGTTGTGGACATTTTGACTATACTCACGCAAGAAACCGTCGCTGTGGGTCCCAGAGCTCAAAAACAATCAATTCAACTCATGCAAATGAATAGGAAAATGGGCCCACTTTCATATATATAGCACCCTGATTCGTTTTAAAAGACTTTTTCGCAGGTTTGGAGCGCTGATAGAGGTAAGTCCCTATCCCCACGCGAATGGTACATTCTCATTCCCTATTATTTTAGCATTTATTTTCCAAGTTATTGTATCTATCTGCACTTGAATCCTCTTTTCATTTTGCAGGTAGCGGGAATTTTGGATGGCGTAATTTCAACACACGGACGTGTAAGGTATAACTTCCAACTTCCCATTTCATGACTGCAATACTCGGACCCACCGTTTTATGCTTCTTCATGGCTAAAACGCTTCTCCGAGGGGGCAATATATACGTACCCAAAATTGTAAGGTACTGTACTGCCAGAACAGTGTAACAAGTGCCCCAATGATGATACAGGTCTCTTCGCAAGGTGTTCAGGATCCAGAAAAGCTCTCCGAATATGCGTTAACATCCCGCATATCCCACTTAGCCCCTGCATCCTTTGTTTTCCCCTTTTCCCCTCTTTTCTTGCCCCTTTTATCTTTAGTAACGAAACCACCGCCCTAACTGGGCGGCGGTCCTGTAACCGCCGCCCTGAACAGGGCGACGGTCCTGTAACTGCCGCCCTGAGCAGGGTAGTGGTCCTTTACGCATTTTCCAGAACGTTCTTTTGACGTGACTCGCGTGAAATATCACATTTCACAAGATTTTCTTGCCGACTTGAGCATGCATTTATGTTTTTGGTCCCCTGGAATAGTGTTTTTCCTTTGTTTATGGTTTTTAGAGTTCAGTTTGGTTTTAATCTTTGGGTGTTTGAATTCCTATAAATGAATGGTTTGTGCACAAACAAATGATCTGAAGTTTGTCTCTGAATTTCTCTTTGCATTAGATTTAGCTATAATTTTTCTTAGAGTACTTGTTTTAGTTCATTTACATGCTTGGTTAGCCTTATTCAGCTGTTGGTAAGCCACATATCCAGCTTGTGCAAGCAGTGTTGTTGTTTTATCCAACCAGGACTGATCTTTTCTCTCATCTCCTCATTTTCAGTATTTTAGCTTGTTATTTTGCTTAGAAGCCATAGTTTCAATTCACTTGCATGCTTAGTTAGTACTATTCAGCTGTTGGTAAGCCACATATCCAGCTTGTGTAAACAGTGTTGTTGTTTTATCCAATCCATTGGAATAGAATAGCCTAGGAAGCCATTAAAGTTGCAGGTTTTGCTCTTCAAATAGGATAGTTTCAGGTTCTGGATGCATTATGTTGCATGATTCGTAAAATCCCACTAGGAATTGCATAAGCCAAGCTCTGTACTCTTGCGCTATCCCTCTCCTACTCGCATTTTCAGTCTACATTCTGAGTCTTCCTTGTCCCAATATCTATTTCTATCGATGCTAGCATTACACGCTTTTCTGGATCCACATGAACACGAAAGAACGAGGAGAGCATACTAAGGGGACATCACCATCGGATTCACCACTGTTCTGCGGAATCCAGGTTCTAAGGTTTCAAATTTCTAGTTAGAATCATATCAAATAGAGTAGTTAATCGCTTTATTTCAGTAAATTCTATTCTCGATATTGTCAGGGAAGCTGTGGGGATTGATAGTTTCTAAGAAACTATGATTCACTCCTCACTTCTGAGGTAGGATCGAGAATCCCGCAAATAGATTAGTTATTTCATTGTTTAGAATAGATATACAAATTGCATAGACAAATAGCTACACTCGGCTATTTTGTTTGTTTTAAATTATTAGTTTAGTTGTCAATTCTAAATATTTTAAATAGTTGTTTTCTTAAATCCTTATAAATCATCAAAAATACAAAAAAAAGAAGTCATATATGCTTAAATATATTTCGTATACTTAGAGTTCACTTTATCACAGTTTGTTTATATTATTGCGTTTGTATGACAATTACGAGACCTAGGGAGCCCAGAGAATACGTTTTCGAGCCAATCGTGCCTCAGCCCAATCTCATAACAACAATAACTGATATTGACCAGAATCTTAGAATCCAAGTCTTCCAAACAATAGTAGACTTCCAGCAGATCAGATCTCAGTTAGAAGGATTAAACATAGAAGACGACCAAGCGCATACGTTTTGGTCAAATCAGCCAAACTACAGACTACCCTAGAGAAACATCTATACGACTGTAGAAGGGTTTGAAAGAGAACAAACATTCGGGTGTGACCCTTTAATTCCATAACCAGACGCATGAGACATCCTTTCCGATGGATCTATCACACCAGTCCAGGTTAGAAGGGCCTTCTTTGCCTTAGATTCGTGAATTCCACTAGTGCATGTCGAGGACATCAGATTGCCTAACTAGTTTGTCTGTAAACCACGCATATTCCATCCCCACCAGCTGTCTCGGCACGACCTCGAGAGGTCAGGTACGCGGAAGAGTTACCTGTAGATTCCCACGCTCGCTTGTCACTTTTCTGGCGTACAGTCCCTCATTATGGTCTCATAACTTTATATTTATATGGTTCTCTTGTTCTAATTTCGTAATTGACCCCAAAAAGGCTGACCACCAAAAAAATAGAAATCTCAAACAGTTAGAAAATTCCCAAAAGGTGAGAGTAAAGTACAAAGAGGATCAAGGCATCCCAAAGGGGACCAGGGGACCTGGGGTGCCCTAGTCAGAAATATGAAAGACACAAAATGTCAATACAGATTGGAAAAGTACAGGTATAAGATCGCAAATACGAAAATAAACAATGTAATAATGGCCAAAGATATGGGTTAATTAGTAATCTTTTCACTCAAGAACCATATGAATAGTAGTATGATATCGGGACTAAATATTGACTCCTAATGTGTGATTTAGTGACTACATAAGTGGCATATGTGAGAGGATTTTGTAATTTTTATCTTTGGGGGAATTTTGTAAGAGGATGTTTTCACTTTTTTTCCTTGGCTTGTTGTGGAAGCTTCCTGGTGTTAGGAGAAAAATATTTTGTAGGTATTGCACAATTTGATTTTGTTAAAAGACCTTGTCAGTAGCCACCCTATGTGTGCAAAAAGGGACATTACATGAAGCAATAAGCTTAGGAAGAATTTTATGCACCATATTGTAGATGATAATCTATTGATTTGAGTAGAGTAGTTTGCATTTTCTATTTTTGGGAATAAGGAAAAATGTTGTGAATATTTGTTTGAAAAAGTAATTACTTATTGTGTATGGATTCTTCTCTAACCATCAATATATGGGCCTTAATCAAATCCTTGAAGGTTTGATATCATCATGTCAAGAAGCCATCCAATCTTGGGGAATTTTTTGGTTGGAAGGAGAATATGGTTGTTCCAAGCTCAGACAAAGTGACTTTTATGAGAAATTTATCAGTGTCTTCCTCCTTGTAGTCACAAAATCATGCACTTTAGATATTATTTATCCCAGTTTCATACTACTATTTAGAAGTTTCTTGAGTGAAGAAAGTAATAATTAACCCTCGTCTTGTGGCCATCTTCTTTGATTTTTATCTCATCATTCTCGACCTTTTACATCCATATGCCCATCCTGTTTTAGTCATTTGTTGTTATTTTAGCCTTGACTGGGGCGCCCAGGTCAGTATTGGGGCGTTTACAGGTGCCCTGGTCCCAAAATGGGTGCCCCAATCTTTCTTGAACTTTCCTACCACTTTTTGGGCTCTTTCTAGCCATTTTTGCTTCTTATCTTTTTAGTGGTTGGCCATTTCGGTGTTAATTAAAAAATTAGATTAAGAGAACTCTATAAAAATAAATTTATGAGACCATAATGAGGGACCTAGCACTAGTAATTACTATCATCCATCTAGAGTTACATCCATTTATTACATTGGAGATCACTTGCATCCATATACCTCCATCATCAAGGCACAAGGCTAGGACATCTGCCTTACACACTTCATAGGGGGAGGATTCTATTCTATTCCATACACACATTATATTACATTTTCTATATCTATTTATTGCTCACTACCCCACAAAGTATGACTGGCACAAGAGCACCTAGGGCACATTATGCACACACTCACAAGAACTACATTTAGGTCTGAAATGTAATGCAACACTTATTTAGTAAGCCCAATGTTGTGGCAGCTAAGATCATTATGACCCATTCATTTACATTTTTCTTTTTTAGGGATTGATACTTGTTTAGGGTTTTACAGGTCTTTCTATTCATCTTGGATTATTGGTGACATCTAGTATGGGGTAGTGAATATGATCCGACATACAACAAGGGTTTTAGACCACCTTCCAACCCTATGAGACTCAGTTTAAGATCTTTTACAGAGACCAGGGCACCCAGTTTACATACTAGATCACTCATGGGCACCTCAATCCCTCTCCAGGCACCCAATCCAGCCACATACTTCAAATCCACCCTTTTTAAGGCTTCTACATAGTCGTTCATGCTTCCATATTTTCTAGTCACCTCTGCAACACAGTCCTACGATCGTCTTATATTCAACTGAGTTCTTTCCTCTTCCCTCTTGCACATTAGGGATAGAATTTTATTTTTCATAGTTTTTTAGATCATTTACATACTTCTTTACTACATTTATTTAATTTATTTACAATTTTTCATAGCTTAGATCAACTATAGATACACCTCCATATTGCTTATTTTAGTTAATCACTCCTACGATTTTTTTAGAATATTTATAATGGGATTGTCCAAATATATGCTTTTGTAAGGAAAAGGTGAATGTTCCATCAGTATATCATTATAGTAGATTGTCTTGCATAAATTATCTCCCTGCAGCTGCAAAAAGCATTAAACAACACCTTGTCTATTGTAGAAATATTTTTTCTTGTGATATTATTTCTACTTTGTCTTCGTTAGTGTGGTAAAATAACTTTCCAAGCTTGTTGGACATTTTATTTTTCCCTTTGGTTTGAGTTTTGATAGGCATGATCTCTTATGTTTGTCTCTTTTGTGAGGAATAATCAGCATTTTATTCCTCATTAGAGTTGATTAAAAAATGTGGAAGCACGAACCAAACACAAGAATTATTTGACAAAATGGCTTAAAGAAATGTGCCAATGAAATGTGCTGTCATAGAAAACCATAGTTGTTGGATGCACACAATGTGGATTTGTTGAAAAAAACTTAGAAAATTTTAATCAAATGTAAATTTAAAGGTGTATATCCAGACACCACAACCTGTGAAAACACCTCCTTTTCTCCATCTACTCACATTGTGTTTTTTTTTGTAGATGAGTTAATAGTGGACAACTTTGGCATTGGTGGTTTTTATTTTTATTCTTTTTATTTCACATGGGATGTTAGAAGCACAAGGGAATGACACGCGGGGGGGGGGGGGGGGGGGGGCGTGAATCAATCCTACGATAAATTTCCTTTCATTTACCAAACCATACATTCATCTATTAGATTGTTTATGCAACATCCATGATCATGTGTGCTTATTAAAATATGTAAAATCAACCACAAGAGAAAGAAAGTAAAGTACTCAACACAAGAACACCATATGTAAGTGGGAAACCATCACGAGGAAGAAAACCCACTGAAACTTTGCTTATATTACTCAAATAAAATTAATTTAGTGAAGCACCAAATTCATAAGGAGCAGCAACCCCTAGTTAAGTAGATACCCAACACTACCAAAGCACCAACCCCTAATTTAGTAAAGCACCCATTCCATAAGGAGGCTAATCCCCCCTGAGGATGACCAAGAACCAACTCAGCCACATGAAGATATCTTATTTCTGATTTTTTTGACGCATAATTGATGGAGATCACAATTTCATCTCACAAACCCTAGCTCAGACACTAGGTCTTCAATCTCTCATATTCTTACTCTTTCTTCACTTTTCTTGGATCTATCCTCTTACTCTCATGTCTTCAAAAAATATTCAACCTATCATTCTCTTTCTCAGCCTTCAAAACATGCACTCATACCTAAAAAACATATTCCTCTAGGTCACACTTCTTCCCTCCAAGAGCACTAGTTCAAAAATGAACCAAATAAGCACTTAAATATGCTTTTCTTCCTTCCAAACCAAAAGAGCTCGGTCCCTTATCATAATTTTAACCCATACATCTCTATATAATTCAAACATTTGAATTAAAACTACTACATATGACTCAAATGATTCAATCTAGCTAAAACCATCATTTCATGTGCCAAAAATGGCTCAAAAGCCCATGGGCACAATCTTAGAATTGGCCTAACATTAGTACCATAATTTTTCGTGACCCAAAACCAATTAAATATGAATGAAATATCATTAAAATTTTATACACGTTCGTAATTAATATCAACCAATCAAATTATTTCATTTACTGGGCCCAATTCCCTTTACCATTCTTAAAACAATTGTTCCATACACCCTTCAGCACCCTAGAAACTTCATAATGCCACCAAAACACTTCTATTCAACCAAAAAATTCAATGTGACAACTCAATAGAAATTTCAAAACATGTAGAACACTTATAAGAAAGTTATACGTCATGAATCATCCATCTATTCAAACCATAGGTACATTTGCCTTCACCAAATCAACCTACCAAAAACATCGTTTCCAAATGTTAGCTCATAAAATAATTTTAAAAAACATTCAAGACCTAAAAATGTATTAATTTTATACAAAATTCATCCCTTTTAACTTTCCAGGTGATAGGAAGTATCAAAAACTATATATCTTGCTTCAAAGAACATCAAACTTGCACCATAACACATGTTGTTTTGAACTGTCAAAAATAATCTTGCTCAAAGAATGCCCTAGAAACCATATGAAATAAAATTATCATGAGGAAATACATATCTCATTGGAAATATATATGAATCCTATTTCTAACACAAATTTAATAACTTAAAAATCCACATGTAGCTCAAGTTATGCTCATTTTACTCAACCCTGCTATTTGAGACCCCACAACTGCCCTTTGACCAGTCAACCTGTTGGATCTCAAAACACCATTTATATTTATAAAATTTTCCTGAAATATTAATGGAAATCAAGGAAAACTCCCTGCATGTTACTCCTTTGGACCATCTTTTCCTTAAACCTTATTATCCAAAAACTGCTATTTTTAGGTGGGACCCACATATGACCATAACCTCAACCATACATTTCTATAAATTTTGAGCAATCGTATATATCATTCAATCATTAATTTTTATGAAACAATAAAAAATGGGTCACAATAATCCACTTTTTGCTAACTGCTCCTAGTTAGGCTTTAACTAGGGTTTTAGACCACTTTATCTTCTTAACATTTGTTCATAGAAACTCAATGATAAACTGATCTGATTATTTATTTGAAACCTTATAAAATAACCTTAGAATCATCCTTGAAAGGAACAAGGTCCCATACAAATCACACTCTTCACAACGAGCATGAAAAGTTGCACTTCGAGCTGGAATTTGACTTGTTTTTCACCATGTCTCACAAAATCAGTCATATCTAGAAAAAAAAAACATCATGGGAACCTAATTTTTTTTAAGAGAATCATAACTCATCCATCTAACATATAAAATCATCGAAATGTGATTTCCATACCTCAATCTCTCTCGTCACTAATACTTACTTATGTTTGTGTGCTAGATCCTCACTGTAGAAGCTAGGGTGAACTGAAATAATGCAATAACTAAACAAGAAATCTATGAAAATGACCCAAAAATACCTAATATGCCATGATGCATCTAAATTAAATCTTAGATGATCTCATATAGCTCCAAACCACTCTGTCACACCTCCAAACTACTATACATGTTCCTAATGAGCACATATAACATAGTGAATCATCTGTACCTACACTATACCACTACTATGAGTGCCCAAGCACCCTTAAATAATGCTAGCCATCATGCCAACATTCTTCCCAAGAACCCAAGAAGCTCAAACTACCAATCTACACCTCTTAGGCACCTGTATAGGCTTGACATAACAAACAATCCTCACTAAATCCCACTGTATCAACTCAAACACATTTGAACCAGTATGTTAGCATCAAATAAAACATCATAACATCATAATGCAACATTAAATTTTTCATTAATGTGGTTTTTCATCAATGACAACACCTATTAGGATAGCATGCCAACAATCTCCCCCTTTTGTAATTGATGGAAAACACTCTGAACTTCTCCCCCTTTTTACATTAATGACAAAATCATACATGTAGCTCACCTTCTTCAACTGTATATCTTCAAGATTTGGTTAGAAACATCAACCGAAGGTCTCAAATAAGCTCAAATTCTTGATTTTTGCACAAAAATTTGATTTTTACCTTCATTTTAGGCATGCAAGCAACATGTTCCCCCTAGAACAAGTATTTCCAACATCTAAAAACCATCAATAAAGCATGAAAAATCATAATCTCACATTTTTATGGGCTACAACATCATTCTTCACTTCCTAGGCATGCAAAACAAACATTTTCCTTCTTGACGCTATTTTGGGCTTCTTGAGGGCACTGTAGCAAAATTGGGACAGGAGCATCAACACCTTTAGCATACCAAAAATGGCATGAATGCCCATGTCATACCCATTCTCCACCTTATTTGACAAAAATCCAACTTATCTAGGAATAAACCATACAATACAAGGCATATACTTACTCTTTATACAAAGTACAACACTATGAGTCCAAAACTTACTTCTTAGAGCAAATTTAACCAATTTCAACATGCCACCACAAGTCAACCAAGCTTTGAGTTAGCCAAATAGTACCCCCCTGGACACAATACCTTCATTTCTAGCTCAAGAGTACAAATTTGAGGTACTATCCTAGCTATCATGCCTTGAAATCAAATTTACAACTTTTTCAAGGTCTAAAACATCATTTTCAGTCTAAAATTGTCATACTTGACTAGAATAAGCATTCATACTCATCACAACTTGGAAAAAGGAGAAAACATCACTTCCTTACCTTGAATGGCCTTAAGAACATCATTTCAACTTCTTGAAGGATCAACCAAGCACTCCCCCTGTCTTGGTAAGCACCATACACACCAATATACCTATAGGAGCACAATATTTGATAAGTACCACTGTAACATACTAAAACACAGTCATAAAGCCTACTATTATTTCACGCATTTGAGAAAAAATTTCATGTAAGCATTAAATGAATCATTTAGGGATCACTCAAGCTCTTGACCACACATCATACATGAGGAAAATTTCATATTTTGAATGATCAACAACCCTACCTTTGTATTTTCTCAAGATGCTTGAAGATAGTTAGGATAACTCAAGGAACATCTAAGAACCAAAACACCTTCCTTCAAACAAGTCAACTACAAGCTTCACTAATTACTTCTTACAGTAAACATAGGATTACTTCGTTAACACACTTACTCAACCAAAAATGAACTCACTTTACACAATGAACATAAATAAAACATCATACTCTGTTTTCAGAGAAAACATTGCACCTTTAGAGGTGCCAAATTTACCTCAGAGGCATGTTACATACCTAAGTGCATCTCATAACTCCTTCTGAGACATCATACCCATGAATATGATCAATTATGACTAATCATATTACTCAGTCTTCATTACACTTTTACATCCATTGTTAACAGTGCCCAACATTGTTTTTATAGACAATAGTCTTCAGGTACCCTATAGAGCTTACACATACTTCATATACATATCCAAAAAATTTCATACACTATTGGTATGTATGATCAACTCTTTGTAGACTTGTAGCCAACTATCAACATATTGATAATCTTTAGATTCAGTCCACATAGCTCATGCTCTGCCCTGATTGCAATTTGAACTCATGTAGCATCATCATTTTAGTCTACAGTCCTTCAACACTGTTAGGTCACCATGATTATCATACTCGACACATCCTAGAGCCCCTTTTGAAAGAAAAAATCACATATAGCTTAATATATTGCATGATTTCCAATCATATGAACTCATAGATGATTTGATATACTTAAACCATTCATGCTCATACTGTAGGTAGCAAAAAAAGCTTACAACTATATGTTTTTGGACTTTGACAATATTTGCAACACTTCTTAACAGAGCTTAGGCTCATATAGAAGTATCTTCAGTATTTTCAATTTGACATCAACTTTGGACAAATAATAATGCACAATTCACCATCACAGAAGACCTTCATTGGTCTTAACATGATATTCTCAGTCAATTTACTCAGGTAGGGTTTTGACACTAAACTCTTGACACTTCTATTGAAGGTGATGATATGAATCATAGCAACATTCTCATACCTGTAGGGATTTTTGACAGTCATACACTATCTTAGACATCATGAAGGATTTAAGATGGCACTTTGTAGTGATCTCCTAAAGACCTCATCTCATATTTATTTACTCTTTGTTATATGTACTTCACTACAAGTCCTGTAGCACATCCAAACACTTGTGAAAGAACTGAGATACAAGAAGTAACTTGATACATTTCCCTTAGATTACTTGCACACATAACTATGTATATTGCATACTTTGATCATACCATACTTTCAACCTTGTGGAATTACACCCTATCCTATGGATTGATAGATCATATTTTGTAGGCCTTCTACACCGAGATATCTCTAAAATAATACAATACGTAAGTTTGAATTGGTGCAAGCAATTTTTTAAACCTTCGCCATCTTTTCTCAGGATTCTTCATTTTTCAATCATATTGTGACACTCCTTTACACTACATTCCTTGGATAATATACTGAGAATTAGCTTTTTTGACACATACATTCCATCGTCAACTAATTATGGGCTCTCAAATTGAGTACATAGATATTTTTCTTACAAATTCTCATACATATACTGATAACATGATCTTCAGGAGAAAACACAAATCAGAACATATTGAAGTTGAGTCATTTTGCAACTTGAAACTAATCTCCCTTTGACTTGAGACCCTTTAGAATACTCCAATACAAACTAGAACAATATGTTTCAAGGTATATTTACTTGATCTTGATCAAGGCATGCTTACACTTTCCATATCACATAATGAGTTGCATTGTTTTACTTTTCTTGTTACCTTGTTGATTGACTTGAAGGAATGTATGTCTTTAAAATTGATTACAAAGCTTTTAGGAGTTGTAGCTGATCAAAAATTACCTCTTCACAATCAAACTTCATCTTATCAAATATAGTCATCACACTCTTTTATGCCTCATGATAAATTCACAAGTTCTTCATGTCTTTGGAAATATCAACACAATAGCACTTTACTCGCTTAAATAGATTTCTTCATGGTTTCAAATCTTGTTCCTCTATAACATACTTAGTTTAACCTATCATGACGATATGCTTATCACTTTTGTACTCAATTCCTCTTGTAGACATGAATATACACCTTTTGAACCAACTATGATTTGAATCAACAATTACCTTTTCATGACCTTGTATACTTCTTTTGACTTGATGGAGAGACTAATGTCCTTGAACAATACTCACAGAGAACTCAAAACACAAATATCTAACATGACTACCTTGTTTAATGATCTCACAGTGCATGGGAATAATGGGATGTAAACCATGATATATGAATACCTTCTTACACTTTGACACAAGTTTTTGATGACTCAGACAAAGAATATTGTATAAATTATGACATGACACACCAAATAAACATCATTGACCTTATGGATGAATGATATTTTCCCCTCAATAGATGTGACTCTCCTTGAGACAAATATCTCTTTACACATAACTCACTTGGTAACACTTACTAAACATATGAATCACAAGTCCACTTTTGACAAGACTCAATAGTCTGTGAGAAGAAAAACTCTTTGAAGAATATTTTTGACTATAAAACATATATAAAACATGGTGAACAATAGAATTTCATGACACAAAGAATCAGACACACTTTGACTAACACCAAGAAGACACATACATAATGCATTTGAAATTGAAGTTCATTGAACCACAACTCAAACCTATATGTAACTCCTTGAAGACCACAACAGAAACATGATCACAGGTTGAGAATCATCAGAGCTCAAACATAGACTAAGCAATATACTATACAGATTTATTTGGCATGATTTTGACACATATTTAACATGACAAATGACTTTGATCATATGCCTTAGTAGAGTCATAATTTGAAGACATCAAATCAAACACCTTTCTATGATAATTCTTTACCGGGAACTCCTCGTGCTATGATTATTTACTAATGCACAGCTTTTAGTTTGGTGGATGGAATCTGGAAACACAACAACAAACATAACACAAGAATACCATAGACTATGATAAGAAGGAATGATGATAAATCTGAAATATAAGTGTAAATTATAATATCAACATGAAATTGTTACAATCTCACCCATGAGGTACTTCAAGTGTTACTGACTTCACTTGCCTTCCAACAATAACTATGGGAGAAACTTCACAATTACACCTCTTAATGGCTTCTTTAACACACCTTCAAAATGATGGCTTCCTTTACACACTTACTCATACAATATTTCTCACTACTTCCTTCTATGCTAAATGAGGGGGGTGGCCTCTCTATTTATAGAACTTCCAGGCTTATCCATCTTATCTCTAAGATAGGATAAGAAATCTACTCTGACGAATCATATTCCATACCTTAACTCTTATATGTACATGTAAGCTTATCTTTTAAGATAAGATAAACCTTATCATTTCACATGGGTTCCACATTTTTAGACTTTTTACAAATAAAATACACAAAATATTTATGACCTCACTCCTTGTCCTTATTACCAATATAATATTTCTAATTCCTAATCATGTAGACCCTACTTCTCTACTTACCCTAACTTTGACATTTTAACATTACCGAACCACTTACGACAAATATTTACTTTTTACCACAACATTCCTATTGTACTTTTGACTATTACCGTACTATACATTATTGGCGGCATCGTACCGGCAGCGCCGTTATCTTCTATCAGATGCTACTACTAATTATACTTAACAACATCCTATTCCTAATACACACATTAATGAAATAGAAATTACAGAGGAAAATTTTAGTGTCGACATCTTCCCCCTTCCTAGCTTCTACTCCATCCTCGGAGTAGACTATTCTGGTGCTTGGAAAATCTTTAACTTGTCGTGGTTGACCCATTTCGTAATGGGAGTACCATCCAATTCCTCCAGTCAGTATGTACCATTTTCATGCACAACTACTATTTTGTAGGGCCCCATCCATTTTGGAAGAAATTTTCTCTGTCTTCTTTTTTTGTATCTGGAATCATATACTAGAACCAAGTCATTCACATGAAATGGAGACCAACGGATCTTTTGATCAAAGTATTCCTTCTACTTCATTTTCTTCTTATAGCTTGTATCCTTCGCTATTTCCCTCATTTCCTCTAGCAAATGAAGATGTACCAACCTTTCTTTTACTGAATCACTTTCATCCATCCTTTCATTTTTCATAACTCTCACAGTGGGAATATCAAACTCAATAGGAAGAACTGGATCAATGCCATAAGCCAACTGAAATGGGGAGTATCTTGTTGTTGACTTTGATGTTGCCCTATATGCCCACAATGCTGCATGAATCCTTTTATCCCACTTATGTACCTGCAAGGCTGCATCTTTTGCTAGAATTTGACACAACACAAAATTTGTTCATTCCACCTGTCCATTTGTGCTTGGCTTGTATGTTGTTGCCTTCCTGTGCTTAATAGAAAACTTGTTGACTAGGGCTTCTACCACCTCATTAATGAAGTGGCTTCCTTGATCTGTTACAATTTCTAATGGGCAACCAAATCTAGTGACAATGCGTTCATATATGAACCTTGCCACTTCATCCATGGAAGTTGTTTTCAATGGCCTAGCTTCAACCCACTTGGTTAAATAATCTGTGGCAACTACAATATACTTATTTTGGCGTGGGGTAGTTGGAAGTGGACCTACAATGTCTATTCCCCACTTTTCAAAGGGACCAAGTGGAAGAATAGGGCATAATGGAGCTGATGAAGTCTTACGGTTACCATGTGTTTGACAAATATCACATGTCTTACAATAATTATAACAATCTCTAAAAAGAGTGGGCCAGTGATAACCTACATCCAAGATCCTTCTTGTTGTAAGTTATCCAGAGAAGTGTCCTCCACATGTACCATTATGGAATTCTTCTATCAGCTCCTTCCCTTGATCACATCCAACTACCCTCTTGTACTGTCCATCAAGTCCTATTCAAAATAATACTCCATGCAGAATAGAATATGGACGACTGGCTTGAGTAATCTTCCTCTTAGTCTTTGCATTGGCACCATCAGGAAACTTGAATTCATTCAGATAATTCTAAATATCTATGTATTCACTAGGGATTGTGTCA
The DNA here is from genome assembly GCA_019776745.2 of Taxus chinensis. Lineage (NCBI taxonomy): Eukaryota > Viridiplantae > Streptophyta > Pinopsida > Cupressales > Taxaceae > Taxus > Taxus chinensis. Next base: position 160,845,266 of record CM034152.1, on the reverse strand, counting down.
AGGGATAACAATGTTGCATCTGGGAAATCATCATCATCACAAGATGAACCTAAACCCTCATAGGCTCGAGAGAGTGCATCTGCATTGACATGCTTCTTTCCTGGCCTATCTATAATATCAAATTCAAATTCTTGTAGCAAAATTATCCATCTTGCTATCCTCCCTGATGGGTTAGGCTTATTTACAATATATTTTAGAGCCTGATGATCTGTTACAACTATAAATTTCTGCCCTAGCAAGTAATTTCTAAACTTCTTTACAACAAAAATGATAGCTAGAGCCTCTTTTTCTGTTACAGTATAATTTACCTCAGCACTGCTCATTTGTCTAGCTCCCAAAGTAAACTGGATGATCATTCCCATTTTCATCCTTTTGGCTCAGAGTACTTCCTAGTGCTGCATCTTCAGTATACACAATGAATGGCTTGCTCCAATCTAGATTCTTTAAAATAGGTGAAGACACCAGGGCTTCCTTCAGTTGTTCAAAAGCTTCATGTGCCTTATTTCCTGGTTCATAAGTAACATCCTTCTTCAAGAACTGGGTTAGTGGCTGTGCAATCTTTGAGAAATTCTTGATGAACCTTCTATAGTAACCCACATGGCCTAAAAATGATCTCAACTTACTTCTATTCATAGGAAATGGTAACTCTTTGATTTTTGAAACTTTATCAGGATCAGTACCAATACCATCTCTGGATACAACATGCCCTAACAAAACACCTTTAGAACATCCAAAGACACACTTTGTAGGGTTTAGTGAGGCTTGTGCTTCATCTAACCTTTGAAATGCTATCTCCATCTGGTGCAGGTGGTCCATCTTGCTCCCATAGATGTAAAAATCATCCAGAAATACTCTGATGAAGTTCCCAATGTAGGGTTCAAACACCCTATTCATCAAACGTTGGAACGTTGCCGGAGCATTACACAACCCAAAAGGCATAACTCTATAAGCAAACATTCCCCAAGGAGTGGTGAACGTGGTCTTCAATTGATCTTTCTCCGCTATACGAACTTGGTTGTATCCGCTATATCCATCAGCAAAACTATAACACTCCTGGCCAGCTACTTCGTCCAAGATCTGATCTGAGAATGGAAGAGGGTAATGATCCTTCTTTGTTGCCTTATTGAGCTTCCTATAATCAACACAAATGCGTAGCTTCCCATTCTTTTTTATTGAGATCACAATGGGAGAAACCCATTCTGAATTCTCCACAGCAAATATGAATCTTGCATCAAGCAACTTATCTATTTCTTCTTTTACAGTCTTGGAAAAATTAGGATTCATTCTATATGGCATTTACTTTATGGGCTTAGCACCATCTACCAGCTCAATAGAATGTTCTACCCAACTTACTTGACGGAGTTCCTTGTAATCAAAAGTGAATAGGTGTATGTACCTTCGAAAGAGCTGGAGGTAGCATTCCTTCTCACTCTCCATCACAGCATCACCAATCTTTATTTGTTGGAGATGATCATCAATTTCTTCTTCAGATAATTTTATGGGTTCATGAGTCAGTGTGACTGGAAGGATATCCATGACCAAAACATCAACCTCACTTTCTTCATCTTCTGTGTCCACTTCACTGGTACTAGAGTAATCAGAGGATGTCCAATCATCAGTTTCATCACTTGAATCCATAGGTTCTGCCTTATGATGCCGAGGGATCACATTTATCTTCACCCTCTCTCTGCCACGTCCAAGTGTCATGAAGCCTTCATTCCAGTAGTTTCTTGCATGAACTCTCCTTAGCCATGGTCTTCCCAACAACATTGGGTACGCAACAGTACCATTTTTCATCACCTGAAAGTCTACCACACATACAACACCCATAACAGATATTGCCACATTTGAAACAACACCTTCTGGTTTAGTTTTTCCCTTATTTAATGACCTTAACATAAGTGTTGAGGGGCGATCAATTTTTAAACCCAACATATTCATTACAGACTCGGTCATTACATTAACTGCAGCACCTCCATCAACTAAGACATCATGAATTGAAATACCATTACATAATACCTCAGCTTGTGGAGCGTAGGGATCCGCCTCTACCTCCAAAATAGGGACCTCAACCTCCTTCCTTCGTCGAGCATTGAGTCCACTTCGCAGCTCCCGCCTCTTCTCAGAAGACATAGCCAAGAGTTGACCATATGTAATATTTGCAGGCCTTTTGGACAGATCTTCTAAGATGGAGTATGGTCCTTGTCCCTGTGAAATCAGAAAATCCTGCACACCCAACTTTCTTCTCCTATGTTTCTTACTAGTTTCTCCTTTCATCTTCTTAGGATCATTTCCATCTTGGTTATCTTTTTCTTTCTTTCTTTTTGTTACAAACACATCTACTTCATTATTTATGCTCTTATCTACTACATCAAAAGAATTCACAGGTGCTTTTCCTTTATCATTATCTCTTGTACCAGATGTAGAAGCTCTATCTAGACAATTATACTTATAATGACCCTTTTTATGACAACCATAACATACAACTTCAGAAATATTTCTTTTTGGACCTCTATCTCCTCCCTGAGAACTAAATTCCTTTCCTTGAAGAAGATTAATAGTTAACTGACCCATCTTCTTGAGCAGATCTTCATACTCAGTAGATGTACTAGGGAAAAGATTTGTGCTCACCGAGAGTGGTTGTGGATTCTGGACCAAAGGTGTTGGTGTAGGCTCTACCTTAGCAGCAATTTCTTTGGGCTCCTCTTCCATGCTTTCTTCTTACCTTCTTGCAATCTCCTTTGCTTGTTCAATGGTAGCTGGGTGGTCATACTTCACTCGTTGTCTCAGATCTCTGGCTTCATCCCAAGAATGAAGTGCTTACAAAGGAGATTATCCATGCCATTCATCAACCCATCCGCTAATCCTTCCTTCCAGATCTGGGCATCGAGCTTCCTCCTTAGCTCTAGAACACGAGCATGATAATCCCTTATCTTCTCCTTCTCTCCTTGGGATAGCTTTGTGATATCGATCATGAGATCTGCATATTTTTGTTGTTCACCAAATTCTTCAAGAAAACTTTCAGTTAATAAATCCCATGAATTTTTCACATTATCACCTAGTGTTTCAAACCACCTAAGGGTTGAACCATCCAAAAAGGTAGGAAAAAATTCAGTCCATTGTTCCCTTCTTATGAGGCCATTACAAATGCAAGATCATTTAAACTCTTGAATGAAAGAGGAAGCATCTTCATTAGATTGGGCTGAAAAAATAGGAATCTTCCCCATTTTCAAAAGTAACCACAGTGAAATACCAATCCACAAGTACAATCAACAAGACTTATGTGCACAAATAATTGGAATCACTATAATAGAAAGTGACTTTACACCTTTCTACAGTAAAATAGAAATGACCACGGTAAACTATGGTAAAACTTGACTTACTGCGGTAAAAAATGACTTTACTGTGGTAAACACTATTCATGGTAAAAAGTGAAGTTACTGCGGTAAATACTATTCACGGTAAAAAGTGACTTTACTGCGGTAAATACTATTCACGGTAAAAAGTGACTTTACCATGGTAACTACTATGCACAGTAAAAACAAGGTTACCCTCCAAATATTTTCTGACTAAGTGGGAATATCTCTCCAGAAAATCCACCAACAAGGAATGGTCCCGGCAACGGAACCAAAATGTCATCACCAATCCGGCACTATGATAATTCTTTACCGGGAACTCCTCGTGCTATGATTATTTACTAATGCACAACTTTTAGTTTGGTGGATGGAATCTGGAAACACAACAACAAACATAACACAAGAATACCATAGACTATGATAAGAAGGAATGATGATAAATTTGAAATATAAGTGTAAATTATAATATCAACATGAAATTGTTACAATCTCACCCATGAGGTACTTCAAGTGTTACTGACTTCACTTTCCTTCCAACAATAACTATGGGAGAAACTTCACAATTACACCTCTTAATGGCTTCTTTAACACACCTTCAAAATGATGGCTTCCTTTACACACTTACTCATACAATATTTCTCACTACTTCCTTCTATGCTAAATGAGGGGGGTGGCCTCTCTATTTATAGAACTTCCAGGCTTATCCATCTTATCTCTAAGATAGGATAAGAAATCTACTCTGACGAATCATATTCCATACCTTAACTCTTATCTGTACATGTAAGCTTATCTTTTAAGATAAGATAAACCTTATCATTTCACATGGGTTCCACATTTTTAGACTTTTTACAAATAAAATACACAAAATATTTATGACCTCACTCCTTGTCCTTATTACCCATATAATATTTCTAATTCCTAATCATGTAGACCCTACTTCTCTACTTACCCTAACTTTGACATTTTAACATTACCGAACCACTTACGACAAATATTTACTTTTTACCACAACATTCCTATTGTACTTTTGACTATTACCATACTATACATTATTGGCGGCGGTGTACCAGCAGTGTCGTTATCTTCTATCAGATGCTACTACTAATTATACTTAACATCCTATTCCTAATACACACATTAATGAAATAGAAATTATGAAGGAAAATTTAAGTGTCAATAGAACCTTCTCTTGCTTGGACAAAATCTTGCAATATGACCTAATTTTTGACAATTGAAGCAAACAACATTCCTCTTCCTTCTAGGCTCAAACACACTCAAATTCTAAATATAATCCTTAAATCTATGACCATACTAATAACATGAATAACATTCACCAGTGAAGATATCTACATCTTTCTTAGGAAACCTTATTTTGCAATCTCTAGCTCTATGACCAAAATCATGAAAATATAACATATCCATTGAAACAAGTACCATACCTCATAGAATTATGTTTTATAACTGAGTTATACCTTTTTAGATCATCTCTTTTGGTCACCTTATCATATGATTTAGTACTTAAACCAACTTCATCATCATTCTTTCTTTGAAACCCTAAGTTTGATTCAAGGCCTTTTGACCTTCTAGAACACCATCAAGAGCTTTGGAGCTATTCTAAAGTCTCTCATACATATTCAACTTGTTAGAAGCATCCTCTAAATCTGATTCAAGAGATTAAAATTTTTCTTCATACCTGGAACAAGCATCTTCCTTCTCATTTAGGGATTTTGACATATTCTCCAATTGAGATTTCAAATCCTTGATGGCTTGATCATGCTTTATCCATATCCTTGAACTGACTTTGATAGGCCTCAATACATGACTGAGCTATTTTGTTCCTTCTTCACAATACAACCTCGATACACACACACACACACACACACACACACACACACACACACACACACACACACACACACACACACACACACACACACACACACACACACACTCCCATTGGTTTTGATTTAAAGGATCTCCTTCAAGATGTTAAACTTGCTTCACAAGGACCTTATCTAATACCAATTGTTATAAGCACAAGGGATTGAGAGTGGGGGGTGAATCTGTCTTACAATAAATATCCTTTCATTTATCAAACCAGAAATTCATCCATTATATTTTTTATGCAATATCCATGATTGTGTGTGCTTATTAAGATATGTAAAATCAACCACAAGAGAAAGAAATTAAAGTACTAAACACAAGAACAACATAAGTAAGTGGGAAACCCTCATGAGGAAGACAACCCATTGAAACTCTTCTTATATTAGTCAAATCAAAATAATTTAGTGAAGCACCAACTTCACAAGGAGTATCAACCCTTAGTTTATTATAGCACCAACCTACAAGGAGCACCATCCCATAATCTAGTAGAGCACAACCTCTACATGAAGTACCAACCCCTAATTTAATGAAGCAATCACTCCACAAGGAGGCTACAACCCCATAAGGATGACCAAGCACCAACTTAGCCACCTAAATATATATGATATCTGATTTTTCTACTAACACAACTGATGGGGATCACAATTTCAGCTCACAAACCCTAGCTCACACACTAGGTCTTCAATCTCTCATATTCTTGTTCTTTCTTAAATTTTCTTTTCTATATCTTCTTGTTCTCATGAATTTAATAAATATTAAAAATTTAATGCTATTAATCAGCCTTAAAAACATGTACTCATACCTTCAAAACATCTTCCTCTAGGTCACACTTCTTCCCTCCAAGAGCACTAGTTAAAAAATGAACCAAACAAGCACTTGAATATTTTTTTCTTCCTTCCAAACCAAAAGAGGTCGGTACCTTATCATAATTTTGACCCATACATATCTATAGAATTTAAAAATTTGAATTATAACATTTACATTTGACCCAAATAGGTCTTCCTAGCTAAAACCATCATTTCATGTGCCAACATGGCTCAAAACCCAATGGGCACAATCTTAAAATTTCCCTAACATTAGTACCATAATTTTTCATGACAAAAAACACCTTACATATGAATAAAATATAATTAAACATTCATACATGGTCACAATTAATATCAACCAATCAAATTATTTCATTTACTGGACCCAGTTCCCTTTACAATTCTCAAAACAATTGTTTTCTACACTCTTCAACACCCTAGAAATTTAATAATACCAAAAAAACACTTATATTAAACCAAACCATGAAATGTGACAATGTAATGTAAATTTCAGAGCATGTATTGCACTTCTAAGAAATTTATAAGTCATGAAGCATCCATCTATTCAAACCACAACTACATTTGACTTCACCAAATCAACCTGCTAAAAACATTGTTTCTGAATGTTAGCTCATAAAATAATTTATAAAAAAAATTCAAGACCTATAAATGGATTCATTGGATTCCAAATGAATCCATATTAACTTTCCAGGTGATAGGAAGTATCAAACAATCCATCTCATGCTTCAAACAACATCAAACTTTCACTAGAACACATATTGTCTTTAACTGTGAAAAATTGTCTTACTCAAAGAATGTTGTATAAATCCTATTAAATGACCTCATCATGAGAAAATAAATATCTCACTAGAAATATATCTGAATCATATTTCTAACACAACTTTAATCACTTCAAAAATCTCCATGTAGCTCAAGTTATGCTCTTTTTACTGAACCTTACTATTTGAGACCCCAAAACTGCCCTTTGACCAGTCAACCTATTTGGACCTCAAAACACCATGTAACTTCATGAAATTGTCCTGAAAAATCCATTAACATCAATAAAAACTCCAAATCATCATGCAAATTTTATTTTGCATCCTACTCCTTTGGACCATCTTGTCTTAAAACCTTTTTCTCCAGAAAGTGTTATTTTTAGGTGGGGCCCACATATCACCATGACCTCAACCATACATTTATATGAATCCTAAGGAGTCCTCTATATCATCTAGTCATGAATTATTATGAAACAATAAAAAATGGGTCACAATACTTCACTTTCTGTCAACTACTTCTAGCTAGGGTTTAAATAGGGTTTTAGACCACTTTATCTTCTTAACAATTGTTCATAAAAAATTAATGATCAAATGACTTGATTATTTTTATGAAACCTTATAAAATCACCTTGAAATAATCCATGAAAGGAACAAGGTACCATGCAAATCACACTGTTCAAAATGAGCATCAAAAGTTGCACTTCAAGCTGGAATTTGACTTGTTTTTCACCATTTCTCACAAAATCAGTCATATTTGGAAAAATACACATCATGAGAACCTAAATTTTTTCTAAGAGAATAATAACTCATCCCTATAACATATCCAATCATAATAATGTGAAATCCATACCTCAATCTCTCTAATCACTAAGACTTACCTATGTTTTCATGCTAGATCCTCACAGTGGAAGCTAGGGTCAACTGAAATAATGTAATAACTAAACAAAAAACCTCTAAAAAATGACCCAAAAATACCTCATATACTATGATGCACCTGAATGCATGATTCTATGAGATTATATAGCTCTAAAACACTTTGTCACACCTCCAAGCTACTATACCTGCTCTTAATGAACACTTGTAACATAGTGAATCATTTGTGTCTGCACTATGCCACTGCTGGGAGTTTCCAAAAACCCTAAAATCATGCTATCTATGAGACAAATTGCTTCTAAATCATCCAAGAATCTCACACTGCCAAGCTACACCTCTTAGGCACTTGTATAGGCTTGCTAGAACAAGTAATCCTCACTGAATCCCACTATATCAGCTCAAACACATATGAAATAGTATGTTAGCATCAAATACAACATCATAACATCATAATGAAAAATTAAATTTTTCATTAATGTTGTTTTGCATCAATGAAAACACCTATTAGGACACCATGCCAACATGGGAAACGTGTGCAAGGAACAAGGATTGTTTTGTAAAATTGGGATACCACAGACGAGATTAACATCACCTATGTGCAAGACATGTTAACTGTTTGATAAAATTTCTGAAAGAATGGAAATCTCATAGAATATAATGGTTACAGGATATGCAGAAAATGGTTTTTTTGAACTTGCATTAGAATCTTCAAGAAAAATATGGTTGGCAGGTTTGAAGCCACATCCCACAACCTTTGTTGCTATATTCCCAGTATGTGCCAAGATGGGAAAATTATAACAATGAATGGACATCCATTAAAGTATCATGGGAAGATAAAAATTTTAAATGTGTTGTCAGGTGATCAAATGGACATGTATGTAAAATGTGGGGGTAGACACAATGCACGTGAACTATTTGCTAAAATTCTTATAGGAAAGGTGGTTCTTTGGTCAGCACACTCCCAACTCATTTTCAAATAGAAAATGACTCACCATGTGTGCCTCCTTAGTTCGATACAAGCATGGTAATATTACCCTTTTCTTGCACGTTTGTTAAAGTTTCTAGTTTCCTATTTTAATAGAGTTGATAATCAAACCCAAGAAGAATAAATTTTAGGAAAATTATATGAGACAATACCTATTAGCTAATTTTACCTTTATTTTGTACGCAACTAGACAAGTAACCCTGAATGTAAACACTACTCCCTTTTTACCTTGTGATATGGTTGGGAAAAATATGATATTAGTACCAGTTACATAAGCCATGCATTTTGAGGGTTAAACTTGAATGTTAGTTCAAAAATATCTCTTGGAGGTTTTGTGAAATTGTAATAAAACCTATTTTTAATGAGACGTGATATATCTCTATAAACCCTTACTTCTGTGTAAATAAAAAATTGATCATATTCTTTATCAAATGGAGTGTTCCATTGAACCCTGGGTTGTTCCTCGAATGTTTGTTTTCCCCTTTTTTGTCATGCATTTAGTAGTCTAGTTGACTAGTTCGCAACTTTAACAACCATTGAAAGTTAAAACTCTAGTTTGGTTTTGACCCATAGTTTTGGACCTGGGTGTAGAAATGGAATTCGGCTTCCGCATACCTATAGTATTACTCCGTGAAAATCACTACCAACCCTTAGTTTAGATAAAATCACCTTGCAAGTTATTTTTCCAAGTTTTCTTCGTAGGCCTCCATTCGTTGGGTGATGAGGCCATTCAGGTGCAATTCTGATTAGTAGCTCTAGAAAGATGGGTGCTAATTTAACTCAGTTCACCAGTTAGGGGTTCTATAAGTTCTAAGTGTTTCCTTGTATATAGGGGAGTAGGTATGGATTTGTTTTCTCGTGTGTTTAAGTCTTTGAGATTATTTTTGAACACATATTGTTGAGCTACTTGTCTAAATTTGATGTTGTTTGGAAACTTGTAACTAAATGGATAAATTTATCGTATGACCTTATCGAAGCAAAATATCGATTGGGAAACCATGTAAACACTAACACATGACTATAGGAAACCTTTTTTGACACTTTCTTGAAAAAATGAATGTAGATAAATGGTGTTTTCTCTCTCCTCTCTCTATCTCGCTCCTTGGCTTTGAAAATGAAATAAAATGACATTTGTATTTCTTACCCTTCCTATAAGTGTGCTAAGTATTGTTTCATTATTATTGAAAAACTATGAAATCATAAATTGTGCTAGATTAAAGGTAGATTCCATGCCATCAGTTGTGTTGACAATGTAACACTATATTATCTTTGAAATACATGTAATTGTAAATAGATAAAGTAGTACTATTGTTATGAATGGGCATGTTATTTATTGATTTTGTGATGTGCATGAAATTGTTAGTTTATGGGAATGTTGGAAAATGGGCAATCTATTTTGGGAGTGGTCTTAATTACGTGTTTATATGTTTCTCTTATGTTTAGATTTTTGAAATAGTCATACACCATGTTGATCATTATAATTCTCTCCTAATACTTGTATTATTTTGTAGAACTTGATATTTCTAAATTATCGAAGTGAACCATGTTATTAACACTTGTACTTATCTATCTTAAACAAGTCTTGTTCAATTTTGCAATACCCCTATCATATTAACAAAATAATTTTACCTATCACACATCATTTCTTTTCTTACACCTTTAATGATGTCATTAATAGATCTAAGAGATGTAAACTTGGAATTAGTTTTACCAACTTACCTACGCATTAAACCCCTCTCAAATTTTATTGATCTTAGAGAGGTTGGATTATTCTATTGTCAACTTGTATCAATGTAGATCCCTTGAGTTTGAAAGGGAAAAAATTAAGCCTAGTACCTTATTAAGATATTAATTGGCGAATGAAACCCATGTTGAATTTTTTACTACCAAATTATGTCCCTAGAATGTTAAGCTTAGGAGAAAAGATAAACATGAAAACCACCCCCTTCAACTCTTTAGTAATCCCTTCCATGTTTTAAATGATAAGATCGTTATTTCCTTATGGGATAACGTATGTAGACTTTGTGACCTTATTTCTCAAACATGGGACTCATTTGACCCATGTGTATCTCAAAATGCATCCCAAAATTTATTTAACTATAGAAGCTTGATTACGTAAGAGGAGATAAGACCTCAAACCCATGCTACCATAAGAACATGTTTGCCTAAAATAAAAGTATGCAAAACCACCTTATGGAAATTGAAATGGATCAACTCTTAACTTCTTTCGTAGTCCTAAATTCTTAAGTAAACGTAAGAGTTTGTTTGTTCCTTCCTATGAACCTAGTAGAGAGTTTTCATGTGGTTATGTAATTGTATAAGATGCTTAGATGCAAGGCATAATGTCACTTTGGTGACATACATGACCAAATGTTTAGCTTATAATCGTACGATTGTTCTAGAAACTAAACATCATTAGAAGGAAAGGTAATGTAAAGTGCTTGGGATCACATGGATAATTAGGATATGAAATAATGCACCTTTAAGTTTCTAATTTAAAGAAAATTTTGTAGCTTTAGATCTTAGTTGTTGAGAATGTACTCTTGTGATGTTAGTATAAGAATTTTAAGTACTGTGGAGACTTCTTGTAGCTTAATAAATCCTTCTTATGATGTGAAAATGGATGTGAGTTGATCCATGTGAAAACAAGAAAGTGAGAAAACAAAGTTTCAAATTTGGGATATCGAATCTCATGACGTGTAAATGTTAAGTCACTTATAATTAACCATTGAGCTATATAAATTATTTGCAATAAGATAAACGAGCTAAATTATATTGAACCATTATAAGTTAAGTATTAAATGAACCAAAAGAAATGTGGTCCAAAATAAAGGAAAATGTGTGCTTTCATGTTAAGTACTCTTTAAATCATTAAGGTTAAATAATGAAATATGAATATAAAAAAGTTGTAACCATGAAAATGTGGTAATGTGGAAGGTGCTTATTCATGATGTTCATATTATGGTTGGGTCGTGGTTTTGTAATTGATCATTTATAATAGTGTGGATTTGATGTGCATATGGTGTCGTCATATTGTTTTCATGTTCTTCATTTTTGTGTAGACGTCTTATATGATGTGGAGCAATCTCTTATGAACCTAAGTGGTGTAGCATAGTTGTATCAGTAAATGAAAGTAAAAAAAATCTTGGTTTATTTTGTCTTTTGTTTGGGTCCTACATGGGTGGGCACTACAAGTCTCCACTGCTTAATGCCTTCCATTTGTATTTAATCAATAATATCACCACCATGCAACTACAAACTTGAAATGAGTCTTAAAATGCATGTTTATTTATAAATAAGGTGTGTGTCGCTCTTGTGTGTGTTGTGTTGTTATATCTACAATTGGGATGCATTAAATTAATACTTAAATATGATATTATCCACTATATTTTTTGTCATGTGTCATGTAAATTGACCCGACCTAAAAATAGTCTCGACCGGATGTACACAGAAGGACGATGTCTATGTGAATATTGTATTTTTACTTACACACTCATTAAATTTACTTATAATCTTGGGGTGGCATCCATTTAGGGTAAATTATGCAAGAGAAAAGAATTTTATGCTATTATATTCTACACATTTAAATTCCCATAACCATTCCTCTCCATCCCACACAATTCAAAACCCTATTTAACCTACCAATTTATTCACACCCCCTAGACTAACAACACATATGTTACATATTGAATCCCACATATATATTTTTTGTTTTTGAATTAAATTGTCTTTTGCTAAGCATATATGGTCTTTTCATGTGTAAATCCCATAAAAATAAAAGAACTCACTGAACATGCATATAGTCATTGTAGGTGTAAATCCCATGCAAAAATAAACACGCTCTAGGAGTTTACCTTACGAGTTGGGCTTGCAAGTCCATGCTCTAAAAGGGGTGAGCTTGAAAATGTGGATTTCATGCATCAGATATACATATGGTGTATGTGTGCGGAAGGATAAAGCGATCCTTTGGATCAATGCACCATATAATTCAAGTGATGGAGTTTACCCTATGTGTTAGGTTTACAAGTCCACTCCCTAAAAGTGGTGAGCTTGAAAATGTGGAGTTCAATTGTCAGCTATGTATATGATGATGTTTGTGTGCAAAAGGATAAAGTAATCCCCTAGATCAACAAACCGTATTGATTCAAGCAATGTTCACAATTATACTTATCATCCAACGAAAACCCAATATTATGAATTGTTTTAAAATGTTGTCAAATATTTTCCTTAAATATTAAAAAAACAACATATTAAAACCATAAATAATGTTAGGAAAAAGTACTGTAGACTATGATGGGTGTTTTTACGTAAATTATACATCAAAATAATATATTTGGGTTGATTTATTAAAATTGAGTTTGTTTATAAGTTCACGATTGAGGATCTTGAAATTATCTTCACTTGTCCAATCCCTTCTACAAATATGATTACCATTTCCATATAATAATTTTCCTACAAATCTATCACATCCCTCTTTGCAGTATCAAACTTTTGATGTAATAATTGTCATATGTGATTGATTGTGTGGAACTTTAGATTATTATTATATTGGACTATTTAATTATGCTTTTATAAGTGTAGTTTAAAGAAAAATATTGTCAAGATGACATTAATATGTTAAGCATTATTTATATTATACCATGTGGATTTTAAATCATGATTTGGTTAACTAATTGCATGTTGTTGTTAGGAGTTGATTGTAGAATAAAATTCCCTCAGATTGGAGAGAGAGCACCATCAAAGAGAGGATAATATATTTGAAGTTATAATACTAAAAGAAAGAGGGAAATGTGTACACAAAACCTCAGCATTAACATAGTTATACTAATTGGTATAGGGGTAAGATGCTTTTGTCGTATTACGGAAAAAATATTATGTTAAGACACTTTAATATTTCATAGTATGTAAAAATATCGTTAAGTGTCACATAACCTCCTTAGAATTTGAATGTCCATCTCAACTTGGGTCTAGTTATATGTCCACTCAAATATAGGATTTAAGAACTATAGGACCACTTACATGTTTCATGTTTTTTAGTCATTAAATCCTTTGTAAATTTTTAACCAACCATATCATCTAAATAACACATTAAAAATATGATTATCATTATTTTTAATATATATTACCCTTCCTAATATGGAAAACACCAATAATTATTCTTTTTAATAACTATATATGCATATTAGTTTATTTTTATCATATATATAAACTAATGTGTATATACTTATTAAAAAGAATTGTTATTGGTGTTTTTCCAATATTGAAATATTACCACCCTTTAAAAAATGTTTTTAAGAGAAACCAATAAATTAAAAAAATGAGAGAGATAAATACAAGGATTGAGAATTTTTTATTGTTTCTTGAATTCATAGCAGTGAATTATTGGAAGGGAATAAATTGAAAGGCAAGCCTTTCAATTCGAAGTCTTAAAAAATTAAATGCCTCATGCCACCTTCATTATTGAAGGATGGGCTTCCATAAGGTACTGGATAAAATACTATATTCTCATATCTATAAAAAAGGAAGAGGAATAAATTTTTAAAAGAGGCAGTGTTAGAAATATTTTGAGAGTAGAGAGGGGATTTGGAGATTAGCAGAGTTCGTTTATCACTAAAAGTTGGGTTGCATATTAACATTTGCAATAGACTCTCCTAGCTCTATTGTCATGGGAAATTTATTTTCTTCCCTCTACTTATTTGAACTGTCTCTCTTTAATATTCAATTTTTTATGATTAGTGCACTCATTTGGGCACTATATTACATATACTGTTGGCATATTTGCTCATGATTTAGAGGAAGTATATAGTGAATTTACAATTACGAGTAAGAATATAATTAAACTAGTGAACACCTTCAGCTTAAGCAACTATGAGTAAGTAGCTTCCACATCATCGAAGTCACCCAAGGCACGATCCTAGCTTAAACTGTCTTAATTTTGTCTTTTCATCTAGTTACAAAAGGAGAAGTTTAAAATCCTATAACAAATTAATTTTTCTTTCCTTAAATATATGGTTTTTATATTTTATTTTCCCTTTTAACAATGCTGAAAATTAATAGTATGTAACCTGTTTTAGAATTTTATACAATATAATCAATTAACACAATTTTTAAAATTTTATAGAATTTATCTTGTAAATTGATTTTCTAACCAAAAAGAAAATAAAAACCTAGCAATTGTAGAAACAATCAATTAAGAAAATTGAAGATTTAGTTTAATACTACTACTATTTTGAATAAAATTAAAACATAATTTTTAGGATTTGAATTTGTATCATGTAATTATTCAAACATGTAGAAAATTTGTTTTGTTAATTGGGGGACATTAGATATAAAGACATCTAAAATAGTAAAATTTTAAAGATTTTAATACTTTCAACTTTGAAAGTTTTTATATTGTTAACTATAGAGTCATAAAATTTCTTCATGAAGACGTAGATTTCATAATAGTGTTAATATCATAGTTGGAATACTCGTCAAAAACCATGAAAAATGAGTAACTCGCCAAAAAGGTTAAAAAAAACTCACTGAGTTCTGGCGAGTACTCACCAAAACTCGATGAGTTCGTGCTAAATACTTGCCATATGCTTCTTTTATACGTATACACACTTTTCACACGCAAAAAACGTCGTTTTTACACAATTTTGGCTCTTTAAAAGGCCCTTTACTCCCTCATTGTCACTCACACAACCATTTGAGCTTGCATTGCTTGTGTTGAGTGGCTATTAGAGTGAATTCAAGGAGAGAATTTGGAGATTTGCATTTGGAGGTAGTTTTTTTTTTTAGTTCTTTGAAGTTTTTTCAAATTTTTTGTATATTATTTAGGTTTTATAGATTCATATTGTGATTATAAATACATGTACTGTAAAGTCAAATGCTTGTAATTTTTTTATACTCATTTGCAGCCAAAGGTATGTATTTTATTTTTTTAACGCAAATTCATTGTAAATTAGTTAAATTTTATGTATATGTATTGTAATCAATTCGTTTTGTAATTCTAAATACACGTAATGTAAAATTGAATGCTTGTAATTTTTTTATACTCATTTGTAGCCAAAGGTATGTATATATATATATTTTAATGCAAATTCATTGTAAACTAGTTAAATTTTATGTATGTGTATTGTAATCAATTCATTTTGTAATTCTAAATACATGTAATGTAAAATTGAATGCTTGTAATGTATTTTTTTTATTTACGCAAATTTGTTATTCAGACACATTTTTTTAAAATTAAATTAGGTTTACGTTTTCTAATTTTTTAAATGTGCATTGTGTTGCAGATTAGAGCTTAATAATGGCATCAGGTTCAACATTTGATTCGGCATCACTAGCAGGGACTGTTCCTCTGAATGCCTGTTCCAAAGCATGGAAGTATGGTGTATGTGGAGCTAATGAGAACAATTTTTTTTGTAATTTCTGTAACAAAAAAATGAATGGAGGAATCAATTGTTTGAAATATCACCTTTCAATTATTGTTTGCCGAGATGTTACGGTTTTCCCCAATGTGTCGGAAGAGGAAAAACGAGAGATGAGAGCAGATTTGGTAGGGTTAGAGGAGAAGAAACTAGAGAAGGCAAGGCTGAAGGCAACCATAAATAAGCTATTAGACCTGGGGTTGAAATTGAAGAGGATTTAGAGGATGATGTGGCAAAAATTGTGGGCTCTACTCATGGTCCACGCATACGAAGTGGAAGATCCGGAAGAGGTGCATCTTCATCGAGTTCAAGCAAAGGCATACCAAGTTTTTTAGTGGAAAGGAACACACCTGGAGCACAACCTTCATTGGAAGGTATAGCCTAGAAAAAATATATACACGAGGAAGTGGATAAAACTTGTGCAATTTTTTTGTACTATAACAACCTGTCGTTCAATGTGGCGAAGATCCCATACTGGGAGTACTTGGTGACAACGTTGACAGTTGTAGGGAAAGGGTACAAGGCGCCCTCTCCAAAATATTTGAGTGGGAAATTACTTGAGGGTGCAATTGCAGATGCCATTACCATGCTAGAACAACACAAGAAACAATGGAAAACATTCGGATGCACCATTCTTTGAAATGGGTGGACGGATGGAAGGAATCACACCATCGTTAATTTTTTAGTAGCTTCAAATGGTGAGATGGTGTTTTTAAAGTCTATTGATGCCTCTAACATGATAAAAATGTAGATAATTTGAGTATTATGTTAAAGATAGTTGTATTTGAGGTCGGTGTATAGAATTTTGTGCAAGTTATCACAGACAATGCAACAGCATATGTCGCATCTGGGAGACTACTGCAGGAGAGACATCCATCACTCTTTTGGACTCCTTGTGCAACTCATTGCCTTGACCTTCTTTTGGAGGACACAGGTAAAATTGATTGGGTGGGGTCGGTTGTAGAAGATGAAAGGTCCATAACGAAGTACATATACTATAACCCTTGAGTTCTGAGATTAATGAGAGAACACACAAAGGGGAAAGATCTTGTTTGATCTAGTGTCACAAAGTTTACAACTAAATTTTTGATGTTGCAAAGTATTTCTAGTTTGTTGACATCTTTAAAACAAATTTTTGTGAGTCAAACATGGCTAGACTCACAATATTCAAAGGAAGCTGATAGAGAGAGGGTTGCAAAGATAGTTTTTGATGATATCTTTGGAAATAGAGCTATAGCAATCATCAAGGTAATTTCAAACTTAGATTTATATTTCATTCCTTTATTTTAATTTGTTAAATTATAAATATATTGTTCTACTTGTCACTTTTTTATTTCATTTATAATATGTATTGTAAGTTTACAATCTTACATTTTAATTTGTGTGTAGGTGTCAAAGTCATTGGTGAGGGTTTTGTGTTTGGTTGATGGGGAGAAAACCCCCATAGGGTTTATATATGAGGCCATGGATAGGGCCAAAGAGTCTATCCAAAACTATTATAGGGGGGACATCAAATATGGTCCCTTTTGGGAGATTATTGATCAGAGGTGGAACAATCAACTCCACCAATCTATTCTTGCAGTGGGGTACTACCTCAACCCCAAGTATTTCTACTTTGAAAGATTTACAGATATGAACAGACAAGTTATGGAGGGTCTTTCAACATATAATAAGAGGATGATACCGTATTTTGAGACAAGGGACCTCATCATTTTAGAGCTACAGAGTTACAAACATGCTAGGGGGAGACTCTTTTTTCAGTGCTAGCTATTCAAGGGAGATCCACTCAGTCACAAGGTAATAACAATTAGAATTTTTACCAAGTTAATTATTAGTTACAGATTTTATTTTATTAATTAATTATAAATTTTTTATTATCTTGTTTGTAGGTTCTTGGTGGGAGGATTGGGGAGGGAATACCCCAAATCTTCAAAAGTTAGCCCTTAGAATTCTATCTTAACCTTGTAGCACTTCTGGATGTGAACACAACTGGAGTTTTTTTTAGGCCATTCACACGAAGAAGCGCATCAAATTGAATCAAAAAATGCTCAACGAATTGGTTTTTGTGCAATACAATCTTCGGCTTCACACAAAAAAATTTGAGGCCACATCAGAGGAGCTCATTGATTTGGATGAGATAGATCCATACAGTGAGTGGACTGAGCAAGAAGAGGAAAACCTTGCATTCACAGTGAGCGAGATTGCTTATTTTGAGAGGGAGGCTATGGAGGGAGAATCACTAGTAAGACTCTGAGGAGATATTGGATTGGATGACATCTTTGGAGGTTATCTCCAACATACAGCAAAGGAGCCACCAACACCACCATCTAGTTCCAGGATCGAGCCAGATTCGCAGCCTTCTAGGAGGAGTGTGGAGACGTAGCCGAGTGTGGGGACTAGTAGAGGCACTAGACCCTCTCCCCAATATTTCTCTAGATTGGGGAAGAGGAAAATGTAATTTATTGTTTATTGTAAATTGCATAGATATGAAATTTATGATGATATTTTCTAATGTCAATCATCATAAATTTATATTACTTATCATTCGGTTCTTGTATTTACATGCTGATGTGATTTTGTATTGTATTTGTATTCAAATATAATAGAAAACACTTATATAACATTTTATTGGCTCATTTGATACATTTTGTAGCTATGTGTTGCTTAAAATTTATGTTTTTAAAATAAATTTGAGTATTTTTTAAGCTGCCAAGTATTCCTGAGTATTGGTCGAATATTGCCGAGTTTTTTTTTGGGGTCTGCCGAGTATTTTCCAAATGTAAGTATTCCAACTATGGTTAGTATATTTATATTTTTCAAAAAATATTTTAGTATAAAGAAAACTTTTGGTTGCGTATTTTTCAGCGTTTTCAGGTGTTTTTCGTTATCTTGGCTTTGCGGCAATAGGGGAACTTGGGTACTTCTACACCTGATATTTCCATCACGTTTCCATGGATGGTGCTATTTGCAGTATCCTTCTAGAGGAGGAGGATACTCCTATTATCTGCATCAAATACATAAACATTAATACCTCCATTCGAACCCTTTCTAAGAATTCCCTAATTTGCATATTCGTTTGTTTCTGGCCCAAAGCTCCATATTTTCTTAATTGGCTTCAAAAGAATTGGGAAATCTCCTCCTCTAATCAGGTAAATATTATTCCACATGGTTTTTTCCATGTTACTTTTAATATCTCTTCGGCCCATGATGATGTTTTTTGCATTGGCCCCTGGTTCATGAGATGGGTTGGCTTGATCATGAAGCATTGGTTGGAAAGCTTCAAACCAAACCTGGAAAACATGAACAAATTCCATGTTTGGACTAGGTTATACGAGCTCCCCATGGAGCTCTAAAATGAAATCACCTTTTTTCAAGTGGGAAAATTTCTTGGGGAGTTCATCTATAGAACAAAACCAATGCAATCAAGGATGTTTGTTGTCTATGTTAGGATCTGCACCAATCTTGACATTTCTCAACCGCTTCCCATCTCAATTTGTTTTAAACTAGAAACTATGTGATGGAAGTAGGATATAGACTATGAAAATTTATGCAAAGCATCATACCATAACAACTCATTTAAAAAGATAAATGAATTCAAAGAGCTCAACTTGCTCAAAACTTGTAAAATTGTTCACTTTCTCAAGTTAAGAGACTTCACAAAACATGTAATTTTTGGATGAAAAGCCTAATTTAGATTAATCAATGAATTAAAAATGTTTCTTATACTCACACCATGCTATTTCAACTATCACACTTGGTCAAATCAACCAAATGCTTCTATTTCACTTCTATCTCACAAAACTATCATTTTTGGCTTCTTAAGGTCATGCTCTTGGTGAGTTTATGGTTTGAGCACTCTATAAACACCTAGAAAAAAATAAAGGTACTTTTGAATACCCTTTATGCTCTTTGATTTTTGAGATAATTATTTTGTCTCAAATCCTAATATATCTCATTTAATCACCACCTCTTATTCTCATCTTGCCTCTCACTCTAGTAACCCTTCCTCTAGGGTTTTCCTCACCTGAATTTTGAAATAAGGAATTCCAAATCAAACTGTAATTCTTTCTGAGTACCCTTTTTGAATCTTAATCTCCGTGCAAAATTTCAAATCCCCTTCTTAAGGAAAAATTAATTAAAATCTCACTTCCTTTGTTTTCTATTAGGTCTTTAGGCCTTATCACAGATCTATAGATAGACTGGTACAAACTATGGATAATTGGAAATTATTTAAAACCTAAAACCTTTTTAATCTTATTACTCTCACTCCCTAGGAACTTTGCTTCAATTTTCAAGTTTCAATTTACTAGTTAATGGCTTATGTGTCAAGTTGGGTAACTAGTCCTTCTCACTAATACCTACTACTTTGTACCTCCTTTGTCATGTTTCCCCTTGAAAAAAACCTTTTAATGCTTCCATTCCACTTAAATATTGTTTATAACTCCCTTAATACTACTGATATAGAGTGTCATGTATTAGACCCAACCTTGATCTTCCTTCCTTTCAATATTATCTAAGAAACTAAGCTTGCAACTGTCACCTACAAGATTACAAGGAGATTGTCATGTTCACTTAGAAATTAAAGGATTCTAAGGAGAATATTCTTATTGATTACGATAAGGGGTCTTAAGAATATGATTTCATCTAAACCTATGAGTTTGTAAATATATTGGAACCTCCTTCAAGCAATATGCAACTTAAGTTTTGAGACCTCCAAACCACCACCTACATGCAAGGTACATGACTATCACAATTATCTATCAAATGAAACCTCATCTTGCAAAGATTATTTTTGGATAAGGATGATGAATCAATGAGGATGATTTATATAAGTTTTCATACCTTGAATGCACATGCAATGTCTCCAAACTATCTTATCTCTATGAACCCTTAGAGGGTTTCACAATATACCCGAGAGGTTTCTTTCACTCTCCAAATGTATAAAAGTTTTCTATAAA
Source organism: Taxus chinensis (assembly GCA_019776745.2). Lineage (NCBI taxonomy): Eukaryota > Viridiplantae > Streptophyta > Pinopsida > Cupressales > Taxaceae > Taxus > Taxus chinensis. Next base: position 160,824,213 of record CM034152.1, on the reverse strand, counting down.
GGATACAAATTATTACGTGGTTCTGTAATAATGTTAACTACATGTATGAGCAATTATTAAAATAAATAGACAATGAGGTTTCAAAGAAAATTATTCAAAGATACCTATATTGAACTGTGGTTGACAATGACATAGTCTTCAAGGTTTCTCAATTTCAAATAGAGACTAAAATCCTCTTAAATACATTTATACCTTTGCAATGATATGTCATTCACCCTATCAAGAGAAAAATCACTTACAATATTTAAGGAACATCTACCAATAACAATCAATTTCCTTTCTTGTGAGAAACACAAACTGTCATAGTTTTGTAAATAATTGCTTCATGGCTTTAAAAGGTCAAACAAAGTACTTCTATTGCTAAATCCTAATGCATGCATGAGAATAAATAATAATCAATGGATTCACACCATAAATAATATTGAAATCTCTCTTTCACGACATATATAGCTTCTTCTTGACTTCATTCACTTGCACATATATCCTTAATCAAGAAGACTGTACATTTCAAGAAAAGATGACAAAATTGTCCCTTTGAAGCTTGAATTCTCTTTTCACTCAATAATCTCTGAGTTATAATTATCAAGACTTTTCACAATGGGATAAATCACAAATGAACAAGGAAATAAAAAAACTTTTCCAAAATATTGACCCACACACAAAATTTGCAACTTTTCACACAAAAACAAAGTACTCAAGTATTAAAGTTTACATATTCATTACATAGATTTCCTCATTCAGAGATCTCTCCATGAGCCCTTCTTCCATATCAGAATAACAAACTCCTTCTCTAAAGAGTTTCTTCTTCATAAATACATGATATTTAAACCCTAACTGTTTTATGATTACATGACATGATTTATAAACATGGAGAATTCATTTTCTTACCTTTCTAACACATAATTTTTCTCTTCACACACACATTAGGAGTCATTTATGACATGAATAAATCTATACAAGACCTTCTAACTACCTAAGACCACAAACACTTCTTAAAAAATACCACAATGGCTTAGGCACACTAGAAATTCAAAACAACTCTTCTAGAGGGAAACATGTTATTTGAATTTTTTAAGACTTGACTCAACCACATAATATGACATGAGCTTAAATTATACTTTTGGACTTATAGGAACTCATAGATTACTTTGTAATTCCAAACCAAAATTGTCTTGACAACCCCAAAATTTTTCCCAAGGAGAGATGCTCCTACATAAAAAATGTACCATTCCAATGCTGAAAATGCCTCAAATATGGGCATTTTGTTCGATAGTGCCTGGACCTGATTTTTTTTTTACTAAGATGAGGAGGGATATGCCAAACCTAAAGAGGAAAATAATCCTCGCATGAAGAAATTGTGGAATAACAAAAAATGGATGATCTCTTGAAAGAAGCTCATATACAAAATGGAATCAAAGCCCTAAAAAATCCAGAGGAAACTCTAAATGCTCATGAACATGATCTCAAAATCCAAATCCTAAGGAGGTTGAGTCTAAAGATGGTGAAATCCATGATGTAGACACCTAAATTTAGTATGTATACCCTTGATCACCCACGTGCGCATATTTATTTTATTCATCCCCTTCATCTAATTAAATTCCCATCCAATCCCCATTAATTAATTAATCATTTAATATCTTACATGCATAATTATTCCATCCATATTAATATTTATTCCTATTAATTAATTAATACCCTTCATCTTTCCCTAACCAACCTGTTATTTAGGATGTTTTATCCTAAATTCATCCCTTTGATTTTCTAAGATTTTCTCCCATTTATTTTTATTCCCTAACTACCTTAAATTCATCCCCAATCAATCTAATCCCACATACATGCTTTAAAGAATTTGGTCAATCCTTAAAAACACAAAAATCATGCCAAAATCAAAAAATATTTCCCATTAGGGAAAATTTCCCCGCAATCGGCGGTGACCTAGTCTAGTCGTCATTGACCCTATAAAACTAAATCCTTCCTTTCTAATTTTCAATCAAAATAATATGCATGCAAAAACATCCAAGATCTCTTATGATCTATGAATTTTCTCTCTCACCTGAACGCTTCTTCAATAATCACATATATCCTAGACATCATTTCAGTGTACTTGCATCACCCATGATCATATTTTGTAAGACTTATTGGTATATTTGTATATCTTTATTGATATTTTTATCAAATTATCTTTGTATTACTCGTATCTAATCTTTTACAGGTTCAGATCAGTCTTAACAACACTCATAGCTTCTCCAATAACCTTTTTTTCTAGCCTTTTGCTTGCATGTTGTACTTCTCATCCATTTATCCTTGACTTTATCTAATGGGTAAGTGCAACAAATTAAGGGACCAAAAAGTGGACATAAAATCCCAAATTTTATGACTGCGATCGTGGTCTATTTTATCAGGTTTAGGAAGTCCCGAACCAAGATTGTGATCGCAATTTTTAAACCATGATTGTAGTTCTAAAGAGTGATCGTGGTCCTCTGATATATAAAACATAGCCTCGGTTATTTTATGGATAGGTCAATTTAGAACCGCGATCGTGGTTTCTAAAACGCGATTATAGTTTATAAACCACGATTACAACCCTAAATATATCATCAAATTTGACCCTCAAGGCTTGGGAAATCTCTAATTTTCCCGAACCAGAGATTTGGGAGGTCATTATGGCATGTGAAAGGCCAAAAGATTCAAATTTTCCCTTTTTGCGGACTTGAACCATACTGAAAAATTAAAAATATGTCACAAAATGGGTACCATCGCGTAGGGGAGACTGTTAGCTTCATACAAATATTGATTTTAAAGTGAATAGAATAAGATAAATATTATTTTATATTTTTTTACTAATTGTAGGTCATTAAGACACTTTTTCCTGTGAATGTTCATGTCTAAGTTCAAGACTGTAACTTTTGTTTCACTTTTTAGAATGTGATAAAACCTACACCATCTCAAATATAGAGAAGTTCTATACACATTCAAAAAAATGTATTTGATTTCGATAATTTTTATGTAGTTATGCTAGGAAAACAGAAATTTCTCCCTTTTCTAAAAAATTTCAAACCACTTTCACGAAAAAAATCATTAAAAAAAATATTGCTCGAAAAAATACAAAAGAAAATCCATCCCAAGGTAGATAGTGGCATCTAAATTTTCATCAAAGGAAAAAAAAACAAGTTTTGTTCATCCAAATCGAGGGCAAACGAACTGCAATCTTATAGGTTTTTTTTAAAAAAAACCAAGTCATAGAATTTTGAGTGTTTATTATAGCTAAACTTGTCCGTTTTTAAAAAAATTTAGTAGTTTAGAAACTAGATTTAGGATAATACAATTCATATTTATATAAAATTTTCTAATTTTGAGTGTGTGTATTGCTAATATTTCCTACAAGTTTATATTTCGCTCTTTTTTGCAATATGACGTCCACTTATGACACCTTTTTGGCCCCCCAATTTGCTACACTTACCCTAATTCGGCTACAGTCATCGCCAAACCTGTCAAATTGCCATTGACCCAGGCCCAATTTTTCAAATAAACCTCTTCCATTGCTATTTCCTGAAGTTTTATGCCCATGGTCCTTCCTTGCTAGCTACTCACAACATATACAGATCCCTAACATCCTCCAGTTGGCATTCAGACTCTATAAGTCTACATATTTATCATACAGTCCAAATCTGCGTTCCCAGGTTTCCATTGACCTACCTCATAACAGTCTGGGTCATCGTCGACCCATACCAGGTCACAGTCAATTTATAATTATTGCAATCTAATATGATTTTAAATCATTTCCATTCATTTTTCATATTCAGTAACATTGTTGTTTCTGAATGATATATTATGCTATAATCCTTACATCTCTCTTTCTAAACAAATGGGGGTTGAAATCCATGAAAGGAATATAATCACTTCTTGGAATTGCATTGTCAAGAAACCCCCACATATATCAATCTAATCATTCTTTGTTACAGTCTCGCAGGTATATCAAGTTGTAGCAAGAATCACCCCTTTTACACCCGTATTCATCACATCACACATCCAAGGTAACATAAACCCTCTAACATTTCTTAGTTAGTAGTTTCTTTAGTATATAGTAAATTAACTTCATTAAGAACAAGAAAATTGTTAAACATTCCTAGCACACCCGGTGGGACCACCCTTTTGGTGATATCTTTCTTTTATGTCTATATTTTACTTTTTTTTCTACTAACACTGCAACGTGAGGCTTCACCTTATTGCTTGCTCATGTTGAGTTTGTGGCTTGGATCACTCATCGCTCAATAAGTGAAAACAAATAGGAAAATTGTTATCCAACTATTCCTTGCTTTTCCCCTATTTTTCTCCTTTTTACATTGTACTTTCCTGTTCATGTCTGTATCCTCATCGAATATCACACTTCATTTTGTGTTAAAAAAGAACGTTCTTTTTGAATCCTGTTTGCTCATATAGCTTAAGTAAGGGTCCAACTTACTGCATATCACATCTTATCACACACGAATTGAAACTCACAAATAAAATCACACACCAAAACACTTCCTTTCCTGGTAGACTTATTGGGATTTGATCACCCAACAGAAAGCTGCCTCAGACATTCCCTAGCTAAAACTTATCCGAAACCAGACATTTTTTTCCTTCTTCTAGATCCTTTATTATCCACCCCCTTCTCTTTTTCACATTCTTAATCAAAACATAAAAGGGATTGTTTCTTTATTTTTTTGTTTAAAATGGAACACAAACTTTCCTCGAACAATTCTCAATAGCCCGTCATGAACCCATCCAAACCCTTGGTTTCTTCTAAACCTTCATCCATCCTCATATATGAACACGTTCACTGTAGACCCACTACTTCTTGACCATGTTGACCAGTAGATTCCAACTCGTCCCTGCCATCTTCTATCATCTCTATTTCATCTAGCATGGTCATTCCTATCTGGCCTTTTTATATTCCTCTTTTTCCTATGACAGATATCCCCATCTAATCCTAATCATCATATCATGATCTTACTTTTCCCCATTATATATCTCCTCAATCAATCCAACCTTCATCATATGATATCTTTCAGACAATCCTTTCCTAACCCACCACCAAAAAATTAATTTTCATCCTCTACATCATATTAATTTAACCCATTTTCAATCAACACCATACACTAGACACCTCCCTCCACATCCATATTATCTACCTCATCATCCACTCTTATTCTAGACATTGTACATACGCCTCCTTTAGGAGCTATCCTCACATCAACTATACCCACAATCCTTCTACTTACCACCTTAACTTCCATCACCTCTCTTTTATATACTTCCAATCCTACTCTCATCACATCCACATCAGCCTTGACTGCACCCACCTATCTATCCACACATATAATTTCTAAACCATTGAATGCATCTCTTTTGAGCACACCCATCACTACCCTTATATCTTCTACATCCACAAATCCGCCCAGATATACATTGAAATTTTTGTCACATATTTCCTTGCCCATGCCTACATCATCCATTTCATCCCAATCTTCTACATCTACCATCCCCATATCTACATCTCCTATCACATCTTCTCAATCCACATCTACATCCAAAATGCCTCTTGAGACAAACACAAAAGGCATTCATATCTCTACTACAGAGACCCTCATTTCTATACCAATTCATCCACCATCTATATCACCTCCTTCTCACATAAACCTCGTCAATCGAATCATACAAACACCCCTTTCTCTTTATATTGACATGCCTAGTCCTATTATTGATTCCACACACACATCTACCCCATCTACCTTAGTCGAATCTACTCCTCCATCCACATATATTCCACCTTTTCCAGTCATACCATCTTTAGAGCCTATATCGGTTCATCTTTCAATGCTTCTACCCACACCTACCGCATCGACTATCGTGACTCCATCCCCATTATCTCCTTCTTCATCTACACCACATAAATCCTTTGAGAAATATTGGAAAGAACTTAAACTTGCAACCACCATAGGTGATCTTCCCGTCTCATCCACACAACCAGACATTCCCACATCGAACCAATCCCCATCCTCATTTGAAAAAATCATGTAAAGAATACTCCCTCCATTCACCATAGCACCACCTTCTAATCCACCTGTTGAAATCATTGTCATCCCTATCAAGGGAACTCCTCAACAATCCAAATCCAAAATTTTTGGCATTCTTCCACTATAATCCCTTGATTATCCTCATAAGAAGATTGCCATTCCTCCTATCAAGAGCATATCTACATCCTCCATCATGGGGCCACATCCCTCTGTCTTAGGACCCCCTCCTCCATCGTGACCAATCAACTAATCCAAATCTAAACAGTCTGATTCCCTCATAGAACCAACATCCTCATCAAAAACACCTTCATCTATCCAACCATCTAATTCTAAATCATCCACCACTGCGTCTTCTTCTAGACTACCTAGATCTTGGCACAATCCACCTTCATCCTTGCCATCCACACCATCTCACATAACATATTGTGGTGCATACATAGAATCATATGTCGAGGTCCTCCAACATATAATTCATACTTTTACCATCACACTCCCACTGATTAGGGCCTTTGACCCAAACCTTTCGAAGCCCTCATGGTTTGATCCCTATTGCATCTATACATATCATCATACCCCAGGTCATGACACTGAGCATTATAAGACCCTTCAGACTATCATCCACGATCTTATTGAGTGAGAGGACCTCCTTGACGAGTCTCCTTCTCTATCTAATACCTCATCCATAACCCATTTTAATCCTTTTTCCACATATCCATCCATCCAGCCTCTTCGTCTACCTACATAATCTTCTATTACCCCTCTTCCACACATCATTCCTCCTGATGAGGGTACTCCTTTATTCATTGATTATTTTTTCATTGTTACATCATCCTCCTGACATCCATTTCATATCATCTAACATTTACTATATTATCCACATTACTTTCACTAGGGGAACACCTTCCTCCCATTATTGATCTTTTAGCATCCTTCTTCTCATCTTCATTGATTCATCCTCCCATGCTAGGGGGACTTCTTTCTAGGACTTATATGTTCACATATTAGTTTCTTTCCACATTCAGCATTATCCTATCTCATATAGCTTGGTTTATTTGATTGTACCTTTCATCTCCTCCTCTTATGACCACTTTCATTACCATATATGTGTTTCCCTTCAAAAGCACCACAGCCTTGTCTAAAATCCACCATTTAAGGTGCATGTTTTCTGATCTTTATTCATCTCACATGGTCCTTTATTATCTTATTTCTCTCTGGGAGGACCATCCATTTGTATTAGACGGATGCATTTTCTTCCTTAATGACCAACGCTCATCCTTATTTTCACTTGTTCATCTTGTCCCATATTTCCAACGTGACGTCAACGTCGATGGCTTCGTAACTTTATTAGGATGTCACTACTCTAGAAAGGATTCAACATGGAAAGTTGTCCCCTAACTGGATTAAACCATATGGTATACCAGAAGTGGAACTGCTTAACTCATTTCACTTATGACCATTTTTTTGTTAGCACATTTACCAATGTACCCTTAGTCATATCTTTGGTTTTTTCCTCCGTCTTAGCCCCTTCCATATCTCATTATGGTGATTTGGAGCTATGTGGTCTTCTGTCACTTCCTAGATGTGACCTTAAATATGGGCACCACGGCTATGCTCGTAGCATTTTTTCGTATCGATAGGTTATCCCTTTTGGTGGGAACTCCGTGATCATTACATCTATCACCTTCTTATTAACCTATTGAAACCATGAAAAGGGTTTAGGGATGTCTCTAGTACATTCATTTCCCCCTCCTTAGTGGTCTCCTTAGCTATTCCTAGCTCTCTCCCATGTAAAATAAAAATTAATGGATGCTCTTGTCAAAATCAAAGTTATAAAAAATAAACCAATTCCCTTGAAGGTTAGTTGTTCATGAAAAAAAAATCAAAAACATGAAATCAAAATCAAAATCAAATAAATAAACCAATCCCTCAAAGGATGTCTATCATATATTATTCTTTCCATCTACATATTGTATAAAGTAGACCATACCCTCGAGGGATTATTACCCTTTATGGCACTCGAAGGCTTCTTGCATTGATCAACCTTCCATTTTATTAACATCCTAAGAAATCTTCCCGCATTGATCAAATTTCTTCTAGAAGACTTCTTGTGTTTATTAATTTTCTCTTTCCCCTTCCCAGAGCTGGGGAATAGTTTTAGGGAACACCACTTTTGGAGAACCCTCTTTCCTTGTACAAATACATCTCAAACCCCTTTTTTCATGTCAACATTAGGTTCATGAGATGATTTCATCTATTTTTTCCTTATGATATTTGAAATGACTATTGTTGGTTATTTACTAACATTTGTTTTGGTCGCATGTGCCTTGCGTCACCTGGTCCCCCTTTTTTTTACCTCCAATGCAGTTGGAGGCACCTTTTCCTTGTACATTCCTCGCTATAGCGTAGTGTTGTTCGCACCTATAGGTTGCCACTATTGCAAGGAATTTTAATCCTAATCCTATCACATTTTTCTTTCAACACATCTTTCTTCATCTTAATAACATATATATTATCTATTTATCTTACAACACATTTATTCTTACTTACATCCATCATTCACCACATTCATTCTTAATTTGTTTTCATCACATCCTACCTATATACATTATAATCACCATGATCAAATTTAAACATAAACCATATAGTCTTAATCCTCACATCATACATCTATATAATCATTCTATTCATACACATACCAATTTAAAATAATCATCTAATCATACATTTATTTCACCATCATCATCAAATATAAAACAAACATGCATTCCAAAGGAGCCATCATTATAACATCTAATCTAAAAGCCATCATCATGACATATAATACAAAATCATTATCACATCAAATTAAAATTCATCACATCACATAATGAACACATGATAATCCATGATGAAACCATATATCATATATCAAAAAGTGTATCAATACATCAAAGCCCTCTAGGGGGCTCCCTTAAAGAAGAAATGCTATCAAAATATATTGTTGAGTTATGGAGTTTAATTGATTCACTGCCATGCTTTTATAGACTTGCTAGAATACATAGTAACTAGCGTTGGTTGATGAAATGACATCATTAAGGAAAGGAGGAGATGACATCCATTAAGGCTAACCTGCATCGATTTCCTGTGTGCGACTACTTTAAGTAAGTCACGAGAATTAGATCTAATATTTGTTGTAAATTTGATCTAATGGTTGTAAATGTATAAATAAAGTAACCTAAGTTTGTAGATGCTTATATAAGCATAAAGATAGGGTTAGAAGGTAGATAATTAATTGAGAATTAAGAGAAGTTTCCCTTAGAGAGAAAAAGAGAAATTTGTAATAGAATAAATTACATGACATCCAAGAAGGTGTGGAAGATTTCAAATCTTCATTGTACTTCCTCTGTGATAATAGATTTGTTATTTCTTGGTGGACATAGCCCACACTAGGTGAACCATGTTAAATCTTGTGTATAGTTTCTTCTTTTATTTCTGTATTTATTGCTTATATGATTTTATTTGATTAATATATCCATACAACTAGTGTGATTAACCCCAACAAATGGTATCAAAACATCTTTGTTTGACGGTTGTGTGTGTTGACATATCTACTCACATAGAGATTTTCGTTTGAGTGGGAGCAAAGAAATGGGAGTAGAAAGTATATTCAAAGTAGAGAAATTTGACAATCATGATTATCTATTATGGAAGATGCAGGTGGTGTAGGATTACTTGTATCAGAAAGATCTATACTTAGCATTGGATGATAAAGAAAGAACTGAAAAGATGATTGATAAAGAATGGAAAATTATTGATAGAAAGTCACTGAGATCTATAAGATTGAGCCTGACAGCATCTATGGCTTCAAATATTACCAAAGAATGATCTGTAATAGAGTTGATGAAAACTTTAGAAAATATATATGAAAAACCTAGTGCTTCAAATAAGGTTTATTTTATGGAAAAAAATTAATTTAAAGATGGAAGAAGGTGGTTTTTCATTAACTCATTTGAATGATTTTCGGTCTATTATAAATCAATTAAAATCAGTTAGTATTCCATTTCAAGATGAAGTGAAAGCAATTTTATTACTATGCTCTTTGTCATATAGTTGGGATAAATTGGTAATGGTTGTTAGTAATACAACGTATGCTACTAATGTTTTAAAGTTTGATGATGTGGTTATTATAATCCTGAATGAAGAAATACGCAGGAAAAGTACATGAGAATCATCATCTGGAAATTTTTTAAATGTAGAACTTAGGGGAAGGCAGAAAGAGAGATCTAAGAGCAAGAATAATGGGAAATCAAAGTCTAGGAATGACATATCTAAATCCAGAGATAAAGGTATCATTTGCTGGAATTGTGGAAAGAAAGGTCATACAAAGAAGGATTGTTGGTTTAAGGAAAACAAAGAGAATTTTCCAAACAAAGGTAAAGAGTCAAATGTTGTTACAAAATAGGTAATGCTTGATGGCCTAATTATCTCCTTGGATAATAAAATTGAATCATGGGTTTTAGATTCAGGAGCCTCTTTCTATGCAACCCCTAATAAGGGTTACTTCAGAAATTATGTCCAGGGTAATTTTCGGCATGTTCATTTAGGAGATGATGAACCATGCAATATTACTAGTAAAGGTGAAGTTCACCTTAAATTTTAGAATTGAAATACATGGATATTGAAAGATGTGAGGCATGTTCCCAACCTCAAAATAAATCTAATTTCTGCAAAACAATTGTGTGAAACTGGCTACATAGTTACACTCATAGCCAAATCTTGGAAAGTTACTAAGGGATATCTTGTTGTAGCAAGAGGAAAGAAGACAAGATCATTTTATTTATCTACATGTATTACTAATTTCCTTTCTATTCTATCTACTTCAGATTCAGCTACAAGCATGTGGCACAACTGGCCATGCCATATGAGTGAAAAAGGAATGCATATCTTAAAGGAAAAGGGTAAGATATTAGATCTGAAATGTGTAGATCTTGATTTTAGTGAGCATTGTATTTTTAGAAAGTATAAGAGAGTGAGATTTATCAAGGTTGGGGAAACAAAGAAGAAACATAAATTGGAGCTTGTACACTCAGATGAGTAGGGACTAGCCCAAGTAGCTTCTCATGGAGAATCCCAATACTATATTACTTTCATTAATAATGCCATAAGAAAGGTATGGGTTTATTGTATTAAACCTAAATTTGATGTTTTTGAAACTTGTAAAAAATGGAAAACCCTTATGGAAAATGAATTGAATTCAAAGTTAAAGTGCCTTAGATATAACAATAGTGGTGAGTACTACAATAAGGCTTTCAATGATTATTGTTCAATAAATGGAATACACAGATAAAGGACAGTTCCTAGAACACCACATGAGAATGGTGTTGCAGAGAGAGTGAATAGGAAAATCATGGAATGTGCTAAAAGCATGAGGATATATGTTGGATGGCCCTTACAGTTTTGGGCAGAACTAGTAGACATGACAATTTATGTAATTAACCATGGACCTTCAAGTGCACTGGAAGGTGGAATATTAGAAGAATATTAGACTGGAAAAGAGGTATATCTTTTATTTCTTAGAGTATTTGGATCAGAAGATTTTGTGCATGTTGATAAGAAAAAAATAAATAAAATTGGATGCTAAATCCAAAATATGTACTTTCATTGGTTATGGATTTGGTGATTTTGGATTCTGGTTTTGGGATTTAGAGGATGTTAAGATTATTAGGAGTTGTGATATTGATTATAATGAAAAGAGAATGTACAGGGATCAATTTTTGGTACCCAAGGATGAACTAGTTGAAAAGTTTGTGGATGAAAATGAGATATCAGATTTGAAATTAACACCTACAGGATTACACAGTAACCAGTGTCAGTTCACCCCTAACCAACATCTATTCCATTTGGGAGGAACTAGTAGACATGAACATTTATGTAATTAACCATGGACCTTCAAGTGCACTAGAAGGTGGAATACTAGAAGAATATTAGACTAGAAAAGAGGCATATCTTTTATTTCTTAGAGTATTTCGATCAGAAGATTTTGTGCATGTTGATAAGGAAAACAAAAAGAAATTGGATGCTAAATCCAAAATATGTACTTTCATTGGTTATGGATTTGGTGATTTTGGATTCTGGTTTTGGGATTTAGAGGATGTTAAGATTATTAGGAGTTGTGATATTGATTGTAATGAAAAGAGAATGTACATGGATCAATTTTTAGTACCCAAGGACAAACTAGCTGAAAAGTTTGTGGATGAAAACGAGCTCTCAGATTTGAAATTAACACCTACAGGATTACATAGTAACCAGTGTCAGTTTACCCCTGATCAAAATCTATTACCTGTACTAGAGTTGGTTATAGAATATCCATACCAATGTTAGTTAGCCAAACTGGTGTTGATATAAGGTAACCAACATCGATCATTATTAGAAGTAGATACAAATTTACAGGATGAGTAGATTGAGCCTCTGACACCCCAAATATTAGTGAAAAGCTCACAAAGGGTAAGTAGACCTCTAGAAATATTTTCACCTTCCTTTTCTTATTTATTATCGATTAATAGTGGTGAACTAGAAATATTTGAAGTAGTGCAAGATAAATACCAAAAGTAGTGGGAGCATTGCATGAATGAGGAGATGGACTCCTTAGAGCAGATCCAGATATGGAATTTGGTTAAGTTTCTAGCAGGTAAAAGATCATTTCAGAATAAGTGGGTTTACAGGATCAAGGAAGAAGAGGGTGGGCAAAAAATATACAAGGCAAGGCTGGTAGTAAAGGGATTTGCATAGAAATTAGGTATTGACTTTGGTGAAATCTTTTCTCCTGTTGTTAAAATGAATTCTATTTGTATTGTATTGAGTTTAGTTGTGGTAGAGGATATGTATTTATAGAAACTTGATGCCAAGAAATAGTTTATTCATGGTTATTTAGAGGAAGATATTTACATGAATCAACCGCATGAGTGTGAAGTCAAGGGTAAGGAGAATTTTTTGTGCAGATTGAAAAAGAGCCCATATGGGCTCAAAAAGATCCAAGGTAATGTTATATGAGGTTTGATAGTTTCATGCATGAGCATGGTTATTTGAGACGTGAATATGACCATTGTGTTTATTTCAATATGATTGGAAATGGGAGCTATATTATTTTTTTACTGTATGTGGATGATATTCTTATTGCACAATCTAGTATTCAAGACATTGGTGAGCTTAAAGAAATGCTATATCACACATTTATAATGAAGGATTTGGGATCTGCAAAGAGAATCCTTGGAATGCAAATTTATAGAGATAGGAAGAACAAGAATTTGTATTTGAATCAAGAGAATTATATCAATAAGGTGTTGGAAAGGTTTAATTTACAAAATTAAAAACCTGTAAGTACACCTATGGTTGGTCACTTCAAATTGATCAAAGACCAGTTTCCTACATCACATGAGGAGGTTGAGTACATGGCATGAGTTCTGTATGCTTCAACAATTATGAACTTGATGTATGTTATGGTTTGTACCATACCAGACATTGCACAGGCAATGTGAGTTATGAGAAGATTTATGGTTAATACAGGTAAAGAGAATTGGAAAGAAGACCAACGGATTTTCAGGTATTTGAGAGGGACATACAACATGTAATTATGCTATGGAGGGTTAGATACTTCGTTATGTGGATATGTGGATTTAGATATGGCTGGTGATTTGGATGGTAGGAGGAACACCACTGGATATGTTTTCACAATAGGTGGCACGAAAGTTAGGTTGGATTTCTAGATTTCAGAAGGTTGTTTCCCTGTCTACTACAGAGGTTGAGTATGTTGCAGCTACATAATCTAGCAAGGAGATGATATGGATGAGTAGGTCCATAGAAGAGTTGGGAAAGGAGAAATAGGATTACAAATTATACAGTGATAGTTAAAGTGTAATTCATCTAACAAAGAACTCAATGTTTCATTCTAGAATGAAACACTTCAGTTGAGATATCACTTCATATGGAAGGTATTAAAGGATGGGAAACTAAATTTGGAGAAAATTCATACAAAGGAGAACACTGAGGATATGCTAACAAATCCGTTGGCAAAGGATAAATTGGAGCTACACTCCACTTCTGTTGGTCTTTGATTTTGAGACTTGAAGAGGAAGAAACAAGCCAAGGAAAGGATCAGACGAAGGGGATATATGGTATAGTGCAACAATTTATCTCCAAGTGGGATATTTTTGAGTTTTGGAGATTAAATGCTTCATTGGCATGCTTTAACAGACTTACTGGAACACATAGTAACCAACGTCAGTTGACGAACCGACATTGGTCACCCAAGGACCGGTATTGGTCAGGAAAGGAGGAGCCGACATTGGTTAAGGATAACTAACATCGATTTCCTATGTGTGACTACTTTAATTAAGTCATGGGAATTAGATCTAATGGTTGTAAATGTATAGCTAAATTAACTTAAGTTTATAGATGTTTATATAAGCATAAAGCTATGGTTAGAAGGTAGAGAATTAATTAAGAATTATGAGAAGTTTTCTTTAGAGAGAAAAAGAGAAATTTGTAAGAGAAGAAAGTACTGGACATCCAAGAAGGTGTAGAAGATTGAAAATCTTCATTATATTTCCTATTTGATAATATATTGGTTGTTTCTTGGTGGACACAACCCACACTGGGTGAACCGCATTATATCTTGTTTATTGTTTCTTCTTGTTTATTTCCGTATTTATTATTTGTATGCTTAGATCTGATTAATATTTCTATACAAATGGTGTGATTAACCCAACATAATGAACACATGATAATCCATGGCAAAAACATATATCATATATCAAAAATTGTTTCAATACATCAAGGCCCTCTAGGGGGATCCCTCAAAGCAAAAATTCTATAAAAAATTGTGAAGTGAATATCCGAGGCTCTCAAGTCCTCATCTCTTGGGGAAGGCACAAAAATTGATCCCCACACACATCCATAACCCTCAAGGCCTCCATCTACTCATTGTGGTTATACCACACTCTTTGTACTCCTAGATGGCCTTGCTCCTCCTGTCACTGTCCTCTGTAGGTGCTCTGAGTAGTGCAGTGTCTTTGATAGTTTCTTGAATAAGATTCCCTTGTAATATCTAGCCTCTAATCCTAGTGTTTTGTATTTATCCATGGAAATCATACCGGGAGGTGCTACCTATCCATACCCATGTGGACCTTCTTAGGCACCACTCACTGACTCTGTCACCAAAATAGTGGATAAATCACCAAAACTGGCCCTGTAAGCCTCCCTCTATCGCATGTAGTGGTCTCTCTCCTGAATAACACGGTCCCTCTCCTAAGTGACCACATCCTACCACTACAAATTTATATATATCTCCACTCTCATCTAACCTAATGCAGCATGCAAGCATTCCACCTCTGCAAAATCTCATGCTCCACCATCTCCACCTCCTCCAGGAGTTGCCTCTACATCAATCTCCATCTCCTATACATCCTTCTCCTCCTCATATCCTCTCTCTATAACAACCCTAGCTGCCAATATAGTATCCATCCAATCACCAAAACTGGCCCCAACTCCAACATCGTCATCCTCATCCCATGGTATTACCTCCTCCCCCACCAGATCAACCATGATGGGACTTGATAAATCTCTTTCCATCTCCTCCCATCTGTGCAAAATGGGACCATCTAGTATGGTGTGGATAAACCTAAACCGTTATCTCACTCAATCAAACTAAACAGCCTTGATCATCTCCGCTCATTTCCCCTATGTCTACCTAGTCCTCCTCATCCCTATCAACTCTATGTCTACACTAAGCCATGCAAGAAAATCCATATATGGCCGCCACCTAATCTGATCACCATCTAACTTCACAAGTTGATCTACATACCAGTCCACCCTCCTATCACTCATGTCTCTAAAGGCATGATTAACCCTCCATCTCAGAAATCCTACCTCCAACTGAATGTGGTCTCCTATAACCCACTGAAGCCCTGATGGAAAAATCATTGTTATATTCTCATATGCCCAATAGTGAAATAAGAAACCCACATCCAATCCTAACCTCTTGCCTTATCTATACATGGAAAGCTCATGGTAAACCTGAGCCAACAAAGTGGTCCCGAATGAAAACACTGTCTGGTGGTCCATAATGTTTTCCTCCACACCAGCTAACGCCCATGGAAATTGAGCCCCACCAGAGTCTGGAAAAGTATAACATGACACAGACATCATCATCATCATATAGATCAAGTAACTACATGGTACCCCAACCTTGTATCTCAACTCATATAAAAAATCCTCTAAAGAAAATATGATGTGGGACGCATCAGATGTAAATTTTTTGTGTCAACACTGCTAATATCTCCTCATTAGTAATGGGAACTACTTGTTCCCCTTGTATCGTAAATCTTAAAAAACCTGATACAAATCCTCCATGATGACTTTCATCTCCCCTTTCGTAAACCAAAATTTCCTTGTCTTTCGGTCCCATATCTCCACCAAAGCAATCATAATATCCACATCCCATAGGATCCTCTGGTATTATATAAATCCACCCAATCCCATTGCGGCCAAGTGATCCCACTCGACATCTGTGACATCTCATCTAATATACTCATATAGAGAAAACACTTTATCCCCCAAATACAAGTTCTCTCTAGCCTACGATCATAGACAAAACATACATACATCAGATCAACCATACAAAATCTGATCATGATCCATTAAAATTCATCAAAATCTAAAAACTTGATCCTAATCGATTAAGTTTCATCCAAATTTCAATCTAAACCCTAATCTATCCAATCCAACCCCAGTCGATGTCGACCCTGGTCGGATTGATGCATTTTGTGGGTCAATAAACATAATTGAGGGTCCAATTGACATCTAACTTCCTGGGTTACCGCCAACCTCCCCTGGCGTCATCATGTTTTTACAAAAAAAAAATAAAAATAAATAAATAAAACATTAAATTCAATTAAAAACCACTGTGGGTTTTCATTAATAGAATCCTCCACACCCTCTGGTGCTTCTTCGAAGCTCCAGTGACTTCCATCTCTCTGTTCTCTCTTTAATCACTTTTCTCTTTCTCGTCAACTTTGAGGGTGAAAATGAGCATCATTAATTGACCCCAGGGCTTATATAGCCACCGATTTTAGGTCACTATCGACCCCCTTCGGTCACCGCTGACTCCCCTTAACAGATTACTTTGGTCTTTCCCCCCTTGCCTTACATAATTTCCTAAGGCATCAACTATTGTTGACCATTAAGTCCACATTTGTGGCCATCTCTATTTTCTCTATAGTAATTTTTGATCCAACATTAAAAATATTTCTTCCTTCGAGAAAACATACTCTCTAAGTCCACACTTGTGGCCATATCTATTATTCCTTTGGGCATTTTATTCATTTTATATTCTTAAAATCCACCTTTTGTGGCGATAAGCACTTCTCTTTTGAGGATTTTTAATCCACAATCCTATCTAATCCACACACGAAGCCCTCCTTTGAGGCCATAATCATATTCCCCTTTGGGAATTACATTTGTCATATCAAGTCCACTCTTGGGCCATATTCATGCTCTTTTTTTGGGGCACCATATTCTCGTACAAATTCCACCTTTGTGGTCATACTTTCCTTGCTTGGTGCATATTTTGTTTTCACCTTTGGGACATATTACTTCATCACTCATCTTTTTTCATTTTTTATTCTCAGCCATTTTTCAAGTCCCATTGGGCACCCTATCATTCATCCTCGTCCCTTGTGGATGTGTACCTTTTCATTTGATTCCTTGTGTATGAAGGATTTTTCATACCTTTTCACATATAGTTGCTCATTTTTTGATGACTTTCCAATGACTCATTGGTCATCCTAGCTTGCATCCATACTGCAATGATCTTCACCCACTCATTGGCCTGTAGAATGTTGAAGCTTGTCTCTGTTGAGACCACAATTGTTCTTTACAGATGTGATATTGGAGTCACCACCATAGTTTTTAATTATATTGGTATTTTTTTTCTTGGCGCATCTTTCCTTAGTAATCATTTTACCCATTTTTTCTTTACCCACCCACCCTTTTTCACATACCTTTTTCAAATGCATCATCGATTTCCCTTAACGTCATTGATCCCCCATTTGAGGGGGAGCTTATCATCACTTTTTTTTTTCAATCCTCATCCGATTCTCATCATTTTTGTCTCATGGCTTGTTATCTCAAACCACTTAACAAAAAGGGAAAAAATATAGACATCTAAATTCAGTATCTATACCCTTGATCGCCTGCGTGTGCATATTTATTTTATTCATCCACTTCATCTAATTAAATTCCCATCTAATACCTATTAATTAATTAAGACACATTAATTAATTAATCATTAAATATATTACATGTCAAATTATTCCATCCATGTTAATCTTTATTCCTATTAATTAATTAATACCCTTCATTTTTCTGTAACCAACTTGCTAGTTAGGATGCGTTTATCCTAAATTTATCCCTTTGCTTTTGTAAGATTTTATCACATCTATTTTATGCCCTAACTACCTTAAATTCATCCCCAAACAATATCATTCCACCCATATGCTTTAAAGCATTCGGCCAATCCTTAAAAATACAAAAATCACACCAAAATTAGAAAATATTTCCCATTGGGGAAACTTTCCTCGCAATCGGCAGAGACCCAGCCTAGTCATCATCAACCCTATAAAACTGAATCCTTCCTTTCTAATTTTAATTAGAATCAGGGGCAAGCAAAAACATCTGAGCTCTCTTGCGATATGTGAATTTTCTCTCTCACTTGAATGCTTCTACAACAATACCATATATCCTAGACATCATTTCAGTGTACTTGCATCACTCATGGTCATATTTTGTAAGAATTATTGCTATATTTGTATATATTTATTGAGATTTTTTTCAAATTATCTATATATTGCTTGTATATAATCTTTTATAGGTTTAGATCAGCCTCAACAACACTCACAACTTTTCCAGCAACCTTCTTTTCTAGCGTTTTTCTTACAGGTTGTACTTCTCATCCATTCATCCCCAACTTTATATAATTATTCTACAGTTGCCACTGACCTTGTCAAATCACCATCAATCTAGGTTTAGTTTGTCAAATATGCCTCTTCTGTTGTTCTTTTCATCTTTTTCCTATAGTTTTATGCCCGTGGTCCTTCCATGCAGGCTACTCACAACATATACAGATCCCTAACATCCTCTAGTTTGCATTCAGACTCTCTCGGTCTACATATTTATCGTATAGTCTATATCTTCCTTCCTAGGTCGTCGTCGACCTTCATGAGCATAGTCTAGGTCACCATCGACCCATACCAGGTAACAATTCATTTACAATTATTATAATCTAATATGCATTTAAATCAATCCCAGTCATTTTTCATATTCAGTAACATTGTTGTTTCTACATGATATCTTCTGTTAGAGTCCTTACATCTTTATTTCTAAACAAATGGGGGTTGACATCCATGAAAAGAAACTAATCACTTCTTAGAACCACATTGTTGAGAAAATCCCACATATATCAATCTAATCCATATTTGTTCCAATTTCACAAGTATATCAAGTTGTAAAAAGAACCATCCCTTTCACACTCGTATTCATCACATCACACATCTGAGGTAACATAAACCCTCTAACATTTCTTAGTTGTTAGTTTATTTAGTATCTAGTGCATTAAATTAATTAAGAATGAGAAACTTGGTAAACACATGAATTAGAGGAGGATCTAAGATTAGATGACATTTCCCTTGATCAGATCAAGTCTCTTCTGAATAGTTAAGGACCGGGAAAAATAAAGGAATCAAACATTGTGATCAAATAAATCAAAATCAGAAAAAAAATCCTATGACGCCTCCTATCTCCAATTCTCACAACTTAGAATCCAAAATCAACATCATAAAAAAAACCACAAATAAATATCTCAAAAGCTTCATAGGAGAATTGAATAAGAAAAAGAAAATTAGGTCATACTAGAAATGGGGCAGGAAGACAAAGGAAAAAAGAAAGATGGAAAAACCATAAAAGTGGAAAGAAATATCCAATTCTTCTACATACTTGCAGTAGCAACAAGATCAAACCATCTCAATGATAATTACCTCCTGAAACTTGAGAGGGCTAAATACCCCACACAAGCATCAACTATTAAATAATTTTATCAACAAAGAAAAACCAAACATTATTTTTCTTAATAAAATCAAAATGGACTCGAAATATTTCATCTCAATCATACCTCAAATTTGGAAAAATAGTAAGTTCTATATAAAAGATTCTATATGGTCTTCAAGAAGGCTTACTATGATATGGAACCCCACCAAATTTTCCGGCTCCTTATTTAATGATTGTATCAAAAGGAAAGTATCATAATTTCATATCATTGACATGAATAAGTAATATCTTTGTGCTAATGTGTATGACCAACAAACCAATATTGGTAAGGAACTTTGTTGGATGTTGTTAAAGACTCTAAAATTCATGCACCCTAATGATAATTGGATTTTTGGAGGTGAATTTAACACAATCATCTCTCCTCTAGAAAAATTTGGTGAGTCTAGGAGTATCTCCAAATCTTTCTTAAATTTTTCTCAATTCATTAAATAAAATGATCTTATGGACATCCCACTCAAAATTGGTCAATTTGCGTAGACGAAAAAAAGGATTGGAAGTGACTTTGTTGTAGAAAAGCTTAACAAATTCATCATTACTAAATCTTGGATTTAGAAACACTCATTAATTGAATCTAAAATTAATTGGGAGGTTGGCTCCGATCATTGGCCTATTTTACTGTGAGTCACTCCCTCATCCCCCTAATGAAGAGATGTTTTAAGTTCAAGATGATGTGGACCAAGGACCCATATTTATCTAAATTTTTAAAAATCTAGCAAAATAAAAATTTACAAGGTTAAAAAATGTTTAGATTGGATGAAAAAATTAAAATGGTCAAAAGGAACTCCAAGGAATGGAACAAGAAAACTTTTGGAAATATTTTTAAATAAGAAATATGAGCTTAAAATTCAGATCCTTCAAAATGAAAAATAAATACGAGAGTGAAGAGGGCCTCTTGATTGATGATCTCAATGTAGTTCTTCTCCAAGAATAACTTCACTAGAAAAAACAATCTCAAAATAATTTGTTACATGAATGTGACAAAAACACTTGATTCTTCTATAAGCTGCTAAAATGCAAAGAAATTTCAATAAAATATCCAAAATCACTCTTCCTTCTAGTGAATCTAGTACTGAAAATAAGAAAGTTGGTAAAGAATATGAAAGACTCTTAAAGGACCAGTTGACTGAATCTGGTGAAGACAGAATCATTGTTAGAAATCATATCCTTAGTCAAATTAATTCTCTCATTACTCATGAGGACAATGAATTGCTCAATGGATTTATTTATAAAGAGGAAGTAAGGTGGATTTTTTTCTCATTTAAGCCTGGAAAGGATCTTGGGTCAGATGGATTCCCTGATAGATTCTACTAAATTTACTAAGATATTGTTGGAAAATATGTTGTGGAAGATGTTCAAGAGTCTGGCTCCACCAAGGAAATTCTAAAATAGCTTAACTCCACCTTCATTTCCTTGATTCCCAAATCTGATAACTTATATTCTTTTGATTCCTTCAGGCCCATCTCTCTCTATGTAATGTCTCTTATAAGATCAGTTCCAAAGTAACTTCCAATATACTAAAAAACCTCCTCCCCAATATTATTTCATCTGAGCAAGGTGGGTTTTTTGTTGTAAGACAAATCGTGGATGGCATAGTGATAACACATGGGTTTATCCACTCTGCCACACATTAGAATCAAAGAAAAATGTTAATTAAAATAGACATGACCAAATATTTTTATAGATTCAAATGGAATTCCATTTTGGTTGTTCTAGAAAAATTTGGTTTTTATCAAGCTTAGAGGAAATGGATCTTCAATTGCATTAGCTCAGCTAAGTTCTCTATATTTATCAACTGTGAACCTTCTAATTTTTTCAGCTCCACTAGAGGCCTTAGGAAAGGTGATCCAATGTCACCTTATTTATTCATCATTATGGTTGAGTCCCTTAACTATTGGATATCTCTTCTAAAATCTAATCGAATGCTAAATAGATTTTTGATTGCCGATGGTGCTCCTAGAATCACCCATCTCCAATTTTTTGATGAAATTGGTCTTTTTTTGGAAAGATAATATTGGTGAGGCGCAAAATTTTAGACATGATCTTTATCTCTATGAGGAAGCCTCTGACTAACAAGTAAATAAAATATCTTCTTCAACACAAACAAGTTTTTAAAGACTCTGATTTGCATGATCATGAACATCAAACCTAGATCCCTCAATTGTTCCTATCTTGGAATCCCACTTTGTTAGGGAAGGAACCCCCTTGATATTTGGAAATATAAAATTGAAAAAATTATGAGAAATATGGATAACTAGAAAGGTAAGTGGTTATCGTTCACAGGAAGAATTCAATTAATCTCTTCCTTTGTTCATTTTGTTCCCATTTACATGACGTATTTTCTTCCTATCTCACCCAAATTAGGCCTATGTATCAAGTCTATTTAAACAAAGTTCCTTTGGGGAATTTCAAATGAAGGAAATAAAATTCCTCTGGTGAAATTTGAAAATCTATGTTTTCCAAAAGAATGGGGTGGTATGGGGTTTAAAATAAAAAAGAACATGAATTTGGAACTAGGTGTTAAATTATCGTGGAGACTTTATGCTAAACCTCATGTTCTTTGGAGCATTATTATCATAAAGAAATATTTAGACAACATACTCCCTAAACATATTTTCACTATTCATGAACACCTTGTAGGTTCTCTTATCTGGAACTTCATGACTAAGGATTTGACCATTCTCAAATCACTTTAAAGGTTGAACATTGGTAATGGCTAAAAATCAAATTTTTGGAATGATGTTTTGATCCTTAGATCCCCCTAAGTGATCATAGCCTAAACAATTTAAAGATATGGTGTGAGGAAAGGGTCAGACAATTTGTTAGGGATTACTTAAATCAAAATAAATATGGCTCGATTGATGTGGTGGTCCCACAAAATCTGATCAAGGAAAAATTGGCCCTTATGGACATACTTAAGCCATTTCATTTCTCAAACCATCAGGATTAATTGATCTGGATGGGAGAAAAATATGGAAAATATAATGTAAAATATGGATGTTTTACTATCATCTCCTCTTCCAACAGATCATCCTCTCCCTTTCCTTATCAGAAAATATTCTATAATATGGTCTACCAAAATCTAATGTTTTTCTTTAGACAACTTATTAGGAAAATATTCTCAGTCATACCAATCTATACAAGTGTGGATTTCATAGCCCATCTTGGTGCACTCTCTACCTACAATATGAAGAAGAAACCAATAATCTCCTCTTATACTATGAATACTCCTTTAAAATATGGTCCTTATTGCTTGAAAATTTTAATTTGTCCTAGGTTCTCCCTACTTCTATCAAAGACCTCATTACCTGTTGGGATTGTTCTCTTCATTTTGATAAATTACTTCAAATATGGAAATCTATTCCTATAATTTTATTTTGGAGCATTTGGATGGAAAAAACAAAAGAATATTCAAAGATGAAAATAGAAATATGGAGACAACTCTCTCTCAAATCTTGAGAATTATCAAGGATCTCGTCATGACATGGACTCCTAAAAATGGGAAAATATTCCTAGAAGATGTTAGTGCTTTCAGTAATTGGAAGACCACACTCTCAGGAATTCCTGATAAAGGGATTAAAACTAAAAAACAAGAGTTAATTGGAAGCCACCTCTTAATAATTTCAACCAATTCAAATTTTATGGAGAAGCTAAAATCCTGGAAGGTCTAGAGCAAGTGGTATCTTTCGTAACTCTTTGGGAAATCTCATTGTGTGCAATGAAAAGTTTGTTAAAGCTATGAACATGGGGTAAGAATCTCTAAAGAAAACCCAAAATATTTGGAACAAACAAATCAAATCACCATCATATTAGAGATAAACAAGAGCTACCTATTTGCATGCATACATAAAGCTTGAAACAAACAATCAACCTCTAAACATGACTATATTAGTTCCCTACTCCATGAAAGCTATCTATAAATGAACCTATTAAATATATATAAATTAGTTATGTGTTTATTGATGTCTCAAAATCTTATGATGGAAGCTCACCATTAATGGCTTCTCCCATTTACCTAAATCTTTCTAAGATTTAGCAAACAACAAGTAAATATCTCAAATATGAAATGACATGACTCTAAAATGACTATAGCATAATCTAAATCAGAAATGAGATGAGAGAGAGAGAGAGAGAGAGAGAGTTCTTATGAAAAGGTCGGAGGGGTACCATTCTATTTTGGTATGGAGAAAAATGTCTTTTGGATGCATGTGGGACTAAAAAGGAGTCAAAAAGGTGTTTTTCATAAAAGCACATTAGGAGGTGTGAATTGGATTTGGAAGGCCAAGTGGCTATTTTGAAAAGGTGAGATATTTTTTTAGAAAGTCAAATTCTCATTAGAAAGTCAACAAGAGGGTTAATTAACCTAAACAAGGTTAATTAAAGGGAAACAAGCTTATAGAAGTTGGTTAGAGAGAGATTAGCACATTTAGGGGGTTTAGAGGAGGTTAGAAAGGGGGATTTA
This sequence comes from Taxus chinensis, assembly GCA_019776745.2. Taxonomy (NCBI): domain Eukaryota; kingdom Viridiplantae; phylum Streptophyta; class Pinopsida; order Cupressales; family Taxaceae; genus Taxus; species Taxus chinensis. The sequence goes on along the minus strand of CM034152.1, from coordinate 160,799,559 downwards.
CTGACGTAATGTAGTAAATTGACACAAGACTAGGATAGTTAATATGATCTTAGTAATAAGATCACATAGAAAAAATTATAGGTGTCTACATTTTCCCCTTTTTGATATAACGTGTGTGACGTCTCTTCAAAGAAAGTAGACGAGCATAAACTAGTAGAAACTTTTGAAGGGGTAGAAGAAAAATTTATAGGATGAAGGATTACCCCTCGAGTGTATATGGGGTGATGGAGGAATGTGATTGACAATTAAAAAAAAAAGAATGGAAGAAAGAACTGCATGAATAAAAGGGTGATAAAAGAGAAAATAACAAGGAAAAGGGACTTTGAGCTATCCACAAAGTACTACTATATAAAAAATTCTTATTCATCATATTGCTAGTAATCTTCATCATCGGTCCTTATTAAAGTATAAGCATATCACATAAGTGTAAGATGACATGAAAATCTAAAATACAAACAACGGTTCATTGTTACAATGACCAACTCCATGCAACATACATAAATGTAATGCAATACGAGAAGCAAACAAACTCACTTAACAGAGAAATAAGTATAATCACACACACTCAAACTAACAATGTTCAAGACGGTTACACAAATATTTTGTTATCGATTTGCAATCCCAAATGTTTTTATAAATGAAAAGGGTTTAAAATGATGTCCCAAGCAAGTTGTATATGCAAGGGAAATGATGGAGGGCACTTAGGTTTGATGAAAAAGTAAAGTGCACAACGAAACAATACCAAGCAACTCGTGCCCCAGAGTATCGAGGATGTAAGCAACATAGATTTTGTAAATGGTTGTAGGGTTAGGTGAGTCACGAGTTATTATTTCAATATGTGTGGAAATGCCAACAAGATCTGAGATGAACGTCATACCAAAGACACAGATTTTAGTTGTAAATGAGCTTTTGACCAATTTTAGTCCATTTTGAAAGTTTTTGCAATTTTATTGGATTTTTGGATATTTTATAATTTTTTTAATTTTTGATCAGTCATAAGAATGGAGGAAGTGGAAGATCTCCTAGAAGCACGTAAAAAATTCCCCAGGGCAAAGAGAACGAGCGTTAGACGACTCAATGAGAAGAAGAACGAGCCAAAAATAATTATTAAATAAAATAATTATCGCAACGGGTAAAATAAAAGAAAAATTAGAAGAAAATGATAGCAAATAGCACCTGGAACATTTGTAAATTTCCCCAAGGCAAAGAAATTACTGCTAGGGAACACTTAATGCTCTTGCGTAGTGAAAAATTGATAAAAGTGTTTTTTTAATTTAAAAATAATCATTTCGGTGTGCTGAAGAAGCGTTAGAGTGATCACGATGGGCTAAGATCTTGCGAATTTTCACCGCAAGTGAGTGTGAGAGCATTTGGAGTGAGATGGTGAGGCTACCGAGTAGGAGGAGATAAACATATCACATCTGGGAGTACCTGCAGGACGCAGTGGATGGACCCTACGTGAGTGCCCTATTCCTACTTTGTCCTTTAAGCATTTAATGTCATTTTTAGTCATTTTTAGGCTAGATTAGGGTAATTTTGACGTATGTGCATGTGATCATGCATCAAAAATATAGGCACGCGTAAGCGTACCTATCGAAAAATGGGTACATACATGCGTATATGCCAAAGGGGACACATATGTGTCAGGAGGGGGAAAACAAGGACGTGCATGCGCGCATGTCAAATAGAAAGTGCATACGTCAAACTGGATGCGTATGTGTCTTGGGTAGGTATGGTGTTTAGGTAGAAAAAGGGGGTCGGCGTACACATTGGGGTGGGGGCATAGGAATTGAAATGGAGGTGCATATGCGTTGGGTGTGTACATGTCGAGATAGGCACACATGCATCAAAGTAGGCACGCATGTGCCAAGGGAAACTGTAAAATTTACCCTTGCCAACAATTAGCCAAGTATAGATGAAAATAATCTAGGTGGTTGTAGAAGAAAGTGAAAAAACTAACATGTTAGATGAAAGAAAGAAGAATTTTACTAGAAAACTAGGTAGTAGATATAAATATAACCCTAACACGTGCATCATTTGTTTGTGTACAACGGATACTACCCGTCCTTCACATCCACGAGAGATATGGTTGTCTTGCCATGATAGAGACATAGTTCGACGAGGAGGATCAGAAGATACTGGATATTCTTTTATTCGTTACATGGCTAGCTTATGTGGTTGACATGCCACATATTACTCTGAATCATGGCCTCCTAACAGCCTTAGCTGAGAGGTGGCATAATGAGAGTCAATGTTTCTGAATTCCTACTGGCGAGATCACTATTACATTAGAGGACGTGTGGCGCATTATGTGGGTTCCTATCCAAGGTGAACTGATTCAGTACACTAACCACTAGCTTGATATTGATCAATGTATCCTTGAGCTATTCAGCATTCCATCGATACCGCGTCATGGGATGACAATCATACTATCGTGGTGTATAGAGGAGCCCGAGCTTGATTGGGTTGTAGTTTATTTGATGGATTTTCTCAGTGAATTTTTACTCCCTGAAAAAAACAAATCTTCATTTCCACTTGGCCTCATTGGAGTGATATGTGGCTTGATCGATGGTGAGATATATTGTTTGGGCTAGTACATATTGGCACACTTATACTGGGATTTATATTTGATCACATACTATTGTCAGAAGATGGTAGGAACGACTAGGATTTTGCAAATTTGGGCATGGGATCACATTGTTATTGGTCGGCCTATAGGTGTACTGAATGTTCGAGCTCTAGAGGATCCTTCTACTATGGGATCGGTTCTGATTGGGGATGACATGCAGACACATATAGGAGATTTATACCATTACCTCTGTGAGCTAGATGAGATATAACAAGCCACAGTAGTATGGAGGCCATACAGACATTTTTAGTGGCCGTAGGATGGCCTAGAGCTCAACACAACAATAGTTGAGCACTTCATGTTGGGCAGCCACAGCTATATGCGAGATATTTACATGGTGGATCAGTGTCAGAGATAGTTTGGCATCATACAGGATGTACCCAGGCCAGACATGTGGTATTCCCATAGGGCCAAAGATCACTTCAATATGGGGCCATAGATTACCAGGGACAGAGCATTGACAAGATTTTTATAGGTGGTGCTAGTTTTGTGGGTACCCTTGAGACAGGTCTGAGATCCAGGGTGTACTCCAAAGTATGCTCCATGGTACCATGCAGTGATACCTCTTTCTTTTGATGATTCCTAGAGCTGGTACGATGAGGAGTGAGGGCACCCCCAGTGGGGCTTCCTAGTGGTGATGAGAGGGAGGTGATGGTGACGATGATGATGATGATCCTTTTGACAACCATTATCATGATGGGGGTGGGGGATAGGGTTCTCCACTACAGCAACCACAAAGACATGGGTCAAGGCTCAGGTAGAGATAGGTTCCCAGGGCTCCATATATAGATTTTCCTCTAGTAGGAATTCCACTGGGGATATATGCTTCTTTACAGTAGGTGTTTCCACAATAGTTTCTAACACCTTGTGCTCTAGGGGGTGGTGGAGATGATGGAAAACTAGCTACACTTCTGCAACAAATATAAGTGGCAATATCCCTTCAATTACAGGTAGCGGGGGAGAGAGATCAGGCCAGGAAACATGTATAGACCTTGACAATAGAGAGAGATCAGGTGAGAGCCCAAGCTACTCAAGGTAGGGATGGTGTAGCATGGTAGCTGCAGATCAAGTAGTTAGCAGTGCAAAGTGCTCAGATATTGATCCTCTTACATCAGGCACAAACTCATGTACCAAATGTCACCGCTTAACGAGACTAAGCTCAGGCCCAAGTGTAGGGTTATATCATTCAGAGAGATCAGGCATGGATCTAGGTCTAGACTATTAATACAGATCGAGATCAAGAGGCCGCTGCTAGGAGAAAGGACCATGTTGATATAGGTAGATTGATAGGTGAGCGAGATGCCGCTGTACAGGTAGCCACTACTTTTTGAGACACATAGATGATCCAGGATATCATGAGAGCTAGTGGCGAGGCCTCATATTACAAGTCTGCCTACTATAGAGTAGTCCCAACAAGGTAGTGAGTCACTCCTTTTGACCAGTTAGATGTGAGAAGGACAAACTCCATGTCATGGAGGTCGGGGCGATAAGCTACATCAGTCCAGCAGCCAACAGGACAGCAGGGTGGTACACCAGGAGCTGGTCCTTCACATCCATTGTCGTTGTTTTAGCCTATAGGTCATAGAACAAGTAGATCGAGAGAGGGAGAGAGTCATGGCTGACTCTCCTTTTGTACAGACATATGTATGTATACATGCCTCTTATTAAGGCTAATTTTGATTGATTATGTATATTGATGATTTATGTTTTGATTATGCCTCTTGAAGAAGGATCAATTTTGATCCATGTCCTTTAGATGGCAGATTTGTATCGATGATGTATATTTTATCTTGGGACATACATTTATACATGTATATATGGACATTTGATGGGTTATTATTATATTTTTTCATGTTTTATATGCTCTTATGATGATGATTCATGTTAACAACTGTATGAGAGTATTATGATGATGTATGATTCTATGTATGTTCATGCTAGATTAGCGATGTTGTACCACATGTTTTTATAGTGATGATATATCCTTAGATGATGTCACATGTTTTTGGTTATGAGAAATTCTAGTTTTATGCTAGAATTTGGGATGATACAAGATGATATTGGTGCGGGAGGGATATAGTTGTGATTATGCGCAACCCATTTTGCCCCCATTGATGATAAGATATGTGGTGATTAGCTTAGTATACATGTATGATGTAAAAATTATCATTTTTTTTGTAAATATGATGTATTAGATGATGTTATATGTGATGAATGGTAGATGATAGATGTGATAATAAATAAATGTGTAGTAAACAAACAAACAAGAATTTTTTTAACAAAACTAAACAAATATACATATACAAATCAACACAACAAAATGCAACCAGACCTGAACTCATGAAAATCCTATCAACAGGTTAAATTGGTATTCCATCTAAGTAAAATGAATCCTAATATATGCATACAAAAGAAAATGAAAACATAACAATATCTTACAAGTATGAATGATAAAAATGAACTCAATGCAACACATAATTAAATCAAACAAGATTCAATATAAGGTAAGCAAATGAACCATTTTTAAATCACACAACACGAAAAGAAACTCACAATCAAAACTATACAAACTGACAACTAAAAGTAATTAAATCACTACCTTGTTTTTGCAGGACAACATTGATATATTTTCTAATGTTTTTGGCTTATCTTGAAAGATAAATTTTCAAGGCTACTATTCACATTGTTTTTGGGGTTTCCCTAAGACAATGTTGGTGCAACTTCGTTCCAAGGGGAATTTCTTGAATGTTTAGATTTTTGTGTCTTTTTTTTTGAATGTTTTTGTATTTTCCAAGTTTATGTTCCGAAAGCTATGTACAAAGACAAAGAAGCGTGGATCCCCCAACGCGATGTGAGAATGTACAAAAGATATAATGCCATGTGGATATGTACGAGGAAGTAGAATGCGAAGGTTCCCCCAATGCTAGATAGGAATATACAAAGGCACATCCTTCATGCAAACATAGGAATAAATAATCTAGATCATGACTTTATAAGATAGATTCGGTACGGTTCCTAGACCTAGCAAAAGGGATCAATCCTATAAAGTGGTGAGTTACCTGTCTAGATGTAAGAGTGGCTTGTGACCGATGAATCCTCCTTGAACATCAAAAATTGGTTTTCACCCAAAGACCTATCCACTATGCCACAATTACGTGGTTTTCACACGTGGATGACCTATTTTTTTATTTACTATTTTCTCAATTTTCTCATGTTTTGCTTGTTTTTTCTTTATTTTTCTACTTTTTAACTCTTATCTGATATCTGCATAATGCTTAAGCATAAAAGCGCTTGAGATGATTGACGTTTATAGGTTTGAGAATCTCTTCACCATCTGAGTATGCCATTTTGTAAGCTCCTGATCCATATTTAGCGACCACCACATAAGGCCCTAACCAGTTAGCCTCAAATTTACCTTTCTTTTCTCTATCCTTAACAGTGTTCTTCTAATTTTCTTTCAGAACAATATCTCCTACATCAAACTCACGATGAATGATCCATTTTTAATATCCTCTTAATACTTTGTTCTGATAAACCTTTAGGTGATTAAATGCTCGCATACACTTTTCATCCAACAGCTCTAGCTCTGCCAACCCAACAACTCTGTAGTCTTTGTCCTTATAAAGATATTCCTAGAGAGATATTTTCAAGGAGGGAAGCTCCACTTCTAAGGGTATGATGGCTTCAATGTCATAGACTAGTGAATATGGAGTCACAACAGTAGGAGTACGGATGGAAGTTTGATTGGCCTAGAGGGCAGGATGTATCTATAAGTGCCATTTATGACCAATTTTACTTACCATTTTCTCCATGATCCATACAAGAGTTTTATTAGTAGCCTCGGCTTTCCCATTACCTTGGGGATAATAGGGGGTAGACCACTTGAGCTGAATATAGAAGTGTTGGTAACTATTTTGTTCTTGAACGACTTACCATTATCAGTGAAAATGGTGAAGGGGATACCATAACAAAAAATGAGGTGATTCATGATAAATTTGGAGATTTGTGCACCAGTGACATAAGTAAGAGGCATAACTTCTACCCATTTAGTAAAGTATTCGGTGGTGGTAATAATGTGGGTGTGGCCATCTGAAGAAGAAGGATGGAGCTTCCTTATGAGATCCAGGCCCCATTTATAAAATGGCCAAGGTGTTACAATAGGCTGCGAAGCTTGTATTGACACATGTATCAAGTTTCCATACTTTTGACATAATTCACACTTCTTTACAAAATTACAACAGTCTACTTCCATGGTGAACCAATAATAACCCACTCTTAAGAGCTTCTTATCCAATACCATACCACTCATGTGCACTCCACAAATACCTTTGTGTACTTCCTTAATAGCATGGACTGATTCAGTAACATAAAGTGTGCCTCTTAGGAGGGTATAATGGGATATGAAATGAATAAGGGATTTCTTTTCAGAATGGGTAATGTCTGGGGGAAATGTGTCATATTTTAGGTATCTGAATATAAGGTCATACCGAGGGGAGGATGGACCAACAATTTCACATGCCAAACAATATTCCTACATTTCGTATGTGGGTATTCATAAATTCTCTATAAATAAGGGGATTTTACTTTCTTGAGGTAGAGTGTGTAAGAGAGATCGAATTGTAGCCATAACATTTACTGATCTATTATGTGACCTTGGTTTTTTCTCAAAGATAATTTGTGTAAAATATTCCTTCAAGGTTTCAACTAACTTCTTGTATGGAACAAGATTCTTTTCTTTAACCTTATACTCATCATTAACTTGCTTAATAATGAGTTAGGAGTCCCCAATGATGTGTAGCTATCTAATATTCTAAGTGATAGCTAACTTGAGGCTAGCAATGAGTTCCTCATATTCTGTAATGTTATTAGTGCACGAGAATCCTAAATGGAATGCTATTGGAATAATATCACCTATGGGAGTGATGAGCACTGCTCTTTCTCCAGATTCGTGGAAGGTGAATGATCCATCAAGATGGACTTGCCACTCCACATATTATTAAACATACATTATGGATGAATCTGGAAGATCTAGACACAGAGGTTCCATCCTTGGTAAAGGAGCTTCTGTTAACTGATTAGCCAATACCTGTCCTTTTAATGAATTCTGGGTTACAAACTCAATATCAAATTCACTTAGGAGAATGATCTAATTAATCATTCATCCTGTAAGGGCAGGTTTGGATAAGAGGTATTTGAGAGGATTAACTTTGGATATTATCTTGGTCTTATTATTAAGGAGATAGTGGTGTAGTTTCTGAAAGGTAAAGACTACTGCCAAGCAATCCTTTACAATCTATGGGTAATTTAGTTCATAGGAAATCAAGGTGTGACTAAGGTAATAAACTGCCCTTTCTCTATGGTCTAGGCCATATTAGGAAAGTAGTGCACCAATAGCAAAATGGGTCGCTGAAATGTATAATAGGAGAGGTTTTCTTGGGGTAAGAGGCGTGACTATGGGTGGGTTGACAAGGTATTTTTTAAGTAGTGCAAATGTTTTTTGATAGTCTGGTCCCTAGTTGAATATAACATCCTTTTTTAGGATATGTGTAAAGGGATGACACTTATGCACAAGTTGTGAAATAAAATGGTGTATTTCTTCTATCTTTCCTTGTAAACTTCTTAGTTGTTTAATATTTGTAGGTGAAGACATTTCTATGATAGTTGTAACCTTTTCAGGATCTACCTCTATTCCTCTCTGTGAAACAATGAAACCTAGGAGATTCCCTGAAAAAATGCCAAAGAAACACTTCTTTGGATTCAAACGTACTTTGTAATCTCAGAGACATTGAAAAATACATCTTAGCACTTCAGGGTGCTCTCCTCTACTTTTAGATTTTGCTAAAATATCATCAACGTAATCCTCCATGATGTCATTCATCATGTCATGGAAGATGACTGTCATTACACGTTGATAGGTGGCCCCAATATTCTTAAGTCCGAAAGGCATGAACTTGTAACAAAATGATCCCCAAGGGATGATAAAAGTTGTTTCATGCTGATCCTCCTCTATAATTTGGATTTGTTTACAACCTGAAAAACCATTCATTAAAAATAACATTTCAGAACCAACGGTAGAATCAAAAATCATATCAATATTAGGCAAGGGGAAGTCATATTTGGGACATGTTTTATTGATATCATGGAATTCGATGCAAATCCTTATGCCAACAAGATTATTTTAAACTAGGAATATGTTAGATATCCAATCTGAATAGTCAATGGGTTTAATGAAATCAACAACCAATAACATTTCAAGCTCTTCTTTGACAAGTAGTGCAATTTTAGGGTGCATCTTTCTCAACTTTTGCTTGATGGGTTTGGCATTTAGGTGCACAACAAGGTTTTTTACGACCAAGTCTAAGTCTAAACTAGACATATCTGTGTATGACCATGCAAATATATTTGCATATTCTCTTAATAAATCCATAAAAACCTCATGTTCTTGAGCTGAGAGTGAAGCTCCTAACTTTATCATTCTAGGTTCCTCTACTGAGCCAATGTTGATGCTGATAATTTCTTCAACCAGAATTTTAGAAGCATCCTCCATCCACATAGGATCAGGGGGAAGAGTGAGATCAACCTCTTTAGGTGGCTCATCATCATCTTTGTATGGATATACCATTTTTTCTACAGGTTCTTCGTTTTATTTATCTACTAGTGCTTCAAAAAAATTATCACTATGAGACTTGTATTTATTCTTTCTACAAGTCTTCTCTAAAGAATTATTACTCTTGCTTATGACCTTCTTATTCAAGAATCCACACATCTATTCCTCTTCTCCAAAGAATGCATAGGCATCTAGTTTAATAGAAAAACCTTTCTTATGACCCCCATTTAGAATAAAATCCCTGAGAACCATGAATTCTACAAATGCTTTGTCATTCTCAAATAAATTGATTGGCACGTGAAATTGTTGATCCCAATCTAAAAGTTCGAGATATACAAGGGTTACTTGGTAATTGGTTTGAGCATTAGATTGAGATAAGGAAAAGACAATTGAATCAGGGAATAGGTTAGTGGAGGCAAGATCATCGTAGAGGCTACATTGGTAATATGCATCGTTATCTAAATGAGATGAGTCATCCTCATGCTCAAAAGAGGTGACATCAATCTCAAAGGGTGGATCATCATGAGGTCTTATTCCAAGACCATGTCTGTTAGATTTTAAATGAGGGATAGGAATGGGTTATAATCATCCTTGTGCATTGATACCACATCCAAACCCATTGTAACCCATGACGTACATCATGCGGTGGCCCTTGATATATTGCAGGGCCTGATGGCATGAAGCCATGGTACCCTCAGGTACTCAGCTGGTGGGATATTCTAACATCTTTTCCTCAGATAGGAGACCATTACGAATGAACTTCTCTAGTGGTTTGGGGCATTTATACCAAGTTATCTTGAATTGAAAGTAGGGTCTACCATGTGTCTTGGATGACACTAATGGATCTGATTTTAATAAGGCATGTTGAAGAGTGAATTTTTCACTTGGGCTATACTTTACAGATGTTGCCTCCCATGATGTAAAAGGGTTAACCAATGAAGGAAAGTTTTGATTACAAGGAGTGAGTGAATCTAGATCCAACTGTTCCTTAATAGATTTTATTTGTAAAGGAACAACAATATCCACAGAAGGGAATTAATAAGTTACACGAGAAAACTTGTGCAACGCCTTACAATGTGTGAATAGTTTTGGATCACCCTGGATGGTGATTATTTTTCCTTCATGGCACATCTTGATACAATGATGGAAGGTTGAAGGAATGGCTTGCATGGCATGGATCCATGGGCATCCTAAGAGTATGTTGTATGGAAGATCCAAGTCAAGAACATGGAATGTTGTATCATGACAAGTCAGCCCTACTTCCATTAGAACTACTATAGTACCTGCTGACTCATGCTCCTCATTATCATAAGCTATGATTGTAATAGTTTTGGCCCCTAAATCCATTTCTGGATAGCCTAGATACTTAACCAGCTTCAAAGTACAAATATTTAAACTGGGTCCACCAGACACAAGTACTCTCTTGATCTTACAATGGGTAACAACCACTTAAAATTATAGGGGTAAGTTGTGTTCTGGGTCATTACCTGGGATTGCAGCATGATCAAAAGTGATATGATCTTGAGTCAAGGTGTGTGATCATTGCTTGAAGGTGCACGAGATCTACATCTGTGGAGACTCCTGTACTTTACAGTGTTTTATACAATATGTTTATATGTGAAGTAGATATTTTGATGAGATCTAAGATTTTTATCCTAGAGGGTGTCTTCTCCAACTGTTCTATTAAATTTTAGTAACCTTCCTGAGGGATAGGTAGGGGATCTAGTATGATTAAATGAGCATGCCATGTCCCTATTGCACAATTTATTTTCTAAGACCCTAATAGTATATACATGTTCATCAGATGAATGGATACATCTTATGAGGGAGTCAAAGGGGCTATCATTAGTTGGATAAATATAGGCAACAATCCTATAGTCATTGGAAGTTTTTCTGTGATATGTCTTCCTTTTCTTCTTATCTGCTTGGTTAGGAAAGGGCTCTTTGAAGATACCCATTTTCTCATTTGGACCTTGTCTCTAGTCAGGGGGAAATCTACAATGATTTTTCCCTCTTCGATGAGGTATTGTATGTAATGTCATATTCACAAGCACCTATCTATTTTGTGTCCCTTAACAAGATGAAAATCATGGTACTCGTGCTCTTTAAACCTATTGGGTTTTGGAGCATCCTTTGGATATGGTACTATCACAGTTGGGTAATGCACCATGTTCAAAGTGTCTAACTATTTAAGTATAGCTAATGGTGATTGAGTTAGCAGCATGAACGTATGTTTGCTGGGTGATTTTGCTTAAGGTCCTTTTGAGAGCTTTAAAAGTAGACTAATTTGTACAACTTGGACTCTTTTGGAGTTCGTAATGTCATCACCAACAACATGTTTGTTTTTGTTGAAGAATTTTGGTTTATTCGAGGGTTTTACTTCATTTTTTCTTTGACGACCGGTTTAAGTGTACCCTTTGTGATGAGGGCCTTTTTTGATTTGACTACCTTTCTCTATAACTTCTTCAAAGTTAGAGCCGCAATGTATTTGTAAATGAAAGGCTATCTCCAGGTTTAGGTTAGGAATGAATATGCTTACTAGCTATTTTTCTAGTAAGGAACATGGGAAACGACTAGCCAACTCATGCCATCATTGTAAAAATATTGCAAAGGTCTAGTTGGGCTTCTTCTTTGTGTTACAAAGGTCATTCATTGTGATGTCATTCTCCATGTTGAAGGAATAATGCAACATGAATTTTTCCACTAGGGTTGGCCATGTTGTGATGGATCCCTTAGGTATACGAAAGAACCATTCTAATGTCAATGCTCGTAGGCTGTGAGGGGAGAGTTATATTAAGAAATTATCGTTGTATACAACCTCTTGACAAGCCATATAAAATTCCTTGATGTGATCACAAGGATCACCTTTGCTTTTATATTTATTGAACTTAGGAATGGAAAAATTATTTGGGAAGGGTTTTCGTAACATGTATTTATCAAAGGGATAAGGGCATAGTTCTTCATAAAGGTACTTCCTACTATGTCCTATGTTTCCTTCCTATAGTGTAGTAAGTGTATCTTTCATTGATTGTAACTCACGTTGAATGAGTTGTTCTTTGGTAGGTGACACTAGTCTATTTACCTTAGTAACTTTAAAATTTGTTTCATCATGTGAATCAAAGTGGAACTCACTAGATTTGGTCTTAAGTTTTTCTTTATGCACATTTCTACTTGAAGAGCCTAAGTTTGCTAATTTTTTACTTAACTTCAATATTTTCTTTTAAAGGATCTCTTCTTCAACTAAAGGATCATCTTCTTTATAAAATTTAAGAGGTGGTGAGGCTTTGTGGTTATGCTCAATATTTACTTTACGCAAATATTTGTAATAAGGCCATCCCAGATCGCCAATTGGCTTGGATGGGTCTCCTTTAACGGTGTTGTGTTGTTGCCAAAAATTAGAAGTGTACCCTACATCAAAGGGGTTATCCATGTCTAAGAGGAGTTTTCATTATTTTGTCTTATGATTATCGACCTTAGCCTCCACTTCATGTTCTTGTGGAAGATTAGACCCTAATTCTAAGACTCTTATGAGTACTTGATCTCTATTATAATAAAGGATCTCATCAAATTGATTAGGTCTAATTGATGTTGTTCTTTAGAAGAATCAGATTATTCTCTCTTGTGATCAATAGACGGCTTTGTGTCTTTAACTTGTAAAAAGAGAGGTGCTAAGTTGTTGCCACTAAATGGGAATGATTCAAAAGGATTTTCTCCTAAGTTGTGCTCATTTGGTTTGGATGCCATTTTTCATGATTTTAGAATAACTAGTCAAAGTTGATAATAGTTTTTGTATGAATGCCTTCAAAGTTGTATGAAATCTAGGCATATGTTGTGTATTTAGTTTGATGAAATGCCAAATTATCCCAGTGTGTTCTATACGTAATGCTATGCAGTCATTTTATTATTCAAAGAACACTCATATTCATATCAAACAATCACTCAAACTAGAGTTTCAGTAAGACTATACCATAAAATCTAATTCCGACAAATCGAAGCCTATTAATATATAGGTCGAGTTAGAATACTAATAAGTGCCTAAATACCAAATTGTTATTGATGAGATCTCTCTGCGAGATATACGAAGACTAGTTTAAATACCGATGAAACATAAGTTTTCTAAAAAATGGAAGTTGCGAATGTGTATAATGTAACAACACTATCCTAATACATTAACCAAGAAAGAAAGGTGTTAGTATCAAAATAGTATTATTGTGGTATATACAAGGTAATATTGATACTCTCAAAATACCTAGATGATGTTGGAACTAAAAATCAGTATGAGTATAACAAGAAGTTCTTAGTTGTGCGTGCATCAAAACCATACAATAAAGGGAATTATATCAATTTTTCACAAAGTTTAAGACCATGATGTAAGTACCAAAATTGTAGGGCTAGAATGCAAGTATAAATAAAAATTTAAGGAGAAAAAATGATGAACTGAAATCATAGTGACGAAGATGATCTCGAAATCAAGATTGAAGGACTATCAAAGACACAAAAATATACTTGCATACTTTAGACGTTTAACAAATGTTAACGTGAAATCACAATACCCTCAAATGAGTTCTACAGGTCTAATTTTCTAAGGCAGAGTCATTTGGTGTGATTACATAACATTAAACTTTCCCCAAGGTGTGGGACCTTGTAAAATGGGAAATCTCTCCAGATTGAAGGTTGGTTCCTTATCCCTCTGTTTAGGTGCATACGTAGAAACTTTCAGAGGATCTGTTATTAATCCTAATCTAAAATTTACCAAGGAGATAAGGATAGAAGGAATACATACATTAAAACAAAGATAAACTACGAGGTGATGCACCAAAGGAATGATGAACACTTATTTTGCTAATAGACACAAACCAACAAAATGCATACAATAAACAAGCACAGATAGCCAGATATATAATGGAAGACTAGATGAAAGAAAAAGAGACAAGAGAGGATCTAAAATCGATCACAGACGTGTTTTATTACTCTGTAGATTGATATAGTCCATTACAAAGTAGCCAAGAGGTAGAAATGTAATGCAATTTTAATAGAAGTCCTGAACCCCACAGATCCCTTTTCTAGGAGGAGGGATCCTGCAAAACAAAGAATGTCCAACCCTTTACAACTAATCTTGACCCCGTATTTATAGATTAAACCTGAAAGAAGAAAAGAGAGAGAAGCAAGAAAAGTAGGTTGAAATTCAACCACCACTGTTAATGCCTCTGATGAAATCTCTCCCCCAAATCCATCTTTACTACATCAATCCTTGGTTTGGCACCTTGAAGGAAGAGGAAATGACGGAAATAGATTGAATTTGATCTAGTTGTTGAGACAGATGGATCCTGCATTGAAGGCTTGAAGATGTTTCCTCCATTTTTCTTCACCTAACCTCCTCAAAATTAAAGTTTCAGACCTCCATGACGTGGGTGAGGCCGAGATCTTTCCAACGACATCAGATTTACAATATTTTGAGCCCTGAGTTGAAAGATATGCCCCTTCAAAGTTTGTATCAGGTCCATATAAAAGGTTGGGAAAACAACTTGAAAAATGGGCCCCCTTTTTATATGGGACATGTGGCAGCCAGATTGGAAAAAAAATTGGGCGTACGAGTCCACAATTTATCTTTTCCCCTTTCTTTCGATTCCCACTTTGGCTTTGACTCGGGCCCAGATGCTAACTTTTTCCTTGGGCAGAGTTACGGACCATTTTGCAACTTTTACCCCTTTTGAGATAACAAGGGGTAAAGAACCAACTTTTTCCCTGACGGTCCTCTTTTCCCTAGGACACACGAAAGTCTGGCACTTGTTTAGAAACATTTTCTCTATTCACCCCTTGAAATAGCGCTATACTGACACTTGGCATTCTCCACTTAAACCTTTATACTTAGCCAATTTTGAAGCCTTTTTTGTCCACCTTTTGACTCTCTTTCCTCTTATGTGGGATCATGGTCGATCCAATATTTGGCACGTGGGAAAAATATGGATAACAATCTGGTGACTCATAGGGGTATCTGCCTACTAGATGAAAAGACCAATTGCCTTGTCATATCCATTGGGAATGGAGTCATGAGTTATAGCTTGTTACTAATTTGAACTTTGAAAATTGACCCCTGGGCTGCTTGGAAACCCATTAGAACTGAAATTGATCTTGACCAAATGTCGGGTCCAAACACTGCATGAGAGCAACAAAACAACACCACACTATATACAAAATTTGAAATCATACATGCTCCAAATGGAACATGTAGAGCATGTAAAGAACTTAGGAGAAAATCAATCTACACTACAACAAGACAATGTGCATAAGCACTTAGAGGAAAGACAAAACTAAACTAGTATGTATAAGGTGAGAACTCCCCTTTTAGTAGCAGTGATTAAGATAGATCCCATTTACTGGAATATATAACTCTTCACCCTCCAATGTAGATAATTAGAAAGCATTGCTACTTTTACATCTTGTGATCATATAGGGGCCGCTCCAGATGGCATCAAATTTTGAATGCCTTCTTAGTTTTGCTCGATCTGCATCCCATTTCAAAACAAGGTCTCCTTCCTGAAAGGTCCTTGCTTTTTTGTTCTTGTAAAATCATTTCTTAATTGAATCTTGATTCTTTTCTATTACTTGGAGAGCATGCTATTTGGTTTCTTCTAATTCCATCAGCTCTGCATACCTGGCCTCCATTGGTCCAAATTCAGACATCTCTAGTTGCTTCACGAGCTCTAATGCTAACAACTCAAGTGATATAGGAAACACTACCTCTTTCCCATAAATGAGCTTGAATGGAGAGCTTCCTGTAGATATCTTTGGCATTATTTTATCAGCCCATAAGGCCATTTTGAGATTTGTGTGCTAGGTTTTCTAATTCTCATCAAGAGTTCTTCTGATGATCTTTAGCAGGTTCTTGTTTGTGGACTCAACCTGACCATTACCTTGAGGGTAATAGTTTGATGAAGTACTCAAATAAGTCCCATTCTTGACAACCCATCCTGTGATCTTGGAGCCTATAAATGCTAATGCATTCTCTGATATGATGGTGGCTGGTACTCCAAATCTGGTCACTATCCCTTCATAGAAATCCAGGATACTAGACTCATTTGCTTCCTTGAGTGCCACTACCTTGGTCCATTTGGTGAAATAATCTGTCACTGTCAGGATCCATTTGTGACCTTGGCTTGAGTTTGGATTGATGACTCCAATGAAGTCCAATCCCCATTGCATGAAAGGTTGGTTGACTGAGATTGGGTGTAATGGAAGTGCTGCTAGCCTTTCCTTGCCTTTGAAGAATGCACAATTCTTGCACCTTTTGATCCATGTGTAGCAGTCACTAAACACTTTGGGCCAATAATATCCTACTTTCATGATTTTTAGTGCTATCACTCTCAAAGAAAAATGGCCTCTAGCTACTTCAACATGGAATTCTTGTAGCACTCTCTCCACCTAACCTGTCTCAATGCATCTCAACAGAATGTCATTGATGTCTCTTTTGAACAAGATACTGCCAATAAGAACATATGGGATGGCTTGTAACCTGAAATGCCTTCTTTTTGCTTTACTCCTTTCCATGAGGACACATGCATGTTTTTAAGTAAGTGCACCATGTCTTGGGTCCAACAAGGAGTAGGTACATCATCTCTCCCTTCTTCTTGATCATCTTGTAGAACAAAAACAACCTCCTTTTCCATTGTCTGTTTCATCTTGTTGACATCGAGGCTAGTTGTTCACATAACCCCTTCCCATGGACCAGCTTGGTGACCTTGATCTCAATTGTCATATTCCATGACAGGAGTGATCCATCCTACACGCTTTTCATTCAGGTCCTTGCTGAGAAGGAATTCTTTAACTCCCGCATGGGAGACCAATAGTTGGATTTTTTTGTTTGAAACTAAATGTCTTAAACTTCTTCAATCCTCAGGATTACTGCACTAGGACCTGCTTCTCAATGAAGGAGTACCTCACCTCATAATCTTCCATACTTTGACTAAAGAAAGCAATTGGTTTGTTCTGTATCTTTCTTTGTTCTTGCTGCACCAAGATTGCAGAAATTGTGTCACTTGCCACCTTCGAAGGCATACAGTATGAAGTCTTTGGAAAAATCTGAGTTCACAAGAGTTGGGGCTTGGGATATGGACCTTCTTTGATAGCCTCAAAACTTGCTTTTCCTTTAGCTTTCCACTTAAATGTTAAGCTCTTCTTCAACATCAACGTTATTGGCTTAGACAAGGGTAGAAAAGTTTGGAACAAACCTACAGACAAAATTGATTTTTTCTAAGAAGATTTGAAGAGCCTTCTTATGACTTGGCAATGGCAATGCTCTTATTACTTGAACTCTTTCTGGGTCAATTTCCAATCCTTCCTTTGATACGATATTGCCTAGAATATTACCCTCATGGGCTAAGAATATGCATTTTTTGGGGTTCAGTGACACCCCAAAACTCCTCCATCATTGAAACACCTGCCTTAGATGGAAAATGTGGTCTGCTGTATTCTTGGAAAACATTGTAATGTCATCCAGATAGATCAACACTATTTTTTTTATCAGCCCCTTGAATTCCATATCCATTACCCTCTGAAAAGTGGCTCTAGCATTGGATAATCCAAATGGCATTTTCCTGTAGGCATAGGTGCCCCATTTAGTAGTGAAAGCTATTTTGAATTGATCATACTTCTTTCACCATGATCTAGTTATACCCTGAGTAGCCATCTAGGAGGGAGAACCTTTCTGACCCAGACACTACTTGCAAGATCTTGCTCCATTGAAGGGAGTGGGTAGTGGTCTTTGAGGGAGGCTCTGTTCAGATCCCTAAAGTCAACACATAGCCTGATTTCTCCATTTTTCTTTCTGACTGGGACCAGATTTGCAACCCAACTTGAGTATTTAATTAGAAATATGATGCTTGCCTCTATCAACTTGTTCATCTCCTTCTTCATCAGAGGCTTAATATGTGGGTTGACTAGTCTCTGCTTCTACCCGATGGGTTGAGCAACTGGTTCTAGTTCTATTGTGTGTTGTGCTAGCTTTGGATTGAATCCTCTTAGGTCCTCATAACTCCAAGTAAACACATCAGGGAATTCTTGGCAAAGTTGTATGAATTCATACCTTTCTTGTTTGGTGGCTAGTTTTCCAATTTGAAGTGTTTTGTCTTCTCCAACTTGGATTGACTCTAAATCTTCTCCTTTGATTTGCATGTTAGCCTTCTCTTTTCTGAACCAATCAGTAGAATTGAAAATAGATTCTAGTGTCACTAAGCCTTTGGGAAGCTTGTTTGTATGTATTTATACTATCTGATTCCCATATTGCTACTCTAGTCTGCTCTAGTTTATAGCTAAGAATTCAGCCTCTTCTTATAGAAAGTTAATGATCTGCTAATCATTCTCAAACACCTGCCAACATGTATTATTATCTGGCACTACTGGCCTCACAACCACATGGATATGTGGTTGTTCTCTGTCCCTCTTGATGCTGTCAACCACATCAAATGTTGCTCCAACTGCTGCAAGTCTATCAATAGCTTCATTCTCCTTCTTGGGTATGGACACAATATTGAAGGCCTCGAAATCCTCCATGAGATTCCATACCCTACTCTTGTAGTTTTTGAGAAGGTCATTTTTGATAGCATTAAGTCCTCTGACTTGATTGAAAACCAGTTAACTATCACCAAATACTTGCAAGTTCTTGATTCCTAGCTTCCTTTCCCAATGAATACCTTGGACTAAAGCCTCATATTCAGCAGTGTTATTTGAGAAAGTGAACTAGAATATGAAGGATGAATAATATCTCATACCTCTAGGGGACACAATCATGGCTGCTCCTCCAGCTCCTTGTCTACTCCTTGAACCATAAAAAAACAATTGCCATACCTCATTGTCATCCTAGTATTCTAGCTTGATTAGGTCAGGAAGAGGTTGGTTCTCTTCATGTAGGTAGTAGATGTCTAGCTTAGATTCTTCCATTTCCCTATAGGGGTCAAAAACATGAATTTTGTTGGCCTAATCATCAAGAGTCAAGTGTGGGATACATCCCACCTTGGTATTTGCTTCAGAAGTGCTTAGGAGGTCATCTTGATCAAAAGCTGAGAAGTTGGCATTGATTGGAATAGGCACATAGGATTCAATATGATAATCAGCAATAGGTTCAAATCTGATTGTGGCCTTCTCTCCATACCTTGTCCTAAAGAGCATATGTGACCAATCAGTAGATAGGTAGCCTACAATTTTGGCAATGAAGTCCCTAGACAGACACAAAGTGAAATGTGGTGGCAAGTCTATAATTGACAAGTTTTGTAAAACAATCACATTAGGGCAAGCGTGTAGAGTGAGACTCATATCCTTGATAATTCCCATAATAGTCATTGTTGTCCCATCTAATTGGACTACTCCTCTAGAGATGACCTCATATTGGAGACCAAACTTATAAGATATTTGTTTGGGCATCACATAACTAGTAGCCCCAGAATCAATCATACAATTGTGTACTAATTTGTCTCCAATAATTAATGAGACATAGAAGGGATAAGGTCTCATGTTTTTACCTTGTTGTTCTCCATGATTCCTCCCAGGCTGAACTGCATGGAAAAAGCACTCTTTCTTGCTGGTTAGGGGGTGAGTTGAACTTGACCAACTCTACATGGCAATCTGTAATAGATCCCTCTGCCTTGGAATGGCCAGTGAATCCCATAGTGAAATGTTCACACTTGTCCTTTTCATCTACTAAATAATATTGAATTTGTTTTCCTTTTTCTGCCCCTTCTCAAAAACATTTCTTTCTTGCACATGGGATGTTACATCGAGTATTAAATTGGATTTGGGAGGTGGTCTAAATTGGTTCAACATGTTGGTAGTTGTACTTGGAGCATTGGGATCTTGTGGAGTGATGGACGATTGAGGGTCACCTGAATGCAGTGGCCGACCCTCTCCAATACTTCTCTTTTTGGACTGTGTATTAGCAGAAACACATTGAGGAGGGGATTGATTCATCCCACAGAATTCTTTAGCCTACCAGTTGACAAACATAGTCTCATTGGGGGGCCACCTTATTGAACTCCTTGTTACTGATCTTCCTCTTGGCCAGGTTCTTATGGCACCATAATAGTTTACACCATCAAGGCCTAATTTAGAGCACCATTAAAACATGTTTATTGGTTATGTGGTTGTCTGTATGGAAAACACCAATCATATTCCTGTGCCATATTATTCTGTGCAAGAACCAATTCCCTTAATGTTAAAGTTGTGTTAAGATCATACGACCTGAAAGGTCTAGTAGCTTGGGGCTATCCTTGGTTCTAGCTCTGATTCATAGTCTAAGGTGGTGGCCTATTGTGTTGATATTGGGGTTTGACTTGATATTGAGCCTAGGGTTGGTATGGCCTGAAACTCTGAGCTTGTTGTCTTTTGATGGTCACTAGCTCATTCCCAAAGTTCTGAAATTACTTCATCACCACTTCCTGAAAATCTTTAGAGGCATTAGATGATGAAGTGGAAGCTTTAGCTAAGCTTTGACTCCTGGGGGTGGGTATAGGAGCTAATGTAGGTGTTTGGCTAGTATCTGGGCTTCCTAACTCAAGGTACAGAGGCATAGATGGCCTAGGAGTGATCTTTCCATCTTGAATCAAACGGTTCTCAGCCCCTATAGAGAGGCTATAGGCTGCAAGTAATGTAGTGCCCCCCATTGACTAAATCATTAGAGAAATATTAGAATTTAAAGCCCTAAGAAAGTATAAGAAGGCACCTTCATTAGTGGGATTTACTACTATTGGAATCCTATCCCAAGTCCACTAGAATCTGAGTTTGAAGTCTATCAACTGCTCATTCGGGGCTCTCTTGATTGTTGTTAGTTTCTCTAACAAAGATAATTTATCACCTTTTTCCCGAAACTAATTTTGAAGAGCCTTGCACAGCTGGTTCTAGTTCTGGATAGAGCCTGCTTCAAGACTCTTGAACCATTGTGAAGCTTTCCCTTTGAATGAAGAGGCAAGTAGCTTGACTGCAATGTCCATCTCATGGATCTCATGGATTATACATACATTTACAATATCTTGGACATGGTCACCATGAGAAGTTTGATTTTCCCCAGTGAAATGTGGGATGCTCTTTAATGCTGTAATTAGAACTAGGTTTTGTGCAATTAAGGCGAGTGGACTACTGCCGGTTATTTTGACATATGGATTTGGTTGTTCCATTCTGATTTACCTAAGAACCCTTATAGATTAAAAGAAAGGCCTTACAAGTGGAGGTGTCGACAAGGTTATGCTTGGTGGAGATGGAGACCTCTGAACTCTTCTTCCTCTCCTTCCTTTGCATGGGGATAGACACAAGTATTCAAATATACCTTCTTTCCTTACTCTAGACCGGGTTTTTCTCATGAATCTTCCAAGCTTGGGCTACTGAAACCAGTAGATTTGTTTCTTTCGGAGTCATCAGATGTAAAATTTTAAGGCTTCTTAAAAGCTAGAATCACAGCAAGTGTACATAAATTCCTAGTGTAATAAGATGGAGACTTCTTAGTCCCACCCGACATTCCAAAACTGTTAACTCAAAATCACAGCACCCCCAAATGAGTTCTACAGGTCTACTTTTATAAGGCATGGGCATTTGGTGTGATTACATAACATTGAACTTTCCCTAAGGTGTGGGACCTTGTAAAATGGGAAATCTCTCCAGATTGAAGGTTGGTTCCTTATTCCTCTGTTTAGGTGCATAAGTATAAACTTGTAGAGGATCTATTCTTAATCCTAATCTAAACTTTACCAAGGAGATAGGGATAAAAGGAATACAAAAATTGAAACAAAGCTAAACTGCGAGGTGATGCACTAAAGGAATGATGAACACTTATTTTGATAATAGAAACAAACTAACAAAATTCATACACTAAACAAGCATAGATAGCCAGATATATAATGGAAGACAAGATGAAAGCAAAAGAGACAAGAGAGGATCTAAAATCGATCACAGATGTGTTTTATTGCTCTGTAGATTGATATAGTCCATTACAAAGTAGACAAGAGGTAGAAACATAATGCAATTTTAATAGAAGGC
Source organism: Taxus chinensis (assembly GCA_019776745.2). Classification (NCBI taxonomy): domain Eukaryota; kingdom Viridiplantae; phylum Streptophyta; class Pinopsida; order Cupressales; family Taxaceae; genus Taxus; species Taxus chinensis. The sequence goes on along the minus strand of CM034152.1, from coordinate 160,777,306 downwards.
CTGAACCCCATAGATCCCTTTGATAGAAGGTGGAGGGAGCCTGTAAAATAAATAATGTCCAACCCTTTACAATGAATCCTGCCCCCATATTTATAGATTCAACCTGAAAGAAGAAAAGAGAGAGAAGTGGGAAAAGCAGGTTGAAGTTCAACCACCACTGTTAATGCCTCTAATGAAATATCTCCCCCAAATTTGTCTTTACTACATCAATCATTGGTTCATGGCCTTGAAGGAAGAGGAAACGACGGAAACAGATTGAACCCGATCTGTTTGTTGAGACAGATGGATCTTGTAATGAAGTCCCAAAGATGTTTCCTCCATTTTTATTCACCTAACCTCCTCAAAATTAAAGTTTCAGACCTCCATGACATGGGCGAGGCTGAGATCTTTCCAACGACATCAGATTTACAATATTTCAAGCTCTGAGTCGAAAGATATGCCCCTTCAAAGTTTGTATCAGGTCCATATAGGATGGCGAGAAAACAAATTCAAAAATGGGTCCCCTTTTGATGTGGGACACATGGTAGCCAGATTGGAATAAAAATCAATCCTATAGGTCCGTAATTATATTTTCCCCTTTCTTCCGATTCCCACTTTGGTTTTGACTTGGGCCCAGATGCTAACTTTTTCCTAGGGCAGATTTGCGGGCCATTTTGTAACTTTTACCCCTTCTGAGATAACAAGGGGCAAAGAACCAGATTTTTCTCTGATGATCCACTTTTCCCTAGGACACGCGGCAGTCTAGCACTCGTTTCAAAACCTTTTCTCTATTCAACCTTTAAAACAATGCTATACTGGCACTTGGCATTCTCCACTTACACCTTTATACTTAGCCAATTTTGAAGCCTTTTCTATCCACCTTTTGACTGTGTTTCCTCTTATGTGGGATTGTGGTCGATCCAATATTTGGCACGAGGGAGAAATATGGATAACAACAACCTAGCCACAAACATGGATGAGCATAAATGGATAAAAAAGAGGTGAATATTGTCTTTGATAAGACTTGTGCGATATGCTTCCTTCTCACCCCAAATGGGTAACGAGAATGCAAGGGTATAAATCAAAAGATGAAAATAAACTAAGTGCCACTTGGGCAGAGTTTTACCTCATCCGAAGGTGAGAATGAAATTAATCTAAGTGAGACATCATTTAATTTTGTGATGAAATACACTTAGATCTAACTCAAGTGGACTCTTTGCCTTGTTCAAAAAATAAAGTTTAGACTCCAAGTAAGTTGTCACTTCCTGATGGCCTAAAGCGAAACGGACTAGTAAAGTGGGCTCCAAGACATAATGGTTTTCCTAATAATATCATTCAACTAGGTGTCACAATTTGTCTAAATGTGATCTTGATTTACCAAAATAATCACATTCACTAATTTGGGAGTATCTCGTATTTAAATTATCCCCTTCAAATACAATGAGAAACTAGTGCATTCACGTGTATTCTCACTAGGGTCGTGATACAGAAAACTCTCATTCTAACTTGCAATGTAAAATATAGTCAAGTGGGTAAGCAGAGCGCTTCCTGTTTCATCCATGAGGTTACTCAGTCGTGGATTAATTTAGGGTTCCTAGAACCACCCCCATCGTCGTAGCTTAAGGTGTTATGACAAAGGGGTTATGTTCTAGTTGAGCGGAGAGGGATGTACCCTTTTTCGAAACCTGTAATATAGTGTGATGTGGAGTGGTGTGTTTTTTATCTTGCTTAAATTAATGTGGTTTAAGTAGCACACCATTTGGCAACCTCCATGAAAACACATATTAGAAGGTTTTATTTTTACAAATCCTTTCTTTGACAAGCGTTAGGCCTTATATGTATGGAGTTAGTAATTTTCCACCACATATAATGATATGAAGAAAGATAGTTTGCATTTTTTTTAATTCCTAAGATCACCAAAAAGGGATGAAGGAATAGCATACACAACACAAAAAATCCACTAAAATACGCCTTATGGAAAATACTTCAAAATATAGAGTTTGTTTTAGCCAATTTTGAAAGGGTAATCCAATTAGGAAGCATAAAATAAGTGTTTTTGAAAGTGACAAGAAGGTTTTTAGAAGTGTTTTTGATCCCCAATATCACCGAAAAGATGTGAGGAGAGAGCATACACACTTCGAAAAATATCATTTCTAACTTAAGAAAATGAAACACTTAAACCACATTAGTTCAAATAACCCAAAAGAAACCCACAATCACTTTTTAGAGCCTGTAAAACACCCAGAAGAACCTAAAGAAATGATCTTATAGCTCGAAGGGCAAAAATTAATTTTAACTCAGACACCTACACATCCAGAATGACGCATGCATGCCCCAACCAATTTATACACACCAAAACCAATGGGGACGCATGGAATTTTTTTTTTACAGTGGGGCCTGACACCTACATAGACCTAATAGAGAGGTACGCTAGGGTTTTAATGGATATGCCTATAGTTCAACGGATACGCTTGTAAGCAAAAATGAAAATCAAAACAGTGTGTTAAAATACACCAGTGCCTCTAGAGGCACGGGTATTCCTGACACTCAATGGAGATGCCTATGGTTCAACGGATACATGTGCAAGCCAAAATGAAAATCAAAATAGCATGCTAAAAAGACACTAGTGCATCCAGAGGCATGGGTACGCCTGACAGTCAACAGAGATGCCTGCAGTTTGATAGGTACGTGGCCCTTTGTAAATGAATTATCAATAAAAATATGACCATATGGATGTGCATCCAGTTCGATGGGTGTGCTAGGGTTTTTATGGAGACACTTACCTCTAGGATATAGATGCGTACCCCCTAAAAAACCTGCAAAAGTCATGATAATGAAAATTTTTAACAATCAAATGGGTTAGTTTTTAGTCAAAGAAACCTATTTCTAGTTTAAAACCAAAACACATGCATGAACAAGGGTGATTTCTCTTGCTTAAAAAAATGAAATCAAGTAAATAACAAGTTGTTTCTCATAGAAAGCATGAAATTAAACTTAAAAAGCTTAGAAAAGGCTCCTAGAGGACAATGAAGTATGTCCCACCGGGCATGCCAAATGTGTGCAATGAAAAGTCTATTAAAGCTATGAAAATGAGGTAAAAATATCTAAAGAAACCCCAAAATTTTTGGAACAAACAAATAAACTCACCATCATATTAGAGATAAAAAAGAGCTACCTATTTGCATGTATACATAAAGCTTGAAACAAACAATCAACCTCTAAACATAACTATATTAGTTCCCTACTCCATGAAAGTTATCTATAAATGAATATATTAAAGCTCTAGCAATCAATTATGTGTTTATTGATGTCTCAAAAGTTTAATAATGGAATCTCACCATTAATGGCTTCTCCCATTTACCTAAAGCTTTGAAAGATTTAGCAAATAACAAGTAAATATCTCAAATATGAAATGAAATGACTCTAAAATGACTAAAGCATAATCTAAATCAGAAATGAGATGAGAGAGAGAGTTCTTATGAAAATGTGGGAGGGGTACCCTTCTATTCATAATTTTTGGTTTGGAGAAAAATGCCTTTTAGATGCATGTGGGACTAAAAAGGAGTCAAAAAGGTGATTTTCAGAAAAGCGCATTAGGAGGCGTGAACTAGATTTGGAAGGCCAAGTGGCTATTTTGAAAAGGTGAGATATTTGTTTAGAAATTCAAAAAGAGGGTTAATTAACCTAAACAAGATTATAGAAGTTGGTTAGAGAGGGATTAACATATTTAGGGGGTTTAGAGGAGGTTATAAAGGGTGATTTACTAGCGTAATGTATTAAATTGACAGGAGACTTGGATAGTTAGTATGATCTTAGTAATAAGATCATGTAGACCAAATTAAGCTTTGTTGAGGCTATTAGAAACTACTCCAATAACCTTGCGAAGGCTAAGGTTTTATGGTGGGGTCTCAAAATTGCAAAGGAAAAAGGATGAGATAACCACATTATTGAAGTTGATTCACAAATAATTATTAATGTTGTAAATAGAGAAAAATGGAACATTAAAACCTATACTACATTGTGGGGGATTGTATCAACTTAAATAATTAAGGGTGAATTCTCTAACATCTCATGAGTACAAAAAACTTTGTTGATGGTTTTAGAAATTTTGGGATTGAGCTCAATATTAAAAATGAAAAAATCATAATACGATAACCAAGTGATTTAATTAAGGATATTGGTGATATTTTTAAGCAGGATGACCCTATCATTCCACCACAAGTGGTAGGTGAGGATCTTATATAGTTTTATTTGCAATAATGACAGAGAACATCATTTACCCTCCTTCACTAATTGGATTTATTGCTATATCTTCTCATTAGACAGACATATTTTCCATATGTGCGAAAGGTATTCATACCCACATCCTCATTTTGTGCTCCTCATTTGAACAACACAAAAAAAATTATATTTCTACGACAAAAATTTGGAGAAAGGGAAGAATGTGGATGGGGATACCATGCATACTAGGGCATGAAAAGTAAAATTGATGACGAGTAATATTGTGCATGAGATCTAGGAAAACCTGGTTCACAATTTTTCCATAGATGACATTCACTACTCTTTTTTGAGATTGGTTAATGATGAATAATGTGAAAATTCAAAACATGATAATCATGTGGCATAGCAAAAACATCGACTGAGTTACACTTCGGCATCGTGATGAGGTTCCATGAGGTAGAAAACATCAACCATGAATGTACATGCAAATATTTGAAAGGGTTAAAACATCTCAATCCATCTCATATTCCACTTAGATTTGAAAAAGGTAAGGGTATAAATAGGGGGTGTTGTGTAACCCCTACTGCCTAAAATAATGACTCCTTGAGTGGAGAAGGGGAATTACATTCCTAGAATGGAAGTAAATCCCATATGACACACTGAAATGTAATGACACGTAAGGAATCTCATAACTACCCTATCATAACTCCTGTGACACCTAGACCTACGACCTCACCTAAGTGAGATGAATCACCACATGATGTGAAAAATGATGCACTCCAACACCACCCTAGATCGTAACTTAGGATGAGGTGGAAAGTTAGATACGAGATATGGGTCCCGATAGTAAAGCCTAATAAGGCACCCATGAACAACAAGGATATCAAATAATGGAGGAAAACCTAGTGGGAAAAACTTCCAAGACAAGAGATGAAAAAAACTTTCTAACAAACTAAGAAATATGCCACAATGGGTCCCGAAAATTGAGGAACTTGATAAGGTTCCCATTTATAAAAGGGAAATATCTCCAGAAGAAGAAGAAGAGAGTAGAATAAGGAGATAAGAGGAACACAAAAGAAGCCATAGACGAATTTTAACTCTACAACTCTAATAATTCTCCAAGAAGAGTGTCGATGAGATTTTCCTCGGCCAATGGACTGAAGAAGAACCAACTGCATTAAACTATGTGAAGGAAGCCAAAGGAAATAATACAAAGAACTCTCAATCTATCCATGGAAGTGTGACATAGGTCTAGAAAATGAGTGTCAAGGAACTGAAGGTAATTCCATGAGCATAGAACTGTCAGAGTGTGAAAGAGGAACATATGTTAAAAGGAATCATGAGTGAAGTGAAGGAAATTCAAAAACCCTCACAACAGAAAGAGGATCTAAAAGAAAGGGTGGATTAATGATGATCTCATGAAATGTGGAAGTGATAAGATTCCAAGAAGGGGCACTCTGAAAAAAGGAGGTGAATAACTCCTCTAAAACACCTGTAGAAGGATGAGGAACTCCCTATACTACATCACAAGTAGGAACTACAAAGAGAAGACCAAGGTCTGACAAATACTTATAGAAATAAGGGGGATCAACAAAAAAAAGAGTGATTTCAAACATGTATGAATCATCATATGAAGGAAGAGGATTGGAAAGGGCCTCACACACTCAAAGTGGAAAGGAGGTAGATGCAACAAATTTATGAGGCCAAGAATGGGACCGCTCTATGCCTAATGGGAAGGGAGGAGTATCAACATACTCTAGAAAAGTGAGAGAATGAGGAGAAGAGTCATCAGTAGCACTCTCATCCTCAGAGCTAGAATCAAAATCCTCGTCATCAGGTATGGAACCAAGTGATTATGTGTCAGCAGAACTGCCATCACATGAATCAAAATAAGAGGATACAAATGTATGAGAAACATCAACAATAGCAATATGTAAAGGGTATCCAAACACAGACTGGAAGATTCTCCAGATGGTGTGGGGAGGATCTGATTATTTCATGTGAATGTGGATTGGTCTAGTGATGTGTAACATTAAGTGACCAACAACATAGTCACATGTGTTGAGATAGTCCTCAAGACGAGATGAATCAGTTGGTACAAGAACTAGCCCATATAGAAAGTGTGAAAGACCCTCATAGGAAAAGTAACGTTCCATAGAAACATATTGTGATGTGTAGTTATCTCTCCTAAGAATAAGTGGTGGAGGATATAAAGAAATCCCATGACACTCAAGTCTGGAAAGAGCATCCTCCATGATGCACAAGAAATAAGTGAAAGGTACACGAGAAGAGGGTGTGTGGATACAAGCAAGGTGGTAAGACATCAAACTCAATTGAGAAAGTTTTTGCATGTTATATAACACCTGAGAATAATAATAATCCCCATGTTTTTGAAACTTTATAAGTATTGTGTGATTATAATAACGTGCATTCATCTGATGTTGGACAATTAAGAACTCACATTGTAGTAGGCAATGAATTGCATAAGAGTAGAGGCCAAAATAAGTCCAATTCGGAAGTAGAATAATGAAACATAATTAGAAACAAAAGGGTGTAAGAAAAAAATTGGTAAAAAAACTAGTCAATGTGAGAGGAGTATCACATTGCAAAATATAGGCTCTCTTTCCACAAGGTTGTCAAGGATGCACTTACTAGCCGCAAGCAAAGAGGAGCACTATAAAGTAACAAGCCAGAAAAGTGGCCCAGAAATCCCAATAACCCTATACAAAGATCTCAAAAAAATATACCCCCTTGTATAATGATGAATTTGATTGTTTTTCCATTTAAATTGCTTAAACAATGTGAAAAAAGGGAAAAAATCAGAAAAAATTCAAAAAGGAGATTAGAAGGGTCCTAGGCCCAAAAGAGGGCATGATCCAGAGAACATTTATAGATTCATATATTTCCAAAATCTCCTTAAACCATTACAGAACTTAATATCATCTTGAGAGCTTTCCGTTGATATGAAGAATTCAAAAAAAAGAGCTCATATACGAAAGTTATTACATGTCAAAGTTTGGTGAAAATTGGGTCAAACTTGGTCAACTGTCTAATCAATACGTGACACGTGGCAGAAGTGAAAATTTTGGTAAAACCTAAAAATTGTGTTTTGAATGATGGTATTTGTCACTCTTAAACAGATGGGTGGGCCCTACTATTTTGTTGGCTTGGGGCCCTCAACTAGGATCGACACACTTTTTTGAAGGGGTGTCTTTATCACCTTTTCTTTGTATTTATATTGTCACAAATTTTAGTATATATGCCACATTGTTCAAATATATCTTGCATGTGGGATTATTACAGGTATTTTTAAATTGTAATTCTGGCTTTGAATTGTATTAGACTGAATTATATTTCTATGTAGGGTCTAGCTCACCGAGCTAGTTAACACCTCGATGCATTGGTGCTCAGCCAATACGTGGTTCTATTTATAATGAGCCAGATTTATCCACTCACCCATATCTCAGGCTTAAATCCTCATATGTTGTAGACAGGTTATACACATACCCTATAGGATTGGACCAACACATTTCCAACTCACCACCTGCATGGCTTAAAAGCTCATCCCAACTGTGGGTAACTCACACAAACCAACTACTCGGCCCAACCAATTGGGCAATTACAACAAGCCAATAACAACAGTCAATGGGATATATATAACCCATGCCACATATGTGGTAATAAAAATGTTTAAGGTGTGTCCAAAAACAAAGATATAGTGGGCAACCCATTTATTATTAAACCCCTCAACGTCTTATCTTGTGGCTAATATGGGATAAGCCCCCCACAATATAAATAATGAGACGAAAAATGAGGAGGAGGGGATTCGACCCTAAGAACTATTGGGTCTAAAACAAATGGATCACCATTTTACAAAAGCAGCTTAGAAATCTATACAATGAGGTCACAACTATTTGAACAAGATTTTGCCAGTGACTGTGTATAGGAAAAATTGAGCAGTTTGTAGAAAACACCATTTTTGGAGCACTTAGAGTCAGAATTAGACTTTGGTGTAAAACGGAAAAGTTTTCAAAATTCAGAGAGGAACACAATGATGTCAATAATTCTTCATGATATTTTTCCAGGTATAGTTGTTTTTATGACATAATTGCAAGGATATTGCACTTTGGAGATACTACAGAGCTACATATGGACTTGGAAACATATTTATAACATTTTACAGAGTTTTCAAATCTGAATCAACTCTTTAAGCAGATGAAAATGATCTATCATTCACTTCAGAAGGTAAAATTTATACTTCAAGTGTTAAGTAATAGATCAATTCATGATTAATTGAACCCGGAGACGTAGCCCATCTGGGTGAACTTCATTATCAAACTTGTGAAGTATTTTATTTTAGTTTTCCTTCTTATGATCAGATTTTAAATTCATTATAAGGAATGAATAAATCGATTAAACAAATAAATTAACAGGAAAATTGAATTTCATTTAAAATTTGAGAATCATTTATCCACAACAGACAAAAGTAAATGCATAATCAATTTCAGATTAAAAATCGGATTAAATTCATAATAGAAATTAACCTGTGATCATTTTTTAATGGATTTGTAATATTTCTATTTGAATCACGAAAGTTGAGTTAAAAAATAAAAAATTGATCTGTTAAGAGAAATTGGAAAAAGTGGGTTTTCAAAACATCCTAAAGTGAACCCATCAAACTCTTGATCAATTTTAAAATCATAATTTTTGAGTATCCAAAAAAAATTAAATGGTACCTAGGGGTAAAAATTGTTTTTGCATCAAATTTTGGTATCAAAGATGGTTTAGCTGGGTTCTTACTTTTAGTTGAATTTGAATTCAGTTTAGTTTTACAATTTGGGCTTGATCTTTCCATTTGGAGTGTGCAATTATTGGAAAGTGTAGATGTGCTAGAAACCATGGGAAATATGTCTATTAAATTAAAGCTTGAGGATCTTGAATCATTCAATCATCATATTCATGACGAAAAATGCATTTATGAGGTGTTATTTGTTTGCCCTTGAGGAATAGATTGAAAAATTGAAAAAAGAGCTCGATTCCAAGGATGATCTCTTGATGGTATTGCAGCTTGGTGAACTTAAGAAAGAGTTACCTTCCACTACATATGCATCCACTATGAAAAAATAATGTATTGTAAGTATTACACCACTTAAGTCCTCTTCCCATACATAATTGGATTCAGGCAACCCTCTAAGTGATTTTGAAAAGCACACAAAGGGAATACAATCGAAACTTTTGATTAAAATGGTATTTATTGGAATTGGCCTTGGTAAGGATAATCAAGACATATCTAACCCCATACAGGTTGAAGAACGACCTTGTTTTGCAAGATTGGGTATGCTAATGAAGCAAAAATGTAAGTTGGAGAAGGCTCCACAACCATTGAACAAAGATAATATTCTAACAATAGAGAGGCTTCCTCATTAACATCTGGTGAATCATCATCAGAAGAAGGATTTTGTAAGAGATCACCATGAAGAGGTATTGAGATTCCTCCACCTCTTGTTTACCATAAGCATAAAAAATGGTAAAAATCTTGATTTACTATCTACATTTAATAAATTTGGCAATGACATACAAAACATATGGTATAACTATCCATGAATTTTTTGTGGGATGTTTAACCGTTGTGTAGCCAAATGTAGGAAAAGAAAATCTCTCTTGGAAAAGATTTGGAGAGATCACTCTCTTAAATGGTGCTCAAAGAAAAGCATTTTGGGTAAGTATCCTCAAAATGTGGGAAAAAAATTGTAATCACTATAATAAAGTAGGTCATCAAATTGAACAATGTTGGCAATGTCCTACAAAAAAAATGAATTTTTTTAAGAAGGAAACCAGTTTTAAACCAAAAAACTTGAAAATGACTCCTACAGTGATTCAGGTAAATACTGAAGAGAATCAACCACCTCAAAAGGAAAATGTAATTAAAATGGTGGGTAGACAATTTCTCAGTTTCATATTTGCATAGTTGTAAAAGTTGAATAGATTTTAAATTATTCAAAGCATTTTTTGGGATTCCTGTTGAGTTGTAAAAAAGGAAAAGTTCCCATATGTATATTTTATCTTTGATTTGGTGAATTAACCTGAAGGGGAAATCCAAGTGACATGTTTATCGTACTTGGATAATTTTCTTATTTATGGGTTTGGAAAAACTTCATTTTTAACAACAACATGTACAATTGTTTTTTACGGGGCATGGTCAATTGATCAGTTGTCTATTTTGGAAAATTGTATTTAGAATATTTTGTTGTTTAAAATTGTGCAAATGGTCATGTTGGAATTTTCTGTATGTGTACAAATTATACACACTCTTCATATCCATGCATGATTTTATCACATTTTATAAGCCTATTATATTTAGCCTTTAATATTTTTAATTGTCAAACATTGTTTCAAATAGTATGTACAATTATTGTACTAAACAATTGTGATGCAGGTTACATTTTGCATATTTAATAGTGGTGCATGATCCATGTATAACATATAAGTATGAAATTTTTGTTGTCGTATCAGTTGTATTATTGGCCATGGGTTATGTTACTTTTGATGGCCGTGTGTGTGTGTGTGTGTGTGTGTGTGTGTGTGTGTGTATTGCAATTTTTAAAAGATTACCATGCTATAAATTAGGTTCTACATGTTTGTGATATGCAGACAATTTATTAACAGTTCAACTGTGTAAGTTAAATTTTGGGGACCAAAAGGGTCTTATTGGGGAGGAGTAATCCAGAGGACATTTTTTAGACTTTTTCATTGTCATATGTGTTGTTATTGATGTCAAGTTGCATTGATGGAAAAATGGTTAATTGGTAAAGTGAGCAAGCGAAAAAGATGAAGGTTGATTTGTGGTGTCAACTTATAGAGGCTTCAGGATGGTCAAGGATAATTTCTAGGGACTTAATCAGCTTTTGTTCAAGCCAAAAACACAAGGAGATAGCTACCAAAGTATTGAAGTAGCCACCGAAGTCTTTAGGAATCCACATAAGCTTTGTGAAGACCACGAGTAAAATGATGGAGCCGCCAAAGTAAAAAGAAGCTAAAGGATGAGATGTAAGTGAGAATGGTAAGGCCACATATGTAAAGGAAGAGCTGCAGAAGTATGAATAGTCTGAAGGAAAATACATGGGAGGAAGGAAGTCTCGAGGAAGTTGCACATAAGGCAAAATTCGTGAAAAACCAGGAAAGCCTCTATGGACGGCTAATAAATGTTTTCTAGTGAAAGGTTAAATCAAGCCAAATATAACAAGAGAAAAATCTGGAGTTTGTTGTATTCATTTAATGGACAATATTTTTAGGTGAAAGAGTAGGAAAGGGTGTAAGACATGCCAAATGAAGCATTGGAACAGGTCGATTAAATATATAGAGGAAATTTGATATCAATATGTGTGCTGCTCAGAGTGAGAAGATGATGCATTCAAGATGAGAGAGCTACAGAAAGAAAAGAGAGAGGAATAAGCAAAGCATACAGATGAAGTAAAGATGATATATCATATGAGAAGAGCTTCAATGCAGAAAATTAATTGAGCAAGAAGAGTTCGAACAAGATAAGAAAAATAGAGTGAAAGAGAAAACACAAAAAGATACAAAAAAGTGATCATAATCCATTGTGTAAGCAATCTTGAAACTAGATGATCAAAACTTGTATATAAAATAATTCTAAGTTGTAGCTTAGAATTTTATGAGGGTTGCAACCTCCTTATGGGTGGGTTCCTGCAAAAGATTAGTTGTAGCTAATTAAATTAGGGGTTGGTGCTTCTTGCAAGTTGGTGCTTGCTAAAATTCCTTGAGTGGGTGCTCAGTAAATCTTTGAGTGGGTGCTTGAAGTTGTGAAGTGGGTGCTCAACTGAAACCATTGTAAGAATTTTGAATTGGTGTTTCTAATAGAGTTGTGGTTTTAAGTGGGTTTTTCTCCCAAAAGGGTTTCCAACTATAAATTATGTTTTCAACATTTTACTATTTGATATATGTTTGACAAAATTAACATGATATAGTAACTGCAAAATTAAATATTGTGAATTGGTATAACTCTGGAAGTTAATTTTAATCCACATAGATTCACCCTCCCTCTCTATTCTTGTGATCTCTAACAATTGGTATGAGAGTGAGTCCTTCTATCAGAAGATTAACATTTTCAAGGATATCCTATTTTCACAAGCATGGTAGCAAATAAGGCACAATGTGGTTTTATCACTATCAAGATCACATCTCTTCACTGGAATGAATTATGCATTTTGGATAATAAGGATGAAAACATATTTGATGTCACTTGGTTTTGATATCTGGGAATGTGTTGAGAAAGGATACAACCCTCCAACCACTCCAATCACATCCTCAGCAGAAAAAAAATAATATGAATGTAACTCAAGAGCAACGAACGTTATTCTATGTGGCCTGATTAAAATATTGTTTGTAAAAGTTATGAACTACACAATAGAAAAGGAGATATGGGAAAAACTTCAAAGTATTTATGAAGGAGATGAAAAAATCAAGCTAGCAAAGTTGCAGACCTACAGAGATCAGTTTGAAAATATGAAAATGAAAGATGATGAGAGCATAATCACCTACATGCAGAGAATAGATGAAGTCATCAACATGATCAGAGGTCTAGGTGAGAAACTAGAAGAATATGTTATAGTCTTATAGATTCTGAGATCTCTGACTGCCAAGTTTAATGTAAAGGTTTCAACAGTGGAGGAATCCAAGGAAATAAAGACTCTCATAATCGATGATTTACAAAGCATTATTTCAGCATAGGAGATGAGGATTATTGGATCCAATATTACCAAGAAAGAGGTAGCATTCAAGGTCAAGAAAGAAACCTAGCCTAAACAAGAAAAAGAAAAAGAATCAGATTTAGAGGATGAATTAGATGATGAAAAGATCAAAGAAATGTTTGTAAGAAGACTAGAAAGAGGTTTAGGTAAGTATAAAGCAAAACTCCCTTTCAAATGCTTTACATGTGGACAAGTAGGTCACTTTGCTATTTAATGTACAAACAAAAATAAAGAAACTCGATCTGAACATGAAGAGGGCATTCATAAACAAAACAAGAGAGAAACTGGATATAAAAAGAAAAATTACAAGAAGTTCTTTAAGAACAAAATGAACTTCTATTCAAAAGAAGATTCAAGTGATTATGATTCAAGCAACCCAGGAAACTCTTAAAATGAAAGTGATGAGGACCAGTCTGAATTTTTTTTTATGGCCATGGATGCATATGAGGAATGTGGCTCCAAAGGAAAGAGTACAATTGAATTTAAAGACTTTGATGAAGAAGAAGTTGAAGTAACTCTTGAAGCTGAATTAGTATGTGGTCTTGAAGAATTGAAATTCTGCAGAACAAATAATCAAAAGATAAGATGCACATTAAAATACCATGAAGAAAAAATCCGCATCTTTGAGGAAAGACAAACTCTAAGAGAAGAAGAAGAGGCCAATGAGCTCAAAGAGCTTGAAACTCAGCTGGAAAAGATTTCAAACTCTTACAAATCAAAGGAGGATGAGTGCACAAAAGTAAACTCATAACTGGAGCGACTAAAAGGTGAGATGGAACAAGTGAGCAATAATATGATTCTGTATGAAAAGATAGAGAAGAGTTAAAATGTTTTGATTGGTATACTAAGTGGTCAACATAATACAAATAATAAGTTTGGGATTAGTTTCAAGGAATAAAGTTAAGAAAAGCATCTTGCAAAGAATGAAGGAAACAAGATTGCATCAATTCCAAGCACATCTTCTATTGTAAATAAAGAATTTAGAAAATCTTCCAAGACACGTAATACCGCCCCTAGAATCACCTATGATATGAGGTACACACATTCCTTCTATGGTTATGGTTATTCATGTAATTAGTTTAGACGTAAGGCTGCTAATTGTAGAAAATTCTCTAGAGGATATAAAATAAACTTTGGTCCATATTACACCAGATTGAACTGTAATGATGTCCACTACACTTATTACAAAAAAAATGAGGCATCAACAAGTAAACAAAAACATCCCAAACACAAGAAGTGGATGTATGTTGTAAAGAAATATGCAAACAAAATAAAAGAGTCTTGCTCAGTAGTACAAACCACATTTCATGTACAAAATGAATATAAAATCTGGTATCTAGATAGTGGATGTTCCAGCCATATGGCGAGTGAAAAAAAAAATTTATTTTCACTATCAAAAAATGCATCAGTTGTTGTGATATTTGGTGATAACAATTCAACAAACATAGTTGGAAATGGAACCTTGAGTCTAGATAATGGAAATACTATCATAAAAAATGTTCTATACATTGAATGTCTCAAGCACAATCTATTAAGTGTGAGTCAAATGTGTAAAAGGGGATACAATATAATCTTCCATGATAAAGGTTGTGATATCATCAATGGAAAAATAGGGAAGAAAGTTGCAAAATCTAAAAGGACAAAGAACAACATGCATGTGTTAAATGAAATAAATAATGAAAAATTCTACACAAGTAAGGTTGATTACAGCTGGTCATGGCACAAAAGGTTTGGACACATGAGATTTAAGAATCTGGTAAAACTAAGCACTAAAGGGTATGTGTAATATAGCCAAAATTTGTAAATCCAACAAATACACTTTGCAAAGCATGCTTGCATGGTAAAAAAAATAAGGAGATCATTCAAATCAAAGGAATACTCAACAACCAAACCTCTGGAATAGATTCATACAGATCTCTGCGGTCCTACCAGAACTGAAATTATACAAGGTGAGGTGTATTTCATGTTGTTGATAGATGATTACACCAAAATGACATGGGTAGCATGTTTAAAGCAAAATTCATAAGCCTTAGATAGATTCAAGAAATTCAAGGCATTGTTGGAGAACGAGAAGAACAAAAAGATCAGATGCTTAAGATCAAATAGAGGTAGAGAATTCTGGTCTAATGAGTTCGTTGAATTTTTTGAAGAAAATGGAATTAGAAGACATTTCTCATCCACCAAATCACCTAAACAAAATGGAGTTGTTAAGAGGAATAATAGAACTGTGCAAGAAATGGCAAGAACCATGCTAAATGCATCTAAACTACCTAATAGATATTGGAGTGAAGAAATATAAACAATAGTCTGTAACATCTTAAATAGAGCCCAATTGAGAGTAAATAATGATAAGAAACCTTGGGTAAGTGCAGCAAGTTGGGGGACAAAAAAGGGGTCATAAATGGACGTCATATTGTAAAAAACAAAAAAATCTCAACTTGTAGGGATTATTAGCAATATGTGCACTCAAAATTAGAAAAAATTATATAAATATGAATTGTAGCATCCAGAATCTAGTTTCTAAACTACTAAAGTTTTTTTTAAAATAGAAAAGTTTAGCTATATTAAACACTACAAATTCTATGACTTGATTTATGTTTTTTAAAACACCTATAAGATTGTAGTCTATTTGCCCGCAATTTTGATGACCAAAACTTTTTATTTGTTTTTTCCCTTTGGTGAAAAGTTAGATACCACTATCTATCTTGGGATGGATTTTATTTTGTATTTTTTTGAGCAACATTTTTTTTAATGATTTTTTCCATGAAAGTGGTCTGAAATTTTTTAGAAAATGGAGCACTTTCTATTTTCCCACCATAACTACATCAAAATATATCAAAATCAAATACTTTTTTTTGAATGTGTATAGAATTTTTCCATGCTTGGGATGGTATAGGTTTTATCACATTCTAATAAGCGAAACAAAAGTTGAAGTCTTAAACGTAGACATGAACATTCATGGGAAAAAGTGTCTTAAATGCCTACTGTTAGTAAAAAATTATAAAATGATATTTATTTTACTCTATTCACTTTAAAATCAATAATAATCACTAAGTTCAGCACTCAACATAATAATAATCAAGAAGAATAGGAAGACGGTGAGGAAATGGATAGTTCGCGTTAAGAAGCAGATGAAGAGAAAGAAACACCAAACACTAAGATACCCTCTAAACAAGTGAAGAGGAATCATCCTTCAAATTAGATCATTGGAAACAGAGAAGGTGACACTCTCACAAGAAGAAGGCTAAGAGAGAAATAAAACCATGAAGATATAACACTCATGTCAATGATAAAACCCAAGAATGTTGTAGAAGTAAGAAAATATCAACATTGGGTTGATGCAATTAATGAAGAACTGGATCAAATAGAAAAGAGTGAAACTTAGGATCTTGTGCCAACACCAAAGGATAAAAATGTAATTGGAAAAAAGGTGGGTCTTCAGAAATAAATTGAATGAAAAAGGAGAAGTAACAAGAAACAAATCAATAGTAGTGTGCAAAGGCTATGCACAAATGGAAGGAACTGACTTTGATGAAACATTTGTACTAGTGGCAAGGATGGAGGAAATAAGATTTATCCTGTATTACATGGCTTAAAAAAATACAAGAGTGTTCCAAATGGATGTTAAATCAACCTTCCAAAATGATTTTCTAGATGAAGAGGTATATATTTAAAAATCTAATGGATTTTAACTAACTGAAGATAAAGATTATGTGTGCATGTTGAAAAAGGCATTGCATGGACTGAAACAAGTTCCTAGAGCTTGGTACATTAGATTGGATTCATACCTCATTGAGCAAGGTTTTAGAAAAAGGTGTTATTGACACTAATCCCTACATCAAGGAAGAAGAAGATCATCTGCTGATTGTTATTGTATATGTGGATGTCATTATTATTGAAGGAGACTATGATAAAATGACATATGAATTTTTTGATATGATGAAAGAGGAATTTGAAAGGTGTATGTTTGGGGACCTCTCATTCTATCTGGGCTTACAAATCAGTCAATCAGATCAAGGTATCTTCATAACCCAAACCAAGTATATCAAAGAAATGTTGAAAAGGTTCGGAATGGAATATTGCAGACCTATAGGAACACCAATGGAAGTGGGATGCAAGCTAAGAAAAGAGGACAACTCACCAAAAGTATAAAATACCTTGTATAGATCCATAATTGGCAGTCTACTCTATTCCAATGCATCGAGACCAAGTATCGTTTAAGTGGTAGGCCTTGTTGAAATATTCCAAGAGGATCTAAGGGAAACACACTTCAAATCAGTCAAAATAATTCTATGATACCTCATGAGAACAATTGAATATGGACTTTGGTAACCAAAAAGCAAATATTTCAACATAAGAGCTTATATAGATGTTGATTGGGTGGTAAGTTTTGATGATAGGAAGAGTACCAGCTGCAGAGCATTCTTTTTTGGAAATTGTTTAGTCTCTTGGCTGAGAAAGAAGAAATCATTAGTGACACTCTCAACATGTGACGAAGAATATATAGTTATTGTTATGTGTTACACTCAGGTTTTATGGATGAAGTAGAAATTAGAAGATTACAAGGTAAAATTTGATAGTCCAATTCCCTTTTTTTGTGATAGCACAAGTGCAATAAGTGTGTCTAAGAACCCCATGTTCCACTCAAAGAGAAAACATATTCCAATTATATATCATTTCTTGAGGGAAAAAGTGAATGAAAATAAAATCAGTCTAGACTATGTGAGCACAAAATAAGGAATTGTAGACATTATGACCAAGCCAATGCTCAAAGCTACTTTTGAGCACTTAAGGAATGAATTGGGAGTCATTCCTGATACCACCAAAAATTAGAAGGTGTGAAGATAAAATGAGGGGGCATTCTCAGGTAATATAATCTCGTAATCAGTGTCAATAATATTTATGAGAGGGGGAGCTAGTTTTCTAGCTCAATTTTATCAAAGTATGCATCATCTCAAAGGGAGAATTTCTGCAAGCATACCAATTGATAAGGATCATAATAATGTGTCAAAAGGGAGCTTCTTGAGGAATGAACATGCTATATATAGCTTACCAGCATTTTCATCCTAATGTGGCATAGATGGACCTTTGTATATTAGAGTGTATATTGTCCCATTAGACATAGAGTGTATATGAAGGAAGAGGATTGGAAATGGCGTCACACACTCGAAGTGGAAAGGAGGTAGATGTAACAAATTTATGAGGTTGAGAATGGGACTGCTCTATGTCTAATGGGAAGGGAGGAGTGTCAACATACTCTGGAAAAGTGAGAGAATGAAGAGAAGAGTCCTCAGTAGAACTCTCATCCTCAGAGCTAGAATCAAAATCCTCGTCATTAGGTATGGAACCAAGTGATTATGTGTCAGCAGAACTGCCATCACATGAATCAGAAGAAGAGGATACAAATGTATGAGCAACATCAACAATAGCAATATGTAAAGGGTATCCAAACATAGACTAGAAGATTCTCCACATGGTGTGGGGAGGATCTGATTCTTCCATGTGAATGCAGAGAGGTCTGGTGTTGTGTAACATCAAGTTACCAAAAACATGGTCACATGTGTTGAGATAGTCATTAAGACGAGATGAATCAGTTGGTACAGGAACTAGCCCATATAGAAAGTGTGAAAAACCCTCATAGGAAAATTAACATTCTATAGAAACACGTCGTGATGTGTAGTTATCTCTACTAATAAAAAGTGGCAGAGGCTATAAATAAATCCTATGACTCAAGTCTGGGAAGAGTGTCCTCCATGATGCATAAGAAAGAAGTGAAAGGTACATGAGAAGAGGGTGTGTGGATACAAGCAAGGTGGAAAGACATCAAACTCAACTTAGAAAGTTTCTGCATGTTATATAACACCTGAGAATAATAATAATCCCCATGTTTTTGAAACTTTATAAGTAGTGTGTGATTATAATAATGTGCATTCATCTAATGTTAGGCAATTGAGAACTCACCTTGTAGTAGGCAACGAATCACGTAAGAGTGGAGGCCAAAATAAGTCCAAGTCAGAAGAAAAATAATGAAACGTAATCAGGAACAAAAGGGCATAAAAAAAAATGATAAAAACACTACTCAGTGTGAGAGAAGGATTATCGAATTGTAAAAGATAGGCTCTTTTTCTGTAAGGTTGTGAAGGATGCACTTACTAGCCACAGGCAAAGAGGAGCACTATAAAGCAACGAGCCAAAAAAGTGGCCCAGAAATCCCAATAACCCTATATAAAGTTTTCAGAAAAATATACCCCCTTTTATAATTATGAATTTGATTGTTTTCCCATTTAATTTACTTAAACAATGTGAAAAAGGGAAAAAAATCAGAAAAAATTCAAAAAAGGAGGTTAGAAGGGTCCTGAGCCCAATAGAGGGTGTGATCTAGAGGAAATTTATAGATTCATATATTTTTGAAATCTCCTCAAACCATTACAACACTTAAGATCGTCTTGAGAGCTTTCCATTGATATGAAGAATTCAAAAAACAGAGCTCATATACAAAAGTTATCACATGTCAAAGTTTGGTGAAAATTAGGTCAAACTTGGTCAACTATCCAATCAGGACGTGACACGTGGCAGAAGTGCAAAAATTGGCAAAATGTAAAAAAATGTGTTTTGAATGTTGGTATTTTTCACTCTTAAATAGATGGGTGGGCCTTGTTATTTTGTTGGCTTGGGGCCCTCAACTAGGATCGACACAATTTTTTGTTGGCTTACCGCCTTTTCTTTGTATTTAAATTGTCACAAATTTTAGTATATATGCCACATTGTTAAAATATATCTTGCATGTGGGATTATTACAGGTAATTTGTAATTGTAATTCTGGATTTAAAATGTATTAGACCAAATTATATTGCTATGTAGAGTCTAGCTCACTGAGCTAGTTAACAACTTGATGCATTAGTGCTCGACCAATACATGGCTTTATTTAAAGCGAGCTAGATTGATCCTTTCACCCATATCTTAGGCATAACTCCTCATATGTTGTAGAAAAGTTATACACATAGCTTGGAGGATTGGACCAACACATTTCCAACTCACCACCCACGTGGCTTAAAAACTTAGCCCAACCGTGGGTAACTCACACAAATCAACTACTCGGCCCAACCAATTGGGTAGTTCAAACAAGTCAATAACAATAGTCGATGGGCTATGTATATCCCACACCACATATGTGGTAAGAAAAATGGTTAAGGCATGGCCAAAACCAAAGATATAGTGGGAAATCCATTTATTATCAAACCCCTCAACGTCTTATCCTGTGACTAATATGGGATAAACCCCCCACAATATAAATAACAAGTCGAAAAATGAGGAGGAGAGAGTTCAACCCCAAGACCTATTAGGTCTAAAAAAAATGGATAACCATTTTACTAAAGCATCTTGGAAAACTTTACAATGAGGTCACAACTATTTGAACAAGCTTTTGCCAGTGACTGTGTATAGGAAAAATTTAGTAGTTTGTAGAAAACACCATTTTTGGATCACTTAGATTCAGAATTAGGCTTTGGTTTAAAAAGGAAAAGTTTTCAAAATTCAGAGAGGAACACAATGATGTCAATTATTCTTCATGGAGTGCTATATTTTTCTAGGTGTAGGTGTTTTTATGCCATAATTGCAAGGATATTGCACTTTGCAGATACTGTAGAGCTACATATGGACTTGGAAACATATTTATAACATTTTGTAGAGTTTTCAAATCTGAATCAACTCTTTAAGCAGGTGAAAATGATCTATTATTCACTTCGGAAGGTAAAATTTGTACTTCAAGTGTTAATTAATAGATCAATTCACGATTAAGTGAATTCGGAGACATAGCCCATCTGGGTGAACTTCGTTATCAAACTTGTGGAGTATTTTATTTTAGTTTTCCTTCTTATGATCAGATTTTAAATTCGGTATAAGGAATGAATAAATTGATTAAACAAAGAAATTAATGGGAAAATTGAATTTCATTTAAAAATTTGAGAATCATTTATCCACAATAGACAAAAGTAAATGCGTGAATCAATTTCAGATTAAAAATCAAATTAAATTCATAATAAAAATTAACCTATGATCATATTTTAATGGCTTTGTAATATTTCTATTTAAATCACGAAAGTTGAGTTAAAAAATAAAAAATTGATCTATTAAGAGAAATTGGAAAAAGTGGGTTTTCAAAACATTTTAAAGTGAACCCATCAAACTCTTGATCAATTTTAAAATCATAATTTTTGAGTATCCAAAAAAAATTTAAATGGTACCTAGGGGGTAAAAACTGTTTTCACATCAAGTTTTGATATCAAAGCTAGTTTAGCTAGGTTCTTACTTTTAGTTGAATTTGATTTCAGTTTTGTTTTACAATTTGGGCTTGATCTTTCCATTTAGAGTGTGCAATTATTGGAAAGTGCAGATGTGCTGGAAACCATGGGAAAGATGTCTATTAAAGTAAAGCTTGAGGATCTTGAATCATTCAATCATCATATTCATGAAGAAAATGCATTCCTAAGGTGTTAGTTATTTGCCCTTGAGGAATAGATTGAAAATTTGAAAAAGAGCTTGAGTCCAAGGATGATCTCTTGATGGTATTATAACTTGGTGAACTTAAGAAGGAGGTACCTTCCACTACATATGCATCCACTATGACAGAATAATGCATTGTAAGTATTGCACCATTTAATTCCTCTTCCCATAAAAAATTGGATTCAGGTAATCCTCTAAGTGATTTTGAAAAGCACACAAAGGGAATACGATCGAAAATTTTGATTAAAATGGTATTTATTGGAATTGGCCTTGGTAAGGATAATCAAGACATATCTAACCCCATATAGGTTGAAGAACGACCTTGTTTTACAAGATTGGGTATGCTAATGAAGAAAAAATGGAAGTTGGAGAAGGCTCCACAACCGTTGAAAGAAGACAATCTTCTAACAATAGAGAGGCTTCCCCATTAACATCTAGTGAATCATCATCAGAAGAAGGATTTTGTAAGAGATCACCATGAAGAGGTATTGAGATTCCTCCACCTCTTGTTTACCATAAACATAAAAAAATGGTAAAACTCTTGATCCACTATCTACATTTAATAAATTTGGCAATGACATACAAAACATATGGTATAACTATCCTTGAATTTTTTGTGGGATGTCTAACCATTATGTAGCCAAATGTAGGAAAATAAAATCTCTCTTGGAAAATATTTAGAGAGACCACTTTCCTAAACGGTGCTCAAAGAAAATAATTTTGGGTAAGTTTTTTAAAAATGTGGAAAAATTGTTTTGTAGTCACTGTAATAAAATAGGTCATCAAATTGAACAATTTTGGCAATGTCCTACAAAAAATTTGAATTTTTTTAAGAAGGAAACCAATTTTAAACCAAAAAACTTGAAAATGACTCCTGCAGTTATTCAGGTAAATACTGAAGAGAATCAACCACCTCAAAAGGAAAATGTAATTAAAATGGTGGGTAGAAAATTTCTTAGTTTCTTGTTTGCATAGTTGTAACAATTGAATAGCTTGCAAATTATTCAAAGCATTTTTTGGGATTCTTGTTGAGTTGTAAAAAAGGAAAAGTTCCCATATGTATATTTTAGCTTTGATTTGGTGAATTAACCTGAAGGGGAAATCCAAGTGACATGTTTATCATACTTGGATAATTTTTCTTGTATATGGGTTTAGAAAAACTTCATTTTTAGCAACAACATGTACAATTGTTTCTTATGGGGCATGGTAAATTTATCAAATGTCTATTTTGGAAAATTGTATTAAGAATATGTTGTTGTTTAAAATTGTGCAAATGTATCATGTTGGAATTTTTTGTATGTGTAAAAATTATACACACTCTTTGTAGCCATGCATGATTTTATCACATTTTATAATTCTATTATATTCAGGCTTTAATATTTTTAATTGTCAAACATTGTTTCAAATAGTATGTACAATTATTGTACTAAACAATTGTGATGCAGGTTACATTTTGCATATTTGACAATGGTGTAGGATCCGTGTACAACAGATAAGTATGACATTTTGGTTTTCATATCAGTTGTATTATTAGCCATGGGTTATGTTACTTTTGATAGAATATATATATATATATATATATATATATATATATATATATATATATATATATATATATATATATATATATATATATATATATATATATTGCAATTTTTAAAATCTTACCATGTTATAAACTAGGTTCTACATGTTTGTGATATGCAAACAATCTATTAATAGTTCAACTGTGTAAGTTGAATTTTGGGGACCAAAAGGGTATTATTGGGGAGGAGTGATCCGATGAACATTTTGTTAGACCTTTTTCATCGTCATATGTGTTTTTATTGATGTCAAGTTGCATTGATGGCCAAAGGGTTAATTGGTAAAGTGAGCAGGTGAAAAAGATGAAGGTTGATTGGTAGTGTCAACTCACAGAGTCTTCAGGATGGTCAAGGATAATTTCTAAGGGACTTAAGCAGATTTTTGTAAGCCAAAAACATAAGGAGATAGCTGCCAAAGTATTGAAGTAGCCACTGAAGTCTTTAGGAAGCCACATAAGCTTAGTGAAGACCACAAGTAAAAGGATGAAGCCGTTAAAGAAAAAAGAAGCTAAAGGATGAGATGTAAGTGAGAATGGTAAGGCCACATATGTGAAGGAATAGCCATGAAAGTATGAATAGTCTGAACTAAAATCCATGGGAGTAAGGAAGTCTTGAGGAAGTTGTGCATAAGGGGAAAATCCATGAAAAACTAGTAAAGCCGCTATGGACAGAAGATAGCCATGGAGAACGATAAAAGCCATAGGTAAAGGGATAGACTCACATACATGTAACAAAAGCCCAAGATGGTAGTGGAAAAGAAGGAAAGACATGAAACATTGAAAGATCCATGAAGTAAAGAAAAGTTGTGAATGACTAAAAAAATCTACCAAAAAAGGAGAAAATTTGTAGATCAAAGAAATGTGTCGCAATACAAAGGAGAAAATCAGAGAAGCTAAAGAAAGCCACATATTGAAAATGTATAAACTGGAAAGAGTTCGAGAATAGTCAAATTGATTTAAATCTGGACAAGTGAGATTTTGATATCCAAAATCGATGGTGATTCAATTCTCTGGTGATTATGGCCGAGTATACCACTTGAGCTCCACAAAGAACAAAGAAACCTAAAGTTCTAGCTGTCAACATTTAATGCTCATTGACTTTGTGGAAATACAGTTACACTTTCTATGCGATTATTGATTTCAAGGTAGATTAAATATCAGATAAGAAAATGGCTCATTCATCTTGATCACATTGGAAATCCTAGAATGATTAGAAATCTATTTTTAGGTATTGGTTAATAAATATTTTTAGTGAAAGGTGAAATCAAGCCAAATAACAAGAAAAAAATATGGAGTTTGTTGTATTCATTTAATGGACCATATTTTTAGGTGACAGAGTAGGAAAGGGTGTACAACATGCCAAATGAAGCATTGGAATGGATCAATTAAATATATAGATGAAATTCGATATCAATATGCGTGCTTCTCAAAGTGAGAAGATGATGCATTCAAGATGAGCGAGCTACATAAAGAAAAGAGAGAGGAATAAGCAGAGTAGAAAGATGAAGTAAAGATGATATATCATATGAGAAGAGCATAAATACAGAAAATTGATTGATCAAGAAGAGTTCAAACAAGATGAGAAGAATGGAGTGAAAGAGAAAACACAAACAGATACAGAAAAGTAATCATAATCCATTGTGTAAGAAATCTTGAAACTAAATGATCAAAACTTGTATATAAAATAAGTCTAAGTTGTAGATTAGAATTTTCAGAGGGTTGTAACCTCCTTATGGGTGGGTTCCTATAAAATATTAGTTGTAGCTAATTAAATTAGGGGTTGGTGCTTCTTGCAAGTTGGTGCTTGCTAAAATTCCTTGAGTGGGTGCTTAGTAAATCTTTGAGTGGGTGCTTGAAGTTGTGAAGTGGGTGCTCAACTGAAACCATTGTAATACTTTTGAATTGGTGTTTCTAATAGAGTTGTGGTTTCAAGTGGGTTTTTCTCCCAAAAGGGTTTCCAACTATAAATTATGTGTTCATCATTTTACCGTTTGATATATGTTTGACAAAATTAACATGATATAGTAACTGTATAATTAAATATTGTGAATTGGTATAACTCTAGAAATTAATTTTAATGTTCACATATTCACCCCCCCTCTCTGTTCTTGTGATCTCTAACAATTGGTATTAGAGTGATTCCTTCTATCATAAACTTAACATCTTCAAGGATAGCCTCTTTTCACAAGCATGGTAGCAAATCAGGCACAATGCGGTTTTATCACTATCAAGACCACATCTCTTCACTGGAATGAATTATGCATTTTGGATAATAAGGATGAAAACATATCCAATGTCACTCAGTTTTGATATCTGGGAATGTGTTGAGAAAGGATACAATCCTCCAGCCACTCCAATCACCTCTCATCAAAAAAATAAGAATATGAATGCGGAAACTCAAGAGAAATGAACGTTATTCTATGTGGCTTGACTGAAATAGAGTTTGTAAAAGTTATGAACTGCACAATAGAAAAGTAGATATGGACCAAACTTCAAAGTATTTATGAAGGAGATGAAAACTTCAAGCTAGCAAAGTTGCAGACCTACAAAGCTCAGTTTGGAAATATGAAAATGAAATACGATGAGAGAATAATGGCCTACATGTAGAGAATAGATGAAGTCATCAGCATGATCAGAGCTCTAGGTGAGAAACTAGAAGAATTTGTTATATTCTTATAGATTTTGAGATCTCTGACTGCCAAGTTTAATGTACAGATTTCAGTAGTGGAGGAAGCCAAGGACATAAAGTCTCTCATAATGGATGAATTGCAAATCATTATTTCAACATAGGAGATGAGGATTATTGGATCCAAGATTACCAAAAAAGAGGTAGCATTCAAGGTCAAGAAAGAAAACCAGTCTAAACAATAAAAAAAAAAGAATCAGATTCAGAGGATGAATTAGATGATGAAAAGATTGAAGAAATGTTTGTAAGAAGACTGAAAAGAGGTTTATGTAAGTATAAAGAAAAACTCCCTTTCAAATGCTTTAGATGTGGACAAGTAGGTCACTTTACTATTTAATGTCCAAACCAAAATAAATAAACTTAGTTCAAACATGAAGAGGACTGTCATAAACACAACAAGAGAGAAACTAGATATAAAAAGAAAAATTACAAGTTCTTTAAGAATAAAATGAACTTCTATTCAAAAGAAGATTCAAGTTATTATGATTCAAGCAACCTAGGAAAATATTAAAATGAAAGTGATGAGGACCAGTCTGAATGTTTGTTTATGGCCATGGATGTGTATGAGGAATGTGGCTCCAAAGGAAAAAAATACAATTAAATTTAAAGACTCTGATGAAGAAGAAGTTGAAGTAAATCTTGAAGCTGAATTAGTATGTAGTCTTGATGAATTAAAATTGTGCAGAAAAAATAATCAAAATATGAGATACACATTAAAATACCATGAAGAAAAAATATGCATCTTTGATGAAAGACAAACTCTAAAAGAAGAAGAAGAGGCCAATGAGCTCAAAGAGCTTGAAACTCATCTATAAAAGATTTCAAACTCTTACAAATCAAAGGAGGATGAGTGCACAAAAATAGACTCAAAACTGGAGTGACTAATATATGAGATGGAATAAGTGAACAATAATCTGATTGTGTATGAAAAGCTAGAGAATAGTTAAAATGTTTTGATTGGTATACTAAGTGGTCAACATAATACAAATGATAAGTCTGGGATTACTTTCAAGGAATAAAGTTAAGAAAAAGATCCTGCAAAGAACAAAGACAATACTGTATCAATTCCAAGCACATCTTCTGATATAAATAAAGAATTCAGAAAATCTGCCAAGAGAAGTAATACTGCCCCCAGAATCACCTATGATATGAGGTACACACATTCCTTATATTGTTATTGTTATTCATGTAATCAGTTTAGACATAAGGCTGCTAAGTGTAGAAAATTCTCTAGAGGATATAAAATAAACTTTGGTCCATATTACAACAGATTGAACTATAATGATGTCCACTAAACTTATTACAAGAAAATAAATGAGGCATAAACAAGTAAACAAAAACATCCCAAACAAGAGAAGTGGGTGTATGTTGTAAAGAAATATGCAAACAAAATAAAAGAGTTTTGCTAAGTAGTATAAACCAAATTTCATGTACAAAATGAATATAAAATCTAGTATCTAGATAGTGGATGTTCCAGCCATATGACAGCTGAAAAAAGCAAATTATTTTCACTTTCATACAATGCATTAGATGTTGTGAGATTTGGTGATAACAATTCAAAAAACATAGTTGGAAAAGGAACCTTGAGTCTAGATAATGGAAAGACTATCATAAAAAATGTTCTATACGTTGAATGCCTCAAGCACAATCTATTAAGTGTGAGTCAAATGTGTAAAAGGGGATACAATATAATATTCCATGGTAAAGGTTGTGATATCATCAATGGAAAAATAGGGAAGAAATTTGCAAAATCTAAAAGGAAAAAAAACAACATGCATGTGCTAAATGAAATAAATAGTGATAAATTCTACACAAGTAAGGTTGATTATAACTGGTTGTGGCACAGAAGGTTTGGACACATGAGATTTAAGAATTTGGTAAAACTAAGAACTAAAGGGTGTGTGAAATATAGCCAAAAATTGTAAAACCAGCAGATACACTTTACAAAGCATGCTTGCATGGTTAAAAAACAAGGAGATCATTCAAATCAAAGGAATACTCAACAACCAGACCTCTAGAATTGATTCATATAGATCTCTACGGTCCTACCAGAACTGAAATTATACAAGGTGAGGTGTATTTCATGTTGTTGATAGATGATTACACCAAAATGACATGGGTAGTGTGTTTAAAGCAAAATTCATAAGCCTTAGACAGATTCAAGAAATTCAAGGCATTGTTAGAGAACAAGAAGAACAAAAAGATCAAATGCTTAAGATCAAATAGAAGTAGAGAATTCTGGTCTAATGAGTTCGGTGAATTTTTTGAAGAAAATGGAATTAGAAGAAATTTCTCATTTTCCATATCACCTCAACAAAATGGAGTTGTTAAGAGGAAAAACAGAACTATGCATGAAATGGCAAGAACCATGCTAAATGAATCTAAACTACATGATAGATATTGGAGTTAAGAAATATACACAATAGTCTGTAACATCTTAAACAAATCCCAATTGAGAGTAAACAATGATAAGAAACCTTATGAATTGTGGAAAAAAAGGATTGTGAATGTTAAACACATAATATTCTTTGGAAGTAAATGTTACATCAAAAGAGATGAAGACAATTACGGAAAAATTGACTCAAGATGTGATGAAGGCATATTTCTTGGATATTCAGTGGTCAGCCCGGCTTGCAGGTGCTACAATAAAAGGTTGCAAAATATTTTTGAAAGCACAAATGTAAAGGTGGATGAAACTCCTAAGTTCAACACTCAACATAATAATAATCAAGAAGAACAAGAAGATGGTGAGGAAATGGATATTCCGCGTGAAGAAGCAGATGAAAAGGAAGAAACACCAAACACTAAGACACCCTCGAGAAAAATGAAGAGGGATCATTCTTTAAATTAGATAATTGTAAATAGAGAAGGAAACACTCTCACAAGAAGAAGACTAAGAGAGAAATAAAACCATGAAGATATAACACTCTTGTCAATGATAAAACTCAAGAATGTTGCAGAAGTAAGTAAAAATCAACATTGGGTTAATGCAATGAATGAAGAACTGGATCAAATAGAAAAAAATGAAACTTGGAAGCTTGTGCCAAGACCAAAGGAGAACAAAGTGGGTCTTCATAAATAAATTGAATGAAAAAGGAGAAGTAAAAAGAAACAAAGCAAAACTAGTGCGTAAAGGCTATGCATAAATGGAAAGAATCAACTTTGATGAAACATTTTCCCCAGTGGCAAGGATGGAGGCAATAAGACTTCTCCTGGATTACGTGGCTTACATAAATATAAGAGTGTTCTAAATGGATGTGGAATTAGCCTTCTTAAGTGGTTTTCTAGATGAAGAGGTATATATTAAACAACCTAATGGATTTTAACTAATTAAAGATAAATATTGTGTGTATGTTGAAAATGGCATTGCATGGATTGAAACAAGCTCCTAGAGCTTGGTACAATAGATTGGATTCATACCTCATTGATCAAGGTTTTAGAAAAATGTGTTTCTGAAAGTAATCTCTACATCAACGAAGAAGAATATCATCTACTGGTTGTTATTTTATTTGTGGATTCCATTATGTTTGGAGGAAACTATAATAAAATGACATGAATTTTTTGATATGATGAAAGAGGAATTTGAAAGGTCTATGCTTGGGGACCTCTCATTCTCTTTGGGCTTATAAATCAGTCAATCAGATCAAGGTATCTTCATATCCCAAACCGAATATATCAAAGAAATGTTGAAAATGTTCATAATGGAATATTGCAGACCTATAGGAACACCAATGGAAGTGGGATGCAAGCTAAGAAAAGAGGAAAACTCACCAAAAGTAGAAAATACCTCGTATAGATCCATGATTAGTAGTCTACTCTATTCCACTTCTTCAAGACCAGGTATCATGCAAGTGCTAGGCCTTCTTGGAATATTCCAAGAGGATCTAAGGGAAACACACTTTAAATTAGTCAAAATAATTTTGAGATACCTCATGAGAACAATTAAATATGGACTCTAGTAACCCAAAAGAAAATATTTCAACATAAGAGCTTATACAGATGTTGATTGGGTAGGAAGTGTTGATGATAGGAAGAGTACCAGCTGCAAAAAATTCTTTTTTTGGAAATTGTTTAGTCTCTTGGCTGAGAAAGAAGAAATCATCAGTGGCAATCTCAACATGTGAAGAAGAATATATAGCTATTGTAATTTGTTACACTCAGGTTTTATGGATGAAGTATAAATTGGAAGATTACAAGGTAAAATTTGATAGTCCAATTCCCTTTTTTTGTGATAGCACAAATTCAATAAGTGTCTCTAAGAACCCTGTGTTCCACTCAAAGAAAAAACATATTCAAATTATATATCATTTATTGAGTGAAAAAGTGAATGAAAATAAAAGTAGTCTAGAATATGTGAGCACAAAATAAGAAATTGTAGACATTATGACCAAGCCAATGCTCAAAGCTACTTTTGAGCACTTAAGGAATGAATTGGGAGTCATTCCTAATACCACCAAAAATCAGAAGGTGTGAAGATAGAATGAGGGGGCATTCTTAGGTAGAATAAGCTCTTAATCAGTGTCAACAATATTTATGAGAGGGGGAGATAGTTTGCTAGCTTGATTTTATCAAAGTATGCATTAATGAAACAGGGCAAGATTATTAGACCTTTTTCATTGTCATATGTGTTTTCATTAATGTCAAGTTGTATTGATGGGAAAAGGGTTAATTGGTAAAGTGAACAAGCGAAAAATATGAAGGTTGATTGGTAGTGTCAGCTTACAGAGGCTTCAGGATGGTCAAGGATAAGTTCTAAGGTACTTAATCATATTTTGTGAAAGGTGCAGACATAAAGAGATAGCCGCAAAAGTCTGGAAGTAGCCACTGAAGTCTGTAGGAAGTTGTAGAAGCTTATGAAGGCCACACGTAAAAGGATGAATCCGCCAAAGCAAAAAGAAGCTAAAGGATGAGCTGCGAGTGAGAATGGTAATGCTACAGATGTGAAGGAAGAACCACAGAAGTATGAATAGTCTGAAGGAAAATCCATGGGAGTAAGGAAGTCTTGAGAAAGTTACACATAAGGGGAAAAGCCACGAAAAAACTAGTAAATCTGCTATGGAAAGAACATATCCATGGAGAACGATAAAATCCATAGGTAAAGGGATAGAGTCACAGACAAGGAACAAAGCCATGAGAAGGCAGCAAACAAGAAGGAAATTTTTGAAACATTGAAAGAGCTGTGAAGCAAACAAAATCCACAAATGACTAGAAAAAATCCACCAAGAATGGAGAAAAGACACATATCAAAGAAATGTGTCTTGATAAAAAGGAGAAAGTCAGAGAAGCTAAGGAAATCCATAGATTGAACAAGTATGAACTGGATAGAGCTCAAGAAAAATCAAATTGATTTAAATATGTACAAGTGAGATATTTTTCTCCAAAATCGACGGTGATTCGATTGTCTGGTTATTACGGCTGATTCTACAACTTGAGCTCCACAAAGAACGAATAAATCTATAGTTTCAACTGTCAATATTTAATGCTCCTTGACTTTGTGGAAATACAGTTACAATTTCTATATGATTCCTGATTTTAAGGAAAATTAAATATCGATTAGAAAACTTCTTGCTCATCCTGATCACGTAGGAAATCCTAGAAAGATGAGAAATCTATTTTTAGTTATCAACTAATAAATATTTTTTTGGTGAAAGGTGAAATCAAGCCGAATATAATAAGAGAAAAATATGGAGTTTGTTGTATTCATTCAATGGAACAAATTTTCAGGTGACAGAGTAGGAAAGGGTGCATGACATGCCAAAGGAAGCATTGGAATGGGTTGATTAAATATATAGAGGAAATTCAATATCAATATGTGTGTTGCTCAAATGGAGAAGATGATGCATTAAAGTTGAGAGAGCTACACAAAGAAAAGAGAGAGGAAGAACCAAAGTAGATAGATGAAGTAAATAGGATATATTAGATGAGAAGAACATCAATGCAACAAATTGATTAAGAAAGAAGAGTTCAAACTAGATGAACAGAAGGGATTGAAAGAGAAAACACAAATAGATACAAAAAAGTGATCATAATCCATTATGTAAGAAACCTTGAAACTAGTTGATAAAAACCTGTATGTAAAATAAGTCTAAGTTGTAGCTTAGCATTTTTAGGGGTTTCAGCCTCCTTATTGGTGGGTGCCTACAAAATATCAGTTATAGCTGATTAAATTCGGGGTTGGTGCTCTTTGCAAGTTGGTGCTTACTAAAATTTGTTGAGTGGGTGCTTAGTAAATCTTCGAGTGGATGCTTGAAGGTGCGAAGTGGGTGCTTCATAGGTTGAGTGGGTGCTCAACTGAAACCATTGTAAGACTTTAGAATTAGTGTTCCTAATAAAGTTGTGGTTTCAAGTGGGTTTTCTCCCAAAAAGGTTTCCCATTGTAAATTATGTGTTCAAAATTTTACTATCTGATATATATTTGTCAAAATGAACATGTTATAGTAACTGCACAAACTAAATATTGTGAATTGGTATAACTCTGGAAATTAATTTTAATCTGCACTGATTCACCCCCCTTAGTGCTTGTGATATCTAACACATTTATGGATTCATATGTTTCTAAAATCTTCATAAACTATTACAACACTAAAGAGCGTTTTGAGATATTTTTGTTGATACGAAGAACTAGAAAAACGAAGCTCGTATGCGAAAGTTACCATAGGTAAAAGTTTGGTGAAAATTGGGTCAAAAATGGTCAACTATCTAATCAGGATGTGACAAGTGGTAGAAGTGAAAAAATTGGCAAAATGAAAAATAAAAAATTTTGAATGCCGATCTTCATCACTTGTAAATAGATGGGTTGGCCTTGCTATTTTCTAGTTGGGAGCCCTCAACCAAGATTGACACTTTTTTTAAGGAGGGGTGCCTTTTCCGCCTTTTCTTTGTATTTACATTGTCAGAAATTTTATTATATATTTCATATTTTTAAAATATATCCTACTTGTGGGATTATTTTAGGGCATTTGTAATTGTAATGCATGGATTTGTATTGTATTAGACCAAATTATATTGCCATGCAAGGTATAGCTCATCGAGCTAGTTAATAACTCAATGCATTGGTGCTCAGCCAATATGTGGCTCTATTTACATCGAGTCATACTGATCCAATCACCCACATCTCGAGATTAACTCCTCATATGTCATGGATGGGTTATACACATATCCTAGTGGATTGGACCAACACATTTCCAACTCCCTACCCATGTGGCTTACCATCTTGGGCCAATCGTGGGAAGCTCACACAAACCAAGGATTCGGCCCAACCAATTAGGTGGTTCAAACGAGTCAACAACAACATTCAAAAGGATATGTATAGCCCATACCACATACGTGGTAAGAAAAATGGTCAAGGCATGGCTGCAACCACAAATATAGTGGACGAACCATCTTTTATTAAACCCCTCATCGTCTTATCTCGCGATCAATGTGGGATAAACCCGTCACAATAGAAATAACAAGTTGTCAAATAAAAGAGGAGGGGGTTCGACCCCAAGACTTATTTGTCCAAAACAAATGGCTCACCATCATGCCGATGCAACTCAAAAATATATACAATGGGATCGCAACTATTTCAACAAGCTTTTGCTAGTGATTGTGTATAGGCAGAATTGAGCAGTTTGTAAAAAACACCATTTTTGGAGAACTTAGATTCAAAATTAGACTTTGGTGTAAAAAGGAAAAGTGTTCAAAATTCAGAGAGGAACAAAATGATGTCAATTATTCTTCATGGAGTTCTATAGTTTTCTAGGTGTAGGTGATTTTCTTATACAATTTCATGAAGATCGCACTTTGGAGATACTGTAAAGCCATGAATGGACTTGGAAACATATTTCTAACATTTTACAGAGTTTTAAAATCTAAATGATCTCTTTAAGAAGGTGAAAATGATCTAGTATTCATGTTGGAAGGTAAATATTGTACTTCATTAGTTAATTAATATATCAATTAATGATTAAGTGAATCCAAAGATGTAGCCCATTTGGGTGAACTCGGTTATCAAACTTTTGGAGTATTTTATTTTAGTTTTTCTACTTATGATCAAATTTTAAATTCAGTATAAGGAATGAATAAATTGACTAAGAAAAGAACGGGAATATTGGATTTCAGTTAAAATTTGAGAATCCTTTATCCATAAAAGTAAATGTATAATCGATTTCAGATTAAAAATTAGATTGAATGTATAATAAAAATCAACTTGTGATCATATTTTGATGGATTTGTAATATTTATGTTTGAATAATAAAAGATGAGTTAAAAAATTAAAAAATTATTAGTTAAGAGAAATTAGAAAAAGCGGGGTTTCAAAATAGCTAAAAGTGAAACCATCAAACTCTTGATCAATTTTAAAATCAAAATTTTGAGTATTCGAAAAAAATTAAACAATACCTAGTGGTAAAAACCATTTTCAAATCAGGGTGAACTGGCAAGCATCTCGACCAAGCTTCCTAATGAATTGGCTGAGAGGGGCTCGGTGGGTGAGCCAAGATGTGTTCAATCTTGTCGGAAAGCTAGGTGTTGAGTTAGGGAGATGGATGTGATGGGATTTATCCAAGTAGGGTGGAACAAACCAACGAGATAGATGAGTGTATAGAGTTTCCTAGGGATACAAGTATGAGTTTTCAAGGATAGAGTTGGAGTGTCAAAGGGTCAGACTGTCGAGTTAGAAGGGTTGGTCATTGACAAATACCAAATCATGTTAGATGTAAGAAGTACGAGGCAAGACAACAAGTTAGAGGGCTTCATGCGCTGAGGCGAGTAGTGCAACAAGAAAGATTGAAGACCAACATGGAAACGTTGGGAAGGGTCACAAATGCAAAGCCAAAGGCTGAGATGAAATGTGGATTCAACACTGTCTAGGTCAAATAGAAGTAACCCGAGAATAATGAACTAAGGCATGATGATCAAATCTAATGCAGATCTTAACACACGGGTGCTAAATAGATGTTAGGGTGGAAAACTCCAACACATGATGAGCCAATGATGCATAGAAAGCCAAAGGTGAATCCATGATGCAAGGGCCGAGTCAATATGTGAACTAGAGAGGAAGAGATGGAAGGAGGCACTATGAGTAGGAAAATCAATGAGATAGGGATGAAAACTGTGTGTAGGGGTGGTGTAAAACCATGAGCAGTTGAAGAAGCCCTAAAAATAATACATGTCAAGTTAAGGCCAAAAAAGCCGAATCAAACTAGCACAACACAAATAATACAGATTGATTCTGGAGGAAGGGGATGACCATGGAGGGTCAGATCAGTTCCCATATTGGTGAGATGGGGTGAGTTAGGCTAGAAACAACATAGAACCACCTCAAAACTTCACAAAACCAACATTTTTAAACTAAAAAAATAGCACTGTAACCTCAAATAGACCTCCATAACATGTAAACTTGGAAAACCATGAAGCAGCCTCGAACAAACAACCATTAACAAGATTAAAAACTTGAAATCAATACAAGTAGAGAACAGATGAAATATCCATTACAATGTTTACATACGAAACCTAAACATTACAAATGGAAATATGAGATCAGTAAGGAAATGATGAACTAGTGAGTAACATAAATCCCAACAATGAGCACTCTAATACCATAGAAAATAATTTAAAAACATGAAGCATGAGGATCATGTGGGATAACACGAACATCGACTGAGTTATACTCCGATAGCATGACGAGGTTCCAAGATGGAGCGAGCATAAACCATGAGTGTGCAAGAAAATATTTGAAAGGGTCAAAACATCTCAATCTATCTCATATTCTGTAGTCACAAAATCATGTAATTACTACTATTATTATATTGCCAAGTATGGTGTTTTATATATGGATCTTGCATAAAAAAAGTATTCACTGATGACTCATTTCATAGTCCAGTCATCTTTCTTATTGGTCTTTACCATTTTTGGTCTTGTACACTTGTCATTGACTTGCGTAGTTTTAGCCAGGTCTCAGGAATTCCTATCAGTTAGTACTCACTCGATTATCATCACTAGTATTTGACTAGGGAACCTAGAGAGGGATTAGGGTGCCCGGGGTGACCTAGTCCCTATCACACTTGGTTTCATTTTTTCATTGGAGTTTGGTCTTTTTTATTTTTCCTCTCATCTCTCAAGGTACTAGTTGGCATGTCAGGTCATTAGTGTCATAATTTGAACAAGAGATTCCTACTAAAACACAACATACATACTACCTTATAAGTAAACTATTTCTATCAAGGGTTATCTATCTACATAGAGAAAAAGAGTGCATTTGGGCATTATTCTGCATCACACACTACATAGGAAGGGGATTTTCATTCTATTCCATCAATCATTTTACATTTTATCTAGCTACTACACGTTATCTCTACATCATTTACACTAGGGAATCCTAGGAAAATTATTGCACACATAAGCACACAAAACTACATTGGGTATGAGATGTAGTAAAACACTCAGTCATAAGTCCATCTATTTGGCAGTTGAGGACAATCTGATCCCTTCATTTGCATCTTTATCTTTCTAATGTTTGATTATTTGTGTGGGGTTTTGCAGTTGCTTCTTCATTGTAGGTTTATGATGACACCAAAGAGCCAAAGTGTGAAATTTATGTGACCAAAGGTGAAGTACTACAAATACCTAAAGACCATGTCAGGATAAGATTCCAATCTTTTTTGCAGACCAGGGCACCCAAATTTCAGATCAAGGTGTCCCAGGCGCCCTCATCCTTCCTTGACGCCCTAGTCTAGACAAATCTGTCTCAACTGCAATTTTTTGAGGTTTGTTGTGATGCTCTATTTCATCACTATGTTCAGTCCCAGATTAGTACAAGGTAAGTCTAATTCAGGTAAGTACCTTCCCCTTTTATTTTATTTCATTTAAAATATCAAATAAATTACTAAGCATTTATATTTCATTTATCATAGTTGGACATTTCTCATTTTAATAAAATACTTAGATTTTATTGAATCATATTCCACATAGATTTGAAAAAGGTAAGTGGCACAAATAGGGGGTTTTTGTAACCCCCTATTTGTAATGTCCCCATTTCTGAAGACCCTTAGCCTATACTTCCCCGTGGGCTTCGGGATGTGCAAGGGGAACATTTTTTAAATAATTAAATATTATTGCCTGAAGCAATAATTATTTAATTATTTAATTATGAAGATTATTTTTTTAAAATCCCAAAATATAAAAATGAAATGGGGAATTAATTAAATAAATATTTAGGTGGCTTTTATTGATAAAATCACCCTTTGAAAAGGGGACGCCACACCTAGGGAAAACAAACTGCTTTTATTTAATATTTTCTCTCTCCTAGGGATTTCAAATTTTGTGCCTCCTTGCTTATAAAAGGAGTGCTAGGATCATTATTATTATTATGTTATGATGAAGTTATTTTGATGCTCCATGCTTGGAGTTGGGATGCATGCCCATTGATGTTCTCTCTCTCTCTCTCATTCTCTCTCTTGTGTGGGAGGTTGTATTGAGCTAGTTATTGAGAATTAATTGAAGTGATTATTTACTAGATCCGTGTTTTTTTCTTTGGAAAGCATTTTATTAAATTTACAAGTGCAAATTTGCATTTTTCTACTATAGCGATGTCAATGTAGCAACTGGGTTAGTGATAAAAAATTAATTATTTTTGGGGTACTTTTGGTAAGTCGGCTTGTGTGTATTGGTTTCTAATATAAGTGATCCCCTTTCATAATATTTGTGAGTTTTTTGTATGCATTTCTGAGTCTGGTACACTCAACCTTTTTGCATGCTTTCATGCCCTATTTTACAACGACTTTCTTTAATGATGATTGTGATCAGGTTAGTGCATTGTTGTGAATCGATTGAGTTAGTGGCATGATCTTGAGATCTTGGTTACATCAATTCATCTAGGGCATATTGATGATAATCATTGGTGTTATAAGGATCTGATTTTAATATAAATTAAGACTGTTATTTATCCTTGGTCAATGATTTCATTGTGTAATCATTTGGGTGCTTAAATGCATGTTCTAATGCTCTATGGTGCAACGTATTTGGTAAGACCGAGTTACTAGTGGAAGTGACTGGTATTGGTGAGTTTGGCATCAGATTTGTGTGTTCCATGATCTGAATCATATCTAAGGAGACTGTTGTTCATCCCTAATCCTAGTGACCTCAATGGGAGATGCATATTTAATGTTTTAATATTTTTTTTGACCCCCACATAATCAGTGAATTAATAGTATACTTTACAACCTATAGTTGCATGAATTATTGATGTTTCATAGTGATTTACTAAAAAAATTCTACTTGTGATTGAAATATTCTAGGGATTGACAAATCGACTAAGGTTCCTATTGTGTGAAGACTATATATATTTTGGGCAACGAATCATATTGGTTTGCAGATCTTCTTGTGGCTAGGAGATTGTATGGTTCAATGGTGTTGAAAGTCTCTTTTGGTAGCCAAAGGATTAAGGATATTGTGGTATGGTCACCTTTCTTTGCAATCCACATCTAGAACTAGATCAATCATGGACATATATTTAGCAATTTACATTGGTGGAATGACATCAAATTTGAATATCCTTTACAAATGTATTATTGCTTCTTTGATGCTCAACAATAGTGGTTTCATTGTAGCAGTGCTAGTGTTTTGTGGGATGCTCAATGACACTGATTTACACTAATTAGGAAAGAAGCTTAGATCTGATTTATATGTTCAGCTGAGGATAATTGCTAAAATAATTAGTAAAGGCCATTAAACCCTTGTCCTCGGGTTTATTGACTCATCTATTTGATTGGTTCAAGTAGTTTTTGACCGTGTCTTGCTAATTACATTTCATTGGAGTAGTGAAGGGTTGTTGATTTACATTTTATCCATTGATCCCAAAAGAGGTATATTAAAGTGGTATCAAAGCTACCATCCTCTATTCATGTGGGTCACTTTGTGTATGCAGGGTTTGTGATTCTAAGTGCAGAAATTAGAGATCATGGAGTTGAAGAGTGATGATGAATGGAAGGAACAGATCAAGCATAATCTTGACTCATATTGCCAAGAGTACTTTACACTAAGTCAAGAGACCCAAGCCCTCTTGACCCTTCAATGGTTTTGTAACCTGAAGAGGAAAAGACATGGATCAAAGAAAAGAAGGACCTCGGTTGATGCATATTAGGATAATCTCATCGAAGAAGTCAATGGCCATATAGAGACACCTACCTTCCATAAGCAAGAAGATGAAAAAGGGAAGGAAGAAAAAGGTATGATGGGTAGCTCCAAGCCTTTTGTTTTAGTTTTATTACTTCCTTACATAAAGAAAAACCATGAGCTCAATAAATGGTACGATTTTCCTTGCATTTCTGATTTTCCCTTTTCTTATGTAAATGATGGAGTTGAAACAAGGGGGTATCATCATGCACATATTACCTCATGGTATGTAGATGTAAGCCACCACTTCAAGTTATTTGTTTTGATTCTTCGATGTGGTTATGGGGTGATCAAGTTGAATGTTCTATTGTTATTATGTCATGGGGGGAAATGGTTTTTAATTTCAAGATGATTTTTGATGATCCTAGTCACATGTCAAGTGAAAATGAGTTTGATGAGCAGGTTAGGAAGGTGGGCAGCACCCTTATTTCATTTTTAAAGGCTCCCCAATTCCATGCATCAAGGGAAGAGAATGCTCAAGAAATTCTGAGTTTTGAAAAGAGTGAGGAAAACCTAAGGTATGGTTTATTTTCCCACTTCATGATGGATCTTAGCATGTGGGATCATGGGTAGCTTGCTAAAAGAAGTAATTTGTTTGATTGGGTAAGTCTTCTCAACAAATATTTTTTGTTTTGGCATGATCATCAAAAGTGTTGTGCTAACTTGAGAAAAGAAATGAAGGATGCCTCATGGGATCTTGTGAGTATGAGTGGGAAAGAGAAGGAACCGAAGGCCTCTCATGAAGGAAAATTTTGTAATGGCAATATTATTGCTATGGACAAGGAAGTAACCCCTAAGAGTAATCTACCTATTTTCATCATCATTCAATTCAGTTTTGATGACTTTACTTGGACTAACTCTTATGAGGAAGATTTTGGGATTACATGGAAATATGATTGTCTTTTAAACATGGTGCATAAAGGGGCAATGATTTCATACTCTCATATGGAATATGGTTCAAGTAACATGCATGTTTTCTTTGATAAATGTTTTCAGATTTCATTTCAGCAGGATTGTATGGTGAATTGGTCTTTCTTTGGGTATACTTTCGTGATATATTTTACAGGGGTAATAATGGCTAAGCCAAGGAAGGGAATGAGAAGAAGGAAATTAATGGGAGATACCACATATTACATAGAAATCAAAGATAACAACTGCTGCCCCATCTTTTTGGTACCTAACATCATCATGATCAGTCCATCAGTTCTTTCTACACTTCAGATTTTTGGTGTACACATGATGGTATGGTTATGGGTGTTTGTTTGTAACTCATGCATGATTGATTGGGAAGGGATAAGTCTAATTTTTGGTGAAGAATGACATGACTACAACAGCACATAGGACTACATAGTAGATTATGGGGGCAGCCCATGTATGAAAGGAATTTGAGCACCATCCAAGCCATGGAGATACCTAGAAGAAGCAAGAAGAGTGTTCTTCAACACTCATTTTTATAAATGGTTTGTTTCATGTGTAGGTTTGAGAAATAAAATGTAGGAGTTTACACTCCTAACTGTTAGGAGGACGAAGCAGCCCAAGATATTACAAATGCTCCTCCACTTGAGTGGCATGGAAACTCAGTTCTTAGAGTGCTATCATGGTGGTACCAGAGGCATGAGCTTGCTATTGCTTGAGGGCAATATATCTTAGGAAAGGAGGACTGTAATGTCCCCATTTCTGAAGACCCTTAGCCTATACTTCCCCGTGGGCTTCAGGATGTGCAAGGGGAACATTTTTATTAAATAATTAAATATTATTGCCTGGAGCAATAATTATTTAATTATTTAATTATGAAGATTATTTAATTTAATTCCCAAAGTATAAAAATTAAATGGGGAATTAATTAAATAAATATTTAGGTGGCTTTTATTGATAAAATCACCCTTTGAAAAGGGGATGCCACACCTAGGGAAAATAAACTGCTTTTATTTAATATTTTCCCTCTCCTATGGATTTCAAATTTTGTGCCTCCTTGCTTATAAAAGGAGTGCTAGGATCATTATTATTATTATGTTATTATGAAGTTATTTTGATGTTCCATGCTTGGAGTTGGGATGCATGCCCATTGATGCTCTCTCTCTCTCTCGCTCTCTCTCTCTCTCTCTCTCTCTCTCTCTCTCTCTCTTTCTTGTGTGGGAGGTTGTATTGAGTTGGTTATTGAGAATCAATTGAAGTGATTATTTGCTAGATCCATGTTTTTGGCTTTGGCGAGCATTTGATTAAATTTGCAAGTGCAAATATGCCTTTTTCTACTATAGTGAATCACTGTAGCGACATCACTATAGCAGTTGGGTTAGTGATAAAAAAATAATTGTTTTTGGGGTACTTTTGGCAAGTCGGCTTTGGTGTATTGGTTTCTAATATAAGTGATCCCCTTTCATAATATTTGTGAGCTGTTTGTTTGCATTTGTGAGTGTGGTACAGTCAGCCTTCTTGCATGCTTTCATGCATGCTTTCATGCCCTAGTTTATAGTGACTTGCT
Organism: Taxus chinensis; assembly: GCA_019776745.2. Classification (NCBI taxonomy): domain Eukaryota; kingdom Viridiplantae; phylum Streptophyta; class Pinopsida; order Cupressales; family Taxaceae; genus Taxus; species Taxus chinensis. Next base: position 160,735,928 of record CM034152.1, on the reverse strand, counting down.
TTAATGATGATTGTGATCAGGTTTAGTGCATTGTGGTTGTGAATTGATCGAGTTAGTGGCATGATCTTGAGCTCTTGGTTACAACAATTCATCTAGGGCATATTGATGCTAATCATTGGTGTTATAAGGATCTGATTTTAATATAACTTAAGACTGCTATTTATCCTTGGCCAGTGATTGTGTAACTGTTTGGGTGCTTAAATGCATGTTCTAATGCTCTATGGTGCAGCGTACTTGGTAAGGCTGAGTTACTAGTGGCAGCGACTGGTATTGGTGAGTTTGGCATTAGATTTGTGTGTTCCATGATCTGAATCGTATCTAAGGAGACTCCTGTTCATCCCTAATCCTAGTGACCTCAATGGGAGATGCATATTTAATGTTTTAATGCCTGTTTTGATCCCCACATAATCAGTGAATCAATAGTATACTTTGCAGCCTATAGTTGCATGAATTATTGATGTTTGGCAGCGATTTACAGTTCTACTTGTGACTGAAATATTCCAGGGATTGGCAAATCGACTGAGGTTCCTATTGTGTGAAGACTATATATATATATATATTGGGCAACGAATCGTATTGGTTTGCAGATCTTCTTGTGGCTAGCAGATTGCATGGTTCAATGGTGTTGAAAGTCTCTTTTGGTAGCCAAAGGATTAAGGATATTGTGGTATGGTCAGCTTTCTTTGCAATCCACATCTGGAACTAGATCAATCATAGACATATATTTAGCAATTTATATTGGTGGAACGACATCAAATTTGAAGATCCTTTGCAAATGTGTTATTGCTTCTTTAATGCTCAACAATAGTGGTTTCATTGCAGCAGTGTTAGTGTTTCGTGGGATGCTCAATGACAATGATTTGCACTAATTAAGAAAGAAGCTTAGATCTGATTTGTATGTTCAGCTAAGGATAATTGCTAAACTAATTAGTAGAGGCCATTAAACCCTTGTCCTCGGGTTTATTGAGTCATCTATTTGATTGGTTCAAGTAGTTTTTGACTGAGTCTTGCTAATTGCATTTCATTGGAGTAGTAAAGGGTTGTTGCTTTACATTTTTTCCATTGATCCCAAAAGAGGGATATTACATATTCCACATATATTTGAAAAAGGTAAGTGGCACAAATAGGGGGTTTTGTGTAACTATCAATGCCTGTAATCATGACTCCTCAAACGGAGAAGGGGAGTTACATTCCTAAAATGGAAGTAACTCTCATATGACGCAGTAATGTGTAATGACGTGTAAGGAATTTAATGACTACCCTATCATAACCCTTGTGACATCTAGACCTATGACATCACCTAAGTGATAAAAATCACCATGTGATGTTGAAAATAACCCACACCAATAGGTAACGACCTCAAGTTGAGGTAGTTGTTAAATTTTGGTTATATTTAGGACAAAGGAGCTCAAGTTACAACTAAAAAAATCATGTAATTTTGGCATCATAATTTTATTGAAGGTTTCATAGACCCTAAATTTCTTAGGTGGATGTCTACTAACCTAATTCGTGCCCAATTATCAACCATATTTTGGGAAACATTGACCATGGAGGAAGTTGTGAAAGTAAATAATGACCCAGGACAATCCAGTGCCATGGTGGACATGTTGAAAGTGGTTCAAATCATTGGCATCCATATTGTGCTTCTTAGATCAAGTAACTCCTTTGTAATTTACTAGGACATGGAATAATTGGGGTTTGATATTACAATTTGCATGGATAAAATTTGGTATCTCTGTAAGGCTCAAGATCTGGAAAACATATCTTAAGGAGAATAATTGGATGTGATCTTTTTCGTGATGAATATCCCATCTAACAAGTTCAATAACTCCAATCTGGTTGCATTGAGGGATGATCTGATGATCAAGGAGGAAGCCATAGATACTGAAATGCCTACATTCATGGTCTCCAACTCCTCGAATGAGGAGGATAAATAGTCTTGGGTGTGCTTACTTCAATGTCTTTAAGTTTAGTATACTCATAGTATGTTTCTGCCACCTTTAGGTGGTTTTTTTCCTTAAACATTTACCTGGATTACTAGGTCTTTTTGTTGTATATATTTTAATTAGTGAGGCCAATAGTCTCATTTTTGACCTATCAAAAAAAATTCTTTTAAAACATGGGTTAAAATTTAAGTAAGATGTTAGTTAAATCATATATGTGTATTAGGTATTTAGATTAATTAATATACCTTTTTTATTAAGTAGTAGATAATAGGCAATATTGATACTTTTACAATTAATGTAATAATAAAGGCGAACATTTATAAAATAGATAAATAATCTAGTAAATAACTATAGTAGGTTATTAAGAATATAGGGAAAATATATTTATCCTAAAATAGTTTTTGTGTTTATATTCAATAGACCTTGTGTTTATGTGAAACATTATGAATTATGTTACGAAATTTCGTAATACATCCTAAAAATTTCATGTTTACCACTGATTGACATTTCATTAGAATAAATGAAAAGGGGTACCTCATCAATCTCAACGTCGATCCAAGGTAAATTTTAGTGGTGAATTTTCTCTAATTCATGAATATTTACAATTTTGAAATTTACATTTGGAAAATTTGAGGATTCATACAGAATAACATTTCACCTAAAATTTCAGGATGCAAGTTCTTTTTCGGCTCGGCTCACCTAGTGTTTCAAAAAAATTAAACTTATGCATATATATCGCCACTTCCTCAAAACATAAATAAGGTATATTCACCAATATATACTAATAAAAAATCTAAGCATTTGCCAAATTCAAATGTCATCAATCACTTGCATAAAAAGACACCTGACAGTTGACCACATAGTCTAAACTTATGACTACATAGTTCATATGTCTAACTACATTTCATAGATGTTCGCACAAGATCTGTATTCCTAACAACATAATTTAGACGCCTTCCAAAAATTTGTCTAAAATATTGGCCATATATCCCATACGCTCGACTACAGAGTCTAGATGCCCAGACACATATCCTAGATGCCCGACTACATATTTCAAACACCCACAAAACAATACATATGATTACAGTAAATCCAAATGACCATCAACACCTCACCTAGGTTCAATTGAGAATTGAAATGTGGTGGCCTTAGCGAGCCAATCATAAAAAAGAAGAATCTTTTATCTTATTTTATCCATCCACAAAAAAGGGGTCATGTAGATTCAACTGACTTCCACACCAAATACATGTACTATGTATTAACTAAAATAATTCGAATTTCAAAAACCCTTTTTATGCAGAACCCGTTGATAGTGATATTCCACATGAAATAATTAATCACAATAAATGGTCAACACCTCATAATATTATTGATGATGACATGCCTACACTTGAGGAAAATACTTATTATGTGCATACATTGGATGACATTCATGATTGTGATATGCAACATGTAGAAGATGTGCCTCCACTTGAGGGAAATCCTTATTGTGTTCCTACATTGGATGGCAATCACATTCATGATTACGATATATAACAAGTATAATACATTTCTTGTGATCAAACACCAAATTTAGCTGGAAATTCTACTATCAATTCTTTGAAAGGAAGAGAATATAAAACCTTCCTGATGATGAGATCCACCAAACAAATATATTTATACAAATAGTGATCAAACACCTATTTTAGTTGATAATACAACACAAAAATATGTGTGAAGAAAGAGAAGTATATGGACTATTGGAGGGTATTTTAAGTTTGACTAGAAAACTAAGTATCCATTCAGTAAACCAATAGATCTAGAAAAAGGTAATCATACTCCAACAAAGTGTAAATATACAACTTGTAGCTAGAAACTTGGAAATGAACGCAAAATTAACTTAAGATGGAAATAATTGAGAAACATTATGCTAAAATATATGTATCGGTTAATAAAAAAGATGGTAAAAAATAAACACAAAGATGGAAAAATGTAAAATAATGCATGCATGCAAGATATGCAATAGAGTCTGAAAATGAACAAAAAAAACTACAAAATCTTGTTGAGAAAGGAAGAAAAATGACAACTCAGTTAGGAAAAGTTGTTTAGTGTAATCTATGTGCCAAAAATATACAGTTTTCAACTATTTACTACATTCTAATGTAGACATATTTATAATTTTCTAGATTATAAAATTTTATTTCAACATTATGGATTCCCTAATATTCCAAAATCATATCGGTCAGACAATAGTGTTTGGGAAATAGAAAAATGTCTAATGATGATTAAGAATGGGGACTTGAAAGAAAAAGTAAAAAATGCACGATTTATCTCATTGTCTATTGATGAGGCCACAACAGTTGATAATGTTAGAATGTAAAAGATTCTAACTATTACAAATTTAATCAACCAACACATTTAAATATTAACATAAACCATAAAACATTAAATGTTAAACATTATGCAATGTAATAAATAAAATTACACAACATATTAATTAAGTAATACATACCAAAATTAAGAACATAGTGACACAATGTTTATAGTGGAAAAACTCTAAATAGATTAAAAATTACTGTTAAATAACCTTTTACTTTCCAAGAACCAAACTTACATCCAGTAACTTTCATCACCTCCTTTCAACCCTAATCACAAGGGTAAAATAATATTCACATTTGATATGTCATTTGAACATATCAAATGAGGACCTAAAGTCCTTTTTATAATAGGTGATTGGGTATGTCTCCTGACCTACCTTTTCAACCTTATATGTCGACACATATACCTAGATTTATAATATTTAATATTAGAAATATAATCTTTTCATGATATTAAATAATTGAAGGTATATACCTAGGTTAGCATATTTAATAATAGAAATATAAATATATCATATTATTAAATATTAACATATATATATTAGGTATGGACCCATAGATATTAAGGGTTGGCCATACCACTTAATCATTATGTTCCAACACTCCCCCTTAATGTTAAGTGGGATAACATATGCCAATAGATTACCTTCTTGTGGTACACTATAGGATTTACAATTCTTAAACAAAAAAGGTTTTAGGCTAACATATCGGGTGAAGGAATTATAACACCTTCATCATACTCAAGGTACCTTTTGGTACGAAAGGATTTAGAATTCAAAAGATCATCCCATGATCAATGGATAAGTATGATTTTTTAATTTTACATGTTTTGATAGGTTCTCATGACAGGCTAATGAACCCAAGCATATAGGAGCCTTTAATAACCAAGTACCTCCTTAATAATATGCTTTTATTAGATGTTTACCAGTAAATGCAATAACACTAAAGAGTTTACTCAAGATCACCTTTAATATATTTCTACACTTATTTCAAAAAAAGAAGCCGAGGAGGTATACATGCTCGAAGGTCTTTTTGCACTTGCTCGAAGGTCTTTTTACACTTGCCCGAAGGTCTTTTACAAATTCCTGAAGGTCTCTTTACAAAAACAAAGGTCCATTAGGAGGTGAAATTGTCATGCACACTCCCCCTAAATAGAAACTACGACAATCCAAGTTTTTCACGGAAGTGACAAAACTTTGTAGCACTTAGGGGCTTCGTGAAGATGTTAGCAACCTTCTCTTTAGTCGGCATGAATTTGAGATATATCTCACCTCTTAGCACCTTCTCACGGATGAAGTGTATATGTATCTTAGTGTGTTTCATCCTATGATGTTGTATTGTATTATGTACAAGAGGTATGATGTTTTGGTTATTGCAGAACAAAGGAACATGCTCATCTTTATCTCATCGAACAACCTCTTTAGCCATAGAGCCTCTTTTGTAGCTTCCATTACACTTCTATACTCAACTTTTGTTGAAGAGATAAAAACAGTTGGATATTTTTGCCACCAAGTTTAAACACATAACTAGAAGTATATTTTTTATCCAAAACATCACCAGCATGATCAGAATCACAAAATCCATATAAGTTAGCATTTTCATTCTTAGTATAATGCAAACCATAATTGATGGTTCTTTTAATATATCTAAGAATCCTTTTTGTAAGATTCCAATGATCTCTATAAGGTTCCTACATAAACCTGGAAGCAATTCCTACTATATAGGAAATATCTGGTCTAGTGATAGTTAGATAAATCAAACCACTAACTGCCTATATAAAGTAGTATCAAATTTTTTGCATTCAAGTTTATAATCAATTTTCAGTCCAACTTCCATAGGATTAGAAATTTGTTTACAATCAATCATGTTAAAAAATTTCAGTACATTGGTTGCATATTGTGTTGGAGAAACAACAATAGATTGTTTATCTTGAAATATAACCATGCCAAGAAAATGATGTAAGAGACCTAAATCAGTCATTTCAAAGTATTATTTCAATTTTTCTTTAATTTTACAAATTAAAGCAACATTATCACTAGTCATAAGCAAATCATCAACATATATAAAAATAATGATAATATGTGATCTTTCTTACTTAATGAATAGATCATTGTCAGAAGAATAATTAACAAATCCTAACTGTTTAAAGAAATAATTAATTTTCGCATACCAAGCTCTAGGAGCTTGCTTTAAACCATACAAAGATTTTTTCAATTTACAAACATAGTTTTCTTTACTAGTATCAAATGAACAAAAGTATTTTTCCAAAACCACCACATTATAATTTTCAATTACTTCCCTTTTTGCAGGGTCGTAAATCCTTAGAAATGTAGTGTTAATACCGTATCCAATGAAAACACAAGAAAAATAAGTCATATCAAGTTTCTTTCTTTTCTTTTTAGGAATGTATAAAGAAGCAGGACTACTAAAAACTTTTAGATGAGAAATATCAAGTTTTTGATTTGACCATTTTTCTAAAGGAGTTGAAAGATGAATAACTTTGGTCGGAACCCTATTTAGAATATAGACTATTGTGTTCATTGCTTCTACCCACAGAAAGTTGGAAAGACCAGCATAATGAAGCATAGTGCGAGCCATATCTAAAATAGTCTTATTATTACGTTCTACAACACCATTAGATTAGGGAGAATAAGGAGAAGTTAATTCCCTTTTAACACCACAATAAATATAATTTTTTTCAAATGCTTTGATAACATCCTCACCCCCATTATTTGTTCTAAGTCTCTTAATTTTATAATTTGAAGATTTTTCAACAAATTATTTAAATTCCTTATAATCCCAAGTACATCGGATTTAATTTTAAGAAAATATGACCAAATCATCAATTAAATTCACAACATATAAAGAACCATTTAATGAAGCTACTTCAAGAGGTCATCTAACATCACTATGAATAAGTTCTAGTGTGGAAGAAAAACTCTCTTCAAGATGTGATTGAAAGGGTTTAGCACTTTGTTTTGAGCATAAACATCCTTCACACGCATCATGAGAAAAAGATAACACAGACAAACCTTTCACAAGATTATATTTAGCCATTCCATATAAACTTCAATAATTAACATGTCCTAATATTTCATGCCATAGTTTTTAATTATTCAAACTTTGAGAAACAAAACAAGATGTAGAAGAGAAATCATAAAAAATATACAGACTATTTCTTTGAATTCCTTCAGGTATTATACTATCATTACTATCCTTGATATATCAAGTATATTTAAAAATTTTAATAGACAAACCATCACGAGTTAATTGAGAACATGATAAAAGGTTCTTTTTGATATTAGGAACAAATAAAACATTATTCAACACACCATTAGAAAATTTTACTTTTCCTTTCTCTATTGCTTCTAAAGATGAGTTATCACCAAGATATACACGTTCATTGATTTTCACAACATCAAACAAATAATTTGAAACACCAATCATATGATTTGATGCACCTTAATCTAGAATCCATTCAAAATTAGAGGAATAATACAACACAAAATATAATGCAACAGTTTTAGGAATATCATTAGAACTATCATTTTTTCCTTAAATTGTATTTAGAAGAAATAGTTTTTTTAATTTCCATGGATAGGTTTCTTAGATTTTTAATCTTCATTTTTATGTCCAAATTTATCACATTTGTGACATTTACCACTAAAACTAACACACAATTGATCAGAAGAAAAAACTTTTCTTATCAACAAAAGAATATTTAGATCTAAATTTCTAATTTGAGAAGGGCTTGCGAGGTTTGAACTTTGAATTTTGAGAAAGAAGTTCCTAAGAAGAATTTTCCTTAGAGTCAAAGTTCATCATCATTTGTTCTTCATGTATCTGAAGTGAACTCAAGGTATTTAAATCAGGAAGATCATTTTCGTTCTGATATTTAGAGTTCAATATAGAAATAAAATTCTTAAATATTTCATGTATATTTAACTAACAATAAAATAGATTATTTTTTCACCCATTAAATCACAATTACATCCATCTAATTGTGCTTTAATATTTTTAATTTTGGCTAAGAAATTAACTACTTTTTCATCTCCTTTCATAGGAGTTATAAGTAATTCTAAAACTAATTTAATAATTTTAGATAAACGTGTACCTTCATGCATGGATTCTAGTTGTGTACATGCCTCTTTTGGATGTTTGCTATTACCAATGTGTAGAAGGTACTCATCATTTACATTGTGCAGAATCATGTAAAGAGACTCCTGCATTCGTTGTGAGAATGCATTCATATTATCTACAGTTGCTTGACGACCTATTGACACTAAAATTTTCCTCTGTAATTTTTATTTCATTAATGTATGTATTAGGAATATGATGTTGTTAAGTATAATTAGCAGTATTGTCCGATAGAAGATAACGACACTGCCAGTACAACGCCGCCAATAATGTATAGTACGGTAATAGTCAAAAATATAATAGGAATGTTGTGGTAAAAAGTAAATATTTGTTGTAAGTGGTCCGGTAATGTTAAAATGTCAAACTTGAGGTAAGTAGAGAAGTAGGGTCTACATGATTAGGAATTAGAAATATTATATTGGTAATAAGGACAAGGAGTGAGGTCATAAATATTTTGTGTATTTTATTTGTATAAAGTCTAAAAATGTGGAACCCATGTGAAATGATAAGGTTTATCTTATCTTAAAAGATAAGCTTACATGTACAGATAAGAGTTAAGGTATGTAATATGATTCGTCAGAGTGGATTTCTTATCTTATCTTACAGATAAGATGGAAAAGCCTGGAAGTTCTATAAATAAAGAGGCCACCCCCCTCATTTAGCATAGAAGGAAGTAGTGAGAAATATTGTATAAAGTGTGTGAAGGAAGCCATCAGTTTAAAGGTGTGTTGAAGAAGCCATTAAGAGGTGTAATTGTAAAGTTTCTCCCATAGTATTGGTGGAAGGCAAGTGAAGTCAATAACACTTGAAGTACCTCATGGGTGAGATTGTAACAATTTCATGTTAATATTATAATTTACTCTGATATTTCAGATTTATCATCATTCCTTCTTATCATAGTCGATGGTATTCTTGTGTTATGTTTGTTGTTGTGTTTCTAAATTACATCCACCAAACTAAAGGATGTGCATTAGTAAATAATCATAGCACGAGGAGTTCCTGGTGAAGAATTATCATAGTGTCGGATTGGTGATGACATTTTGGTTCCGTTGCCGGGACCATTCCTCGTTGGTGGATTTTCTGGATAGATATTCCCACTTAGTCAAAAATCATTTGAGGGTAACCTTGTTTTTACTGTACATAGTAGTTATCATGGTAAAGTCATTTTTGCCGTGAATAGTATTTACCGCAGTAAAGTCACTTTTTTCTGTGAATAGTATTTATCGCAGTAACTTCACTTTTTACTGTGAATAATGTTTACCATAGTTTTAAGTTAGTTTTTATCGCAGTAAGTCAAGTTTTACCATAGTTTACCGTGGTCATTTTTATTTTCTATTATAGTGATTTCAATTATTTGTGGACATAAGTCTTCTTGATTGTACTTGTGGGTTGGTATTTCACTGTGGTTATTTTTGAAAATGGGGAAGATTCCTATTTTTTCAGCCCAATATAATGAAGATACTTCCTCTTTCATTCAAAATTTTAAACGATCTTGTATTTGTAATGGCCTTATAAGAAGGGAACAATGGACTGAATTTTTCCTACCTTTTTGGATGGTTCAGCCCTTAGGTGGTTTGAAACACAAGTGATAATGTGAAAAAATCATGGGATTTATTAACTGAAAGTTTTCTTGAAGAATTTGGTGAACAACAGAGATATGCAGATCTCATAATTGATATCACAAAGTTATCCCAAGGAGAGAAGGAGAAGATAAGGGATTATCATGCTCGTGTTCTAGAGCTAAGGAGGAAGCTCGACGCCCAGATCCGGAAGGAAGGATTAGCGTATGGGTTGATGAATGGCGTGGATAATCTCCTATGTAAGCACTTCATTCTTAGGATGAAGCCAGAGATCAGACAACGAGTGAAGTATGACCACCCAACTACCATTGAACAAGCAAAGGATATTGCAAGAAGGCAAGAAGAAAGCATGGAAAAGGAGCCCAAAGAAATTGTTGCTAAAGTAGAGCCTACACCAACACCTTTAGTCCAGAATCCACAACCACTCTAGGTGAGCACAAATATTTCTCCTAGTACATCTACTGAGTATGAAGATCTGCTCAAGAAGATGGGTCAGTTAACTATTAATCTTCTTCAAGGAAAAGAATTTAGTTCTCAGGGAGGAGATAGAGGTCCAAAAAGAAATATTTGTGAAGTTAAATGTTATGGTTGTTATAAAAAGGGTCATTATAAATATAATTGTCCAGATAGAGCTTCTACATCTGGTAAAGGAGATAATGATAAAGGAAAAGCACCTATGAATTCTGTAGATGTAGTAGATAAGAGCATAAATAATGAAGTAGATGTGTTTGTAACAAAAAGAAAGAAAGAAAAAGATAACCAAGATGGAAATGATCCTAAGAAAATGAAAGGAGAAACTAGTAAGAAACATAGGAGAAGAAAGTTGGGTGTGCAGGATTTTCTGATTTCACAGGGACAAGGACCATACTTCATCTTAGACGATCTGTCCAAAAGGCCTGCAAATATTACATATGGTCAACTCTTGGCTATGTCTTCTGAGAAGAGGCGGGAGCTGCGAAGTGGACTCAATGCTCGACGAAGGAAGGAGGTTGAGGTCCCTGTTTTGGAGGCAAAGGCGGATCCCTATGCTCCACAAGCTGAGGTATTATGTAATGGTATTTCAATTCATGATGTCTTAGTTAATGGAGGTGCTGCAGTTAATGTAATGACCGAGTCTGTAATGAATATGTTGGGTTTAAAAATTGATCGCCCCTCAACACTTATGTTAAGGTAATTAAATAAGGGAAAAACTAAACCAGAAGGTGTAGTTTCAAATGTGGAAATATCTGTTATGGGTGTTGTATGTGTGGTAGACTTTCAGGTAATGAAAAATGGTACTGTTGCGTACCCAATGTTGTTGAGAAGACCATGGCTAAGGAGAGTTCATGCAAGAAACTACTGGAATGAAGGCTTCATGACACTTAGACGTGGTAGAGAGAGGGTGAAGATAAACGTGATCCCTCGGCATCATAAGGTAGAACTTGTGGATTCAAGTGATGAAACTGATGATTGAACATCCTCTGATTACTCTAGTACCAGTGAAGTGGACACTGAAGATGAAGAAAGTGAGGTTAATGTTTCAGTCATGGATATCCTTCCAGTCACACCAACTCATGACCCCATAAAATTATCTGAAGAAGAAGTTTATGATCGTCTCCAACAAATAAAGATTGGTGATGCTGTGATGGAGAGTGAGAAGGAATCCTACCTCCAGCTCTTTCGAAGGTACATACACATATTCACTTTTGATTACAAGGAACTCCGTTAAGTAAGTTGGGTAGAACATTTTATTGAGCTGGTAGATGGTGCTAAGCCTATAAAGCAAATGCCATATAGAATGAATCCTAATTTTTCCAAGACTGTAAAAGAAGAAATAGATAAGTTGATTGATGCAGGATTCATATTACTGTGGAGAATTCAGAATGGGTTTCTCTCATTTTGATCTTAATAAAAAAGAATGGGAAGCTACGCATTTGTGTTGATTACAGGAAGCTCAATAAGGCAACAAAGAAGGATCTTTACCCTCTTCCATTCTCAGATCAGATCTTGGACGAAGTAGCTGGCTAGGAGTGTTATAGTTTTGTTGATGGATATAGCGGATACAACCAAGTCCGTATAGCGGAGAAAGATCAGTTGAATACCACGTTCACCACTCCTTGGGGAACATTTGCTTATAGAGTTATGCCTTTTGGGTTGTGTAATGCTCCAGCAACGTTCCAGCGTTTGATGAATAGGGTGTTCGAACCCTGCATTGGGAACTTCATCAGAGTATTTCTAGATGATTTTTACATCTATGGGAGCAAGTTGGACCACCTGCACCAAATGGAGACAACATTTCAAAGGTTAGATGAAGCACAAGCCTCACTAAACCCTACAAAGTGTGTCTTTGGATGTTCTAAAGGTGTTTTGTTAGGGCATGTTGTATCCAGAGATGGTATTGGTACTGATCCTGATAAAGTTTCAAAAATCAAAGAGTTACCATTTCCTATGAATAGAAGTAAGTTGAGATCATTTTTAGGCCATGTGGGGTACTATAGAAGGTTCATCAAGAATTTCTCAAAGATTGCATAGCCACTAACCCAGTTCTTGAAGAAGGATGTTACTTATGAACCAGAAAATAAGGCGCATGAAGCTTTTGGACAACTGAAGGAAGCCCTGGTGTCTTCACCTGTTTTAAAGAATCCAAATTGGAGCAAGCCATTCATTGTGTACACTGATGCCTCAGATGCAGCACTAAGAATTACTTTGAGCCAAAAGGATAAAAATGGGAATGAACATCTAATTTACTTTGGGAGCAGACAAATGAGCAGTGCTGAGGTAAATTATACTGTAACTGAAAAAGAGGCTCTGGCTATCATTTTTGCTGTAAAGAAGTTTAGGAATTACTTGCTAGGGTAAAAATTTATAGTTGTAACAGATCATCAGACTCTAAAATATATTGTAAATAAGCCTAACCCATCAGGGAGGATAGCAAGATGGATAATTTTTCTACAAGAATTTGAATTTGATATTATAGATAGGCTAGGAAAGAAGCATGTCAATGCAGATGCACTCTCTCGAGCCTATGATGGTTTAGGATCATCTTGTGATGATGATGATTTCCCCAATGCAGCATTGTTATCCCTTGAAGACAGTACAAAAGGGCTTTATTTCGAATAGGACCTGATGGACAGTACAAAAGGGCAGTTGGACGTGATCAAGGGAAGGAGCTGATAGAAGAATTCTACAATGGTACATGTGGAGGGCACTTCTCTGGACAACTTACAGCAAGAAGGATCTTGGATGCAGGTTATCACTGGCCCACTCTTTTTAGAGATTGTTATAATTATTGTAAGACATGTGATATTTGTCAAACACATGGTAACCGTAAGACTTCATCAGCTCCATTATGCCCTATTCTTCCACTTGGTCCCTTTGAAAAGTGGGGAATAGACATTGTAGGTCCACTTCCAACTACCTCACGCCAAAATAAGTATATTGTAGTTGCCACAAATAATTTGACCAAGTGGGTTGAAGCTAGGCCATTGAAAACAGCTTCCATGGATGAAGTGGTAAGGTTCATATATGAACGCATTGTCACCAGATTTGGTTATCCATTAGAAATTGTAACAGATCAAGGAAGCCACTTCATTAATGAGGTGGTAAAATCCATAGTCAATAAGTTTTCTATTAAGCACAGGAAGGCAACAACATACAAGCCAAGCACAAATGGACATGTGGAACGAACAAATTTTGTGTTGTGTCAAATTCTAGCAAAAGATGCAGCCTTACAGGTACATAAATGGGATAAGAGGATTCATGCAGCATTGTGGGCATATAGGGCAACATCAAAGTCAGCAATAGGATACTCCCCATTTCAGTTGGCTTATGGCATTGATCCAGTTCTTCCTATTGAGTTTGATATTCCCACAGTCAGAGTTATGGAAAATGAAAGGATGGATGAAAGTGATTCAGTAAAAGAAAGGTTGGTACATCTTCATTTGCTAGAGGAAATGAGGGAAATAGCTAAGGATACAAGCTATAAGAAGAAAATGAAGTAGAAGGAATACTTTGATCAAAAGATCCGTTGGTCTCCATTTCATGTGAATGACTTGGTTCTAGTATATGATTCCAGATACAAAAAAAAGGAGACAGTATATTTCTTCCAAAATGGATGGGACCCTACAAAATAACAGCTGTGCATGAAAATGGTACGTACCGACTGGAGGAATTGGATGGCACTCCCATTACGAAATGGGTCAACCACGACAAGTTGAAGATTTTCCAAGCACCAAAATAGTCTACTCTGAGGACGGAGTAGAAGCTAGGAAGGGGGAAGATGTCGACACTAAAATTTTCCTCCGTAATTTCTATTTCATTAATGTATGTATTAGGAATAGGATGTTGGTAAGTATAATTAGCAGTAGCATCCGATAGAAGATACCGGCACTGCCAGTACGACGCCGCCAATAATGTATAGTATGGTAATAGTCAAAAGTACAATAGGAATGTTGTGGTAAAAAGTAAATATTTGTCGTAAGTGGTCCGGTAATGTTAAAATGTCAAACTTGGGGTAAGTAGAGAAGTAGGGTCTACATGATTAGGAATTAGAAATATTATATTGGTAATAAGGACAAGGAGTGAGGTCATAAATATTTTGTGTATTTTATTTGTAAAAAGTCTAAAAATGTGGAACCCATGTGAAATGATAAGGTTTATCTTATCTTAAAAGATAAGCTTACATATACAGATAAGGGTTAAGGTATGGAATATGATTCGTCAGAGTGGATTTCTTATCCTATCTTACAAATAAGATGGATAAGCCTGGAAGTTCTATAAATAAAGAGGCCACCCCCTCATTTAGCACAGAAGAAAGTAGTGAGAAATATTGTATGAAGTGTGTAAAGGAAGCATCAGTTTAAAGGTGTGTTGAAGAAGCCATTAAGAGGTGTAATTGTAAAGTTTCTCCCATAGTATTGGTAGAAGGCAAGTGAAGTCAAACACACTTGAAGTACCTCATGGGTGAGATTGTAACAATTTCATGTTAATATTATAATTTATTCTGATATTTCAGATTTATCATCAGTCCTTCTTATCACAGTGAATGGTATTCTTGTGTTATGTTTGTTGTGTTTCCAGATTACATCCACCAAACTAAAGGTTGTGCATTAGTAAATAATCATAGCACGAGGAGTTCCCGGTGAAGAATTATCATAGTGCCCGATTGGTGATGACAGACCGTTGGGAGAAACGTCAGATCCAGAAACAATCATCCAGAGTTTCCTCACCATAATTTATGATTTGATCCTAATCTTCCCAATGTTGTAGTTGGTTCCATTTAGGATCTAGGTTTTGTTAAGACAAAAATAACTAGACGTCATTATTTTCTTGAATCTGTAAAACATGCCCCATTATAATATACAATATACTACAGAGTTAGCTATATATTTATCAAAAAAGACAATACTTTTAATAGAATCAGATCTAAATTTTATAGATATGTAGAAACTATTTGATTATAACTAATTCTTTCATTACAATGCATACTAATTAAACTCTCATGATCAAAATAATAACCCACAATATAAAAGGCTCTGCATTATACCCCAGACTTATTTAAAATATATTTCCGACCGTATACAAGTGAAGAAAAACCCCTAAGAATACATAACAACTTCAAATTTATGAAAAAATTAATGTAGACAAAGATCCATTCAACTTAAATTTGACGTCTAAATAACCGTCATTATGACTTATTTTTGGTCTACTGTGATGTTCATTTGACCGTCAATTTTGATACAATAAAAGTTTCTTGGAACCTACGAGCTTAAATTTAACGTCTAAATGATAGTCATATTGTCTTATGTTTGGTCTGGCATGGCAGTCATTTGACCGCTAAATTTAATGGAGGCAAAACTTGTTGTGTATATCTAGAATGTGAAATTCTAGAATTTCTTCTTCTGTATAATATTAGGGAAGTTATATTTTAATACATTATAATAACCTATTATTATTTATAATGTAAAAATATATGTAATTTTTTAAAAAAAGAAGTATATAATTTATATAATGTAAATAAAAAAACATATAGTCTCTAAAAATTAGAAACTCTAGTGTTTTTTTTGAAAAAACATATAACCCTTATTAAAGGGGTTTAAAGGACATAGACCACATTAAAAGAATTTTACCAAGTGTAAGTAGATTTATGAGAGTATATATTACCCTGGTGATTTTACAGGATGGACAATAATTTCACTCGACCAATGAAATAAATTGAAATCCCTATTTTCATGAACCTTGTCTCCTTCATTTACTCTTGATTTTAACCATTGAAAACATTTAACCTGCACACATTAAAACTATAGAAATATAGGAAAATATTTTACACATTATTTAGCCCTTACAAGGTCTTTCACATGATTTTTCACGAAAGGTAGTAATCTTTCCAATTTTTTTCCTCATGTGTATTCACATTAGTTCTTCACAAGACAAAAATATTAGGTTGCACAAAAAAAATGGAAAGAAGTGGGGCTTGATCATTTTAAATACCCTTTCGGATTGATTGAAAAAACCCGTAAAAATTAAATAGATTAAATACAATAACTTAGACCTAACCTATTTAATTTAAACCATGCTTTAATACCATGTTAGAATTGATAGGATTTTAACTATTACAAATTTAATCAACCAACACATTTAAATATTAACATATACCACAAAACATTAAATGTTAAACATTATGCAATGTAATAAATAAAATTACATAACATATTAATTAAGTAATACATACCAAAAGTAAGAACACAGTGACATAATGTTTATAGTGGAAAAACCCCAAATAGGGTAAAAACCACTGTGAAATAATTTTTTACTTTCCAAGAACAAAACTTACATCTAGTAAATTTTTACTTCCTCCTTTCAACCCTAATTACAAGGGTAAAATAATATTCACCTTTGATATTTCATTCGAACATATCAAATGAGGACCTAAAGTTCTTTTTATATTAGGTGATCGAGTATATCTCCGACCCACCTTTTCAACCTTATCGGATGACACATATACCTAGATTTATAATATTTAATATTAGAAATATAATAATTTCATGATATTAAATATTTAACCGAAATTAAATACCTAGGTTAGCATATTTAATAATAGAAATAGAAATATTTCATATTATTAAATATTAACGTATATATATTAGTGATGAACCCATATATATTAAGGGTTGGCTAGACCACTTAATCATTATGTTCCAACAAATAACACATCATTGGTTTGCATTCATTTTTATACTTTTGAAAACCATATAAGGAAACCTCATTCATTAGCATTCCATAAAATGATAGAAAATTGCAATGCCGAGAAACTTTACAAGGTTTTTATTTCAAGTTTGAGGGATATAATTAGGATGGATGATTATAATATCACCACTAAATTGGTGTCTATTGGTACATATGGTGCATCAATAATGTAAGGACACAAAAATGGTCTTTGAAATTGACTACAAACCACTATTGACCCATATATCATTCCAATCCATTGCATGGCTCATGAAATGAATCTTGTATACAAAATAGTTAGCACATTTGAGAGTGTTGCGAAATTTGAAGAGATTATCCATTACTGATGGTAAAAATTTCTAAAATATGTTGATACAAGGTAGATTTCAATGTATGAACCTACATGCAATTTTTTTGAAGAATAGCCATTGTTGGCAGGTTTTATGTATAAATATCGTAGAGAAGTTGACAAGGCCAAATATTTTTTGTACTATTTAAGAAATTTGGAAACTTTACTTACATTAAGTGGTATTATGCCCATGTTGAAGGAATTCACAATGGATTGACTTTGTTACACCAATTCCCCTTCATTCTTGTCCAGAATGGGGTGAATATTGTTGTGAACCATCTGCTGTGATAAATGAGATGACACATCTTCTTCCACACATTCTTCAATATTTTTTTTCCTTGCTATGTTGATGAGATTGGCCTTTTCTTTGACTTCTTGAAGATGTTTTCATGCATTAGCAGCCACTAATCTGGCCTCTTTGGATTTTTGCAACCATTCCTCATTCATTTTATCTGACCTTTTTACCTCTTCGATGCCAAGATATACAAAATCAATCGTCCTATGCTTGATATTTTCATGCCTAGCTAGTGGTGTAGGGTTGCCCTCAATGGTTGATATCATCTCATATGCTTTCTCATGATCACAAGATCCTATCTTATGAGAATGAAGAGACAATGTTTTTTTCCTCAAACAAACCAGTAATGACATCATGTCATTATAAAATGTCACCTCCAACATGTGTATTAAAACCACTAGTGGTTGCTCCACTAAGTGAAGGATCAACCGCTATATCTTGGACCTTCAAATCACAATCTGATTCTTCACCATGATAGGATGAAGCAATGCTAGACTCACTTGATGAAGCACCATGAGAAACCATATCTTCATATAGCTTCTCTAATGTAATTGATTCTTCTTCAACCATCACCTACTTTCCTTCAAGCTTGGAGTCATCATGAAGTGTTATGTGGTCCATATCTTTTTCTATGCAATTCTGATTTTTGTTCTTCATAGGATCAGATGTAGGTTATTCACTAATTTCTGTAAAATCATTGTAAAGATTTCTAGACACTTCACCTATAGAGATATCTTGTTTCTTCTCCTTTTTGTTTTGTGATGTAGACCTTTTATAAATGGATGTCATAGACCAGGCTAACTTGTCTATGGTTGTAGGGAGTGAAATAAATTTATTATGCTCCTCCAATTCTTTCAACATGACATTTAACTGCTTCTTGGGAGTAGCTATGTTGATCAACTGTAAACCAAATCAAACTGACTTGTGTGTCGCTGATTTCACATCAACTAAATGCCACCATTCAAAATAAACCTCCAGGTGGGAGGAACATTCTTTTATACCACTGAAAGATCCCCAATAGATCTTTTTCCCAAATATGAATTTTTCCCACTCACACATAGCAAGATATAATTTTTGAAAGTTATGGCAATTAAAATAGGGTAGAATTGAATTTAATAGAGGAAATGCGACTATGGTTTGGATGAGAAAACCAATGCAAATCACTCTAAAAAAATTATATTCTTTTCACATACTGATTGCCATATTTTCTGAAGCCCAAATATATTAAAATCAGAATTTTTGAAAGCCACAAATGATCATAAAGCAAATATGAAATATGATTATAAATTGCCTGAAAATCACTGTGAAAAACCTTTAAAATTTATAAAATTGTTTTGCTTCACTTCACAAAAATCTGCAGATGATTTGACAATAGAAATCAGATTTAAATACCTCAAGAACATGCCAAATCAATCACAAACTAGGTTGATCGAATAAAATAATAATTGCTGCAATTTATTGCCCGAAAATACCTCCAAGTACACTACTGAAAATGACTAAAATAACTCTGAAAACTTGATTACAATCAATGGGAATTTCTAAGTGAAAAACCTCCCAAACTCTTGAGGTTTTCTTCCATAAGAGGTAGAATTCACAAGGGGTTTCATACTTGGAATTTTTATGCAAAATCTTAGAGCTCAAATGCAAGAGAAAATATCATATAAATTTTTTGGATAATGGAAGAGGCAAGTCAATTTCCCTTTAAAAGGAAAAGGGCCAACAACCAATCTCTAAACTAGCCAATGAGCTCACATGATTTTCCCTATGTAAAGCATTTAATATTTTCCATATTAAATGCTTTGATACCACTAAAAGATCCCCAATAGATCTCTTTGCCCAAAATGAATTTTTCTCCAATCACAAATATTAAAACACACTTTTTGACAACTATGGAAATAAAGCTAGGGCAAATCTTATTTAAATAGAGGAAATATGACTAGGGTTTGGATGAGAAACCAATGCAAATCACTCTACAAAAATTATATTCTTTTCACAAACTAATTGCCATATTTTTTGAAGCCCAAATATATTAAAATCGGAATTTTTAGAAGCCACAAATGATCAGAAATCATATCTGAAATCTGATTATAAAATTTCCTGAAAACCACTGCTCAAACCCTCTAAATATTATAAAATTGTTTTGCTTCACTTCACAAAAATATGCAGATGATTTGACAATAGAAATCATACTTAAATACGTCAAAGAAATGTCAAATCAGTGCCAAACTGTGTTGATCCAATAGAAGAAGAATTGTTACAATTTATTCTCCAAAATACCCTTAAAATACACTGTTGGAAATGACTGAAAATAACTCTGAAAATATGATTATAATCAATGGGAATTTCTGAGTGAAAAACCCTCTCAAACTCTTGGGATTTTCGTCCACAAAAGGTAGAATTCACAAGGAGTTTCGTCCTTGGAATTTTTTATACAAAAACTTAGAGCTCAAATGCAAAGAAAATATCATATAAAATTTTTGGATAATGGAAGAGTCAAGTCGACTTCCCTTTTAAAGGAAAAGGGCCAACAACCAACCTCCAAACCAGCGAACGAGCTCACATGATTTTTCCTATGCAAGGCATTTAATATTTTCCATATTAAATGTTTTTCCGAACCACTTTTTCCCTCTAATGCAAGTTACATTTTCCTAGAGGAAATACATTAATTAATTATATTTTTATCCTTCCTAAACTTTATTATTCCCCTTTGGCCCAAGTCGTCATTATCCTCTCTAAGAAGAATAAAATATAATAAGTCCCTTTACAATGATATTTGCCCCCTCAATGCAAATCATATTATCCATAGGGATTATAATTTATTTCTATTAAGCCAAATAAATTAATATAAGTACTTTAATAATTTTATTTTATAACATTTTATAATAATTTATTGTGACTTAAGTCACCCTTATATTTTTCCTTTGGCTGTCGGGTTGACAAAATAGGCCAAAGGTCTTTAAATGGGAAAAAGGGGCATTACACTGTCAAACATACCCTGACCACGTAAACTTCATTTTTTTCTTTTCATAACATGCACTAATGCAAATTCAGTGGAGGAGGGATGTACATATTTCAATGGTATGACTGCCTCTAATAGAATTTCACTCAAAATTGATTATTAAGTCTGCATGTTTGTCATTCTTAGCCATGTTGCCTATCTTGACAAAACTCTAAAATTATCATCAACATGCCAAGTAAACATGTGGTGGTTGTGTGGCTACGTTTTCTTGGTGCAAGAATTGAATGGTTTTGGGAATTTCTCGAAGCATTAGGTGAATCCATGTGAGTGCCCATACCCTGTCACTTTGACAAACGTTGCTCCTCCTCCCTCGTTGTAACTATCTAATTACTGCTAAAACTGTGAGGTGAGCTTGGGTTTCTTCGTGGTAAATGCCTCTCTCAGAAATAAAGTGCTCGTATTGTTGTGAAAGGAACGTGACATGTCTGGGGGATGGGAGCAAGCCCGTGTACTTTCCAGAACACTTCTACATGCCTCCACCAAACCCACACATCCCGTCTTATTTTTATTTTTATTTTTCAAATTTTGTTTTATATTTTATTTTATTTTTTGAATTTTGCTTTATATTTTATTTTATTTTCTACAACAGTTATTACAAATAGACAAATAGTTGTAAAAAAACATCAAAACGACTTGTCAAATTTAACTCCGGACGGTCTGGTTGGTTGAGGTTTAATTTTTCTTTCCCTTATGGTGCCGGTTGGATGAGGTTTAATTTTTATATTTTTAATGTTTTCTCCCATACCACTTACCATGCTAACCGCCAAAAACGTCATGCATAATTCAAGGCATAAAACGTTCACGCTTCACGAGGAGTAAACATAAATTATTGGATGTTTTCAGGTTGTTAAATCTTTGTTGCATGAATAAAGTATTCCGTAATTTCGTTATGTAGCAAATCAATATTCTTATAAACCTGGGACGATGCAAATCAAATTCACCATGCCATTATGAATGAATGCACGTGATGTGTTTAAATATTATAATTTTTAAATAGTAAACTCGTGACCAAATCCCTAAATGTGAGAGTGTTAAGAGCAATTAAGTATTACTCTAAATATTATAATTTTTAAAGTGATGAGCAAATCTCTAAATGTGATCGTGTCAAAAGTAACTAAGTATTACTCTAAATAATATAAATTCTAATGAGCAAATCATTAAATGTGATAACTTTCTTCACAAAAATGAGAACTTGTTTAATAATGAGTGCCTCTGCAAAAAAAAACGTGAGTGTGAGGTCTAATAGATTGCCCATAAAGTTAAACTAAACTTTTTACAACTACAGCGCTTAAAAAATAATTTACAGCTATAATATTTTAAAAATAAGGTAAAACACTTTGTAAAATCAACACACTTGTACATGCAAGAGTTATTGTACTATTGTTGATTGTTAATGATGTTGAATTTGGGATTATAATAGTTTTGATTGTTTTTTAAGCATTTGTTTCTTGTTGTGAGAAAATTTTGCCATTGGAAGAGTTTTGGTCTAGGTTTCTAACAAAATTGTGACAGAAGAATAAGATGGCGAAGACCATTTTTGTCATTTATCCCATAAGTATAGGCATCTCAAACACCATTTTATTGATGCATACAATAAATGCCCCATATTTGTTTGCACATTATTGGTGCTCAAGGCCAAAGGTAGATCGTTGGAAGAGATGCCTGGTGAAAAGGAAGGCAAACTAAAATTCAATGCACTTTTTACATAATGGTGATGTATCATGCCTTTCCAATTTATAAACCCCTATGCAGTGTATAAAAAGATAAAGACAACTCCCACACATTCTCCTCCAATATCATTTATGATTACCTCTCTCCTTCTCTTTTTCCTTCGCATCCACTTTAAACATGGCGTAGAAAACATCTTTGCTCGATTTGCATTCAAATATATCACATCACAACACAACACTTAGAAATCTCATAACATAATAACACTATATCAGATTCACCTAATAGTAGGAGTAATTAAACTTACTAGAATAGGGGTGTGGTGAAATTTTGATCCATCTAAAGTGTAGAGAACAACAATAGTAGAAAAAGATGGTTCTCTGGGATAAAATTCGATATAAATGTCATCCATTACTCGATGCTTAAATAATGCCTAGTTTTTAAATTGAGTTTTGGTGTCTGTAGTTTTTAAACTCCTAGATTCCTCTTCAAACTACGTGAATTAAAAATCCTTTCTTTGGATTTTTTTTAATTAGGGATGAAGTGACATCGGTCGGGGATAGATTCTTTATCATGTACACAATTATATTTTCAAGGCTTTATGTTTTGGAAGGCCCTATCCATCATGCAAGTTCGTGATGGGGGCCTCTAAAATGGACCCTGCAACCTTTATCCCACAAATCTCACCACCCACCACTACGCTACAGCTAAATTTAGAGAAGAAAATTCAAAAAGTTATATTTAGGATTGACTGGTAACATGTGTGATCTTTAGGGTGAACGTTATGTTTTGGCCTCCGTGTTTGATTATTTCCACATGTCTTTGTGTTTTGAAGACATGTTTTGAGGACATTGATTGTATGGGAAGTAGCTTGAACTCTCACATTTTAAGAAACTATTTTTTTTAATAAAACATTGAGGATGCTATAATTTTTCCATTTTAAAGTTCACAAATTGGTGACAACAACACAAGCTAATAGTTTTGAACGATATGGGTGCACTTTTAGAGTTAATTGTAAAGTACATTGCTTCCAAGTTGTATACATCGCAACCCCTTTCTCCTTCAACCAGATCACAAAATAGAGGCATGGTCCATTAGTGATTTCCTAGAATTAAAAAGAGGTTCCCCTATATCCACTCTAATACTTTTTCCACCTTCAACGCTCTCTTCTGCCGATAATGTATTGCTTTCCCTCCTTCAACTTTGACACTTTCATCGCCTCTCATCAATATCTCCATTACATCGCTTAAGACCAATTGTTAATATGTAGAAGTTGAAATACCCCACACACATATACAACTAGGGATCAAAATTGAACCCCTCACATCCCATCCGAGGGCTTCCAACCTGTCAGAGATGTGTCATTTAAAAATTGCATGTATTTTTTTTTGAAAATGTACAAATCACTTGATAATGGGTAAGTATAGTTTCTTATCGAAAGTATCAAAAAAAAATCGAGATGAAAAATGGTTGTCAACAATATCTTAGACAGAGTAACTGTAGAATTAGTTTGCAAATCTGTAATATGATCACTGGTTGCTGCTGGAAATCTAGTTTTAACCATATATGTTGAATTAACCAAATTTAAAATATCAAAAGAAAAGCATTTTTAATAATTTCATGTCAACTCACATGAATCATTTGCTTTATTTGACATGGTTATACATATTAAATTGTGTTAGAAAGGCTTAGGGTTTGTTAATTTTCTCATCACCCATGTGCCTGTCAAAATTGTGTGCACCTTTGTGCTTAAAAGTATCTGGAAAGCATGGGAGTGTATCAAACCCTTGCTTTTATGGAAAGGGGATGGCTTTCACAATAGGTTATCTCTCAATCAGCAATCTATCAGGTGGTCGCCAATTTGTCAATCCCAAGATCAATGCCTTGCAGAGGTCCCGGGATTCTCCGCGCTCAAATTCTTCAAATGCAGAATTCATACCATCGAGGATTTTTTCTGCAAGAACAAACAATCCTTGTTTGCTTGGCCGAATTTTAAAACTCTGTTTTGGCTCTCCAACCAGGATCAAGATACTTACAATACTGTGATCAACTCAGTTCTTGATCACATGCTACATAAGATTGTTGTGCACTCCTCTCGCCCTTGGTGGACATACTGGAAGTGGTATGTTGATACTCCTTTCTATAACTATAAAGCCAACAAAGGCTATCGGTGGCTCTCACCCCATTTTCCCATGGTGGAAAAAATTAATACTCACCGGGAAATTCACGCCACCCCATCTGCCTGGGGCAGAAGGTTTGAGACTGTTTGGACTATATGTGTGGAGCCCAAAATTGCTCATTTTCTTTATTCTTCACCAAGGCCTTCCTATCAGGGCCCATCTTGTTCAAATTGGGATTCCAGCTCCCAAATGCCCCTTCTGTGGGCATATGGAAACGATTATGCATGTCTTATGGTTTTGTCCCAAAGCTCAAATTTTCTAGAACTGGATCCACACTTTTTTCTTTCCCTCATGGCCCCACTGTTTCACTTGGCAACATATCCTCTTAGGAGACAATCCCAAACTCCTGCCTATGTTCACCCAGATTTGGCATGTTTTCATAGGGGATATTTTATTTTGGATATGGAAATAAAGGAATGCTTTTTTTTGTTAATTCTACAGTTGATCAGTCTTTCTCGATTTATAATAAATCTATGGTGATCTCCAATGTACTTCTGTAAATTCATGTTCAAGAAAATAAGGTGGCGCTGGAGGTGGACCACCTCCAAACTTTGTTGCGACATTGGGGGGAAGCCCCGTGAAGTGTTTCTCGAGTGCCTCCTTCTCCCACTAGGTGCTCCTCACCTTACGCTCGTGGAGGCTGACGTAAAAGATCCCAGTGCCAGGCATTCAGTTGCACCCGTCATTCCCTGGGCCGAATCACCGACATAGTCATTCACTTGGGCATTTTTACGGTCAGGGATTGTTACCGCATTCCTCGTCTTGCCAAAAGAGTTGGGGCTCGCCACCTCAGCAACTTGGGTGGGGTTCTCTACCTCGTTCATCGGCTCACCAATAGGACTGGGGCTCTCCCTCCGCCACTTCTCACTAAGCCTCCTGGCATACACCGCCACCCCTGCCCTCTTCTGGAAAATTTCCCTGGCTCAACTTAGTCATTCCTACCCACGGGTAAAAAAACCCCAAGGAAGAACCTGTTGATGGCTGGGAGCTTCCTGACACTGGTAAAGATCTACCTGGTTCGGGGTGGCCGGATGATCAGGATCCACCCACCTCGAGCATGTTTGTTGTTGTTGCCTGATTTTGTCTCTATTTTTTGTTAGGATCGATGTTTTGTTGTATTTTCCTAGGCTTGACCTAGTTTGAATTTTGGTTTTCTAAGCTTGGCTTAGTTTATTCATGGTTTAAGGGCATGCTCTCATACCACCCACTTTTTTGTTGAAATTTATCTTGTATCTTATTGCATTAATATAATATAAGATATTTTTCATCAAAAAAATTATGTTAGATGCTAGTTTCCATTTCCATACATAGTAAAATGCATTATATGGCTCTAGATTTCTAAGACACCATAATGCTAGCTTACATTTTGACTACATTAATCTTATAGTTCATTGTTAGTTTTCAACAAAATATGAATTGACAGGAACAACTAAGTGGAATTCCAAATTAACAGGCATTCCAAGGCATTCTATTTATCCTACAAAATACCCTACCATCGTTTGATTTGTAACAAGTTTGTATTCAATGCTTTAGATTTAATAGTTCATCAAGAGTTTTCACAAGCACATACGAAATGAGGGAAGTTTTTTTTGTTTTGCTTTGGGATTTTTTTTGTTGAAGTCGTATTTGGTTGAGCTCTTTTGTTTTTGCACACTATTCAACATTTTGGAGGAAAGGCCATCTTTAACAACATTTTTTATTAGGAAATTCATTTTTCTCTTCCCCTCCCCTTCCTTGCGTGTTTTTTCTAATTTCACAAGGATCCTTAAAATTGAAAATTGTAATGAAATTACTTGTATAATTCAGATTATGAGTAACAATAGAACACCAAATAACACAATATTTCAAAATAATGATCTCAATATGCAATTAGAATAGCTTCGCCACTTCGAGGGGGCAACCTCCAAACCATATGATAAGACGCAAATGCTCAAAATGATAATGAACTACTACCTACAGTCCCCTATATATACTATTCATATGCTATGGCCATCACCAAGGAAAACCTATTATGCATGAGAAATTATAAATGATATAACAAAATGATATGGTAAGACACAAGTCGGCTACTCATAGCCTAATACAAGCAATAGGTTAAGGGCGTAGAAAAAATATAGTAAATTTGGTTTGTTTCTTCAATATCTGAAATGGTGTAAATGAGTTTTTTTGTGGTTGTTTTTTTTTTTAATGGATTGTTAGGAGTTAATGGTTGGGATTTCTTGACCTATACAATGTCACTTTTATAGATAAAAATTAAAAAAAGATTTTATAATATTAAAAGAACATTTCTCTTCTACTTCTGAACTCCTTGTCTATGTTTCCTCAAATGCGATAATAAAAACTCAATGTTTTGTTAAAATTTGCAAATAAACATATATGCAATCATTAGGATAGGAAATGGTTGGGTAGGTTTCATGCACACATGGTGTTCCATCAAACCAATAATGACATGAAATAGGATGCACAAGTTACAAAAATTTAAAATTCATTACAAAATGTCCCGTGATAGAAAATCTTACTACTAAATAATTTATAATTTTCGTGGGAGCTTTAAAATGTTATTTCATCTTTTTATGGTTTTGGCATCCCTAAATCACCTTGGGCATTACGAAGGAAAATAAATTGAGTTTGGCTTTTTTCTTCTCCACATGGTTTTTTTAAAAACATCTTCAACAACCTTGAATTCTTTACAAGTCTCTCAAATTTGTAATTACTTTAGCCTTGTGAGATGAAATGTGGTTATTTACACAAATTTTCATAATAGCTACATTTTATGTGTAAGTCACATGTTCTTAGTTGCGTGAATATATAACAAGAAGAAACTTGTTGTTAAGGAGTATAAGTTCTTAAGAGAGATGGCAAATGTTAGAGAAACCTATATATGCACACTTCCTTACAAATTACTATGGATTGATAGATATGAAGACCACGAATGAGAATATAATGCTCTTTATAGTGCCTAAGATCACAAGGAAAAAAGAAAATTAAGAGAGGGGATACCCCTCCCCTCCACATTTTTAAGGATATCTAAGACCCACTAAAGGTTATAAAGAAGGTAGTAGAGGACAAAATAAATGTTAGTTCTAAATTTTTTTTATCCATAAGTAGTTTCATATCTCAACCTCCCTATCTAAATTTCATCCTTGTTCTACATCATTCAAGTAAGTCACACCGATCTCATGATTGTCACTCTTTTCTTCACTTGTCTTATTTAATGACCATAAAAATGTTTTTAGGAAATATCTTTAACAAGTAACAAGATTTTCGTCTCTTGTGTACTTAAACAGGTTTAGTATGCAATTTTTTAGAATAAGAAAAATTATTTTAGTGACCACTCCTCTTCGACACTATTTATATTTGATTAGTCTCCTTATCTCATTTATTAGGCTCATTGTACGTTCAATGTTGGTACAAGACGCCTAGACTTGTGTACTTGATTTTACAGTTTTTTGTTTAACATTACTATGTTTTTATGTTGACATGAGATGTCAATATTTGAAACAATGATTTTACTATCTAATGTTGATAATGGACTATGTGTGATTATTTATATTGTTACATTATTATGATGGTGATTTGAACGGATGTGATTATCTTATTATGATGATTCAACTAGATATTTGGAACATGTGGAAATTGTTTCTCTTGATTGTGCAAACTGAAATTTAATGTCCAAAAAAATATATCCATGATGTGAATGTGTAAATGATGCATTATTGAATATGTTCCTTGTTTCTTATATATTCTTTTTTTTTTATGAAATTGCTCTGAAATGATGACATATGGCCAATGAATGAACATGATACAAGGTTTAATCTTGGTTAAGTAAGTGAATGGTATGATAATAAACTTCATAGCCATCAATTACATTAGAAAATGCCTAGGAAAGCTAACATAAATAGTACAATTGGAATTTTAAAAAAAAAATTCATTTTAACGACGATTAGAAACATTTAGGACCAGGAGATTTCAAAGGACTACCGATAAGCATTTGCAACAATTTTTAATGCCCCTTCTTCATCCTTCGACATTTCACGATAGCAATTTTTGTCCACAGATTCACCTGTGGGGGATCCAATGCAATCTTGCTTAAACTAGGCGAGGGCTATCTTCCACACTGGGTCAGAACTATAAGTTTCAGAAACATGTGACATCCTGGTAAAATTTTCAATTAGCAGGGGGAATCTCAACAGTAATAGTGATGAATACGTTTGGGATGAGAGCATGTAATTGACTTATAGACACTGAACGATGAATGGGCATATTTTTGACTCGTATTTGAGTTTGTATAAAGATTACTTTTGCTTGGTAATGATCCTGTGTGTTGAGTATGCAAATGGGAGTATGTATATGCAATTAAATACATTCAATCCTATTTGAGGAGTGATGGGGAGTAACTCATCGGTGCACTCACAATGCCATACACAAGGTCACCCACTGCATGTGTGTAGAGACTATGGGACCTAAGAAACTGTCAAAATGGACCTATTGGGGAGGGGGGCATGATATATTCTTATTTGTTATTGTCTAATTCATACATCACAGTTGATGTTATGATGAATCTTCGTATCAAATTGTGATCATTGTATGGACTCGTATTGTTATTGTTTATCATTCCCTAATAAAAAATCTACAATATCTACGCAAAAAACATGGAATCCTTAAAGCTTGTGAAGGTGCTTAACTTCACCCCCTTTAATTTTAGTTGTGTGGTGAAGGTAACAACAATTTATTTTGTTTTGGTGGCAACTAAAATAAATAATAGAGAAAAATATTAAAAAGCTTTTAACTTTTGATCGGTAACTCTGCTTGTTTTTTCATGCTCTTTCCATTGGAAATATTTATTTTGAGACTTGCACTATAATTATAAAGTGTCAAATATGGAGGAGTGTTGTAATCAATTGTGGACACAATTTCGGCTGAGCCCGACGTCCTAAACTTTTTGGGAGTTGCAGTTTGTACATATCATGGAGAAGTATGTGGACTTCAAGAGGATATTGTAAAATTTGTGGAAGAAAATAGATAGCTCGAGAAGCGAAATTCTCTTCTACAATCACTCATTCATGATAAGGATACAATTATACACTCCCTGCAGAAAAAACTTGCTAGCCTACAACATCACTATCATATTGTGGACAACCATATCCATGTTCCTAGTCCACTTGTAGTTGTTTCTCTTGTACCCATTGACATTGATCTGCCAGTCTTTGAGCCTGAATATGCTTTTGATGTTTCTAAACCTGTGAGGCTTGTTGCTGCATGCTCTTCCACATTTGTGCCTATTATAGTACCACATATTGTGTATCCTACTTCTACTCAGCTGCATGGATTTTTTGAGAAGCATACCACTGCATTTAGATCTCGTATGCTCAGTTCTATGGGTCTCACTAGCGGAGTCATTGACAAACATTCACAGGGTATTGTTTCCTCTATTCCACATGTTAAGTGGAATTATTTTCATGAAATTGATTTTCGAGAAAATAATTCATTGGGATCACACATTGACAAAGCTCCTTTTTTTGTTTGCTCGACTCTTTCTGAGGATCATGAGCAACACATGAGTTCTGCACCTTCACTTAGGCTTGAGAAACCTAAGATCTCAGCTGTCAGACATGATCAACTTGACACACATTCTGATGTTCTTTTGCATGTACCCATTGTGCATTTTACACTAAGTCATATGCAGACATCTTCTTCATCCATCCGTGTTGATTTCGGGTGGATATCTGATCACTCGTGGAGGCAACATAGGCATTCGTTGAGAGGACTCTATAGGCGTGGCTCCTCCACCATTCGGCCTCTTGCTCCACTTTCTATACCTTTTACATTGTGATGCTTCTTGTTTTGAGCATTTTTATTTAGCAAGTGTAGTGTATCTCTCTTGTTTGTTGAGAGATTTTGTACCTGTATTTTTGACACTTTTGGCATGTTGATAGTCTCTCTTGTGGGGGAGCTATTATGGTGGAGCCCAGTATTAGTTTGTCAGTGTTCAAGTATTTGTTTTGACAACTCATACAGATTTGTAGTGCCACTCCACCCATTCAGCAGTATGGGAGGGTGTGGTGTTGATCCTGCTTCTTCGGGTTTCGTGTCCTTGCCTTGTTACCTTGGCTTTTCTTGGATCGTGACACTCTGGATTTTGTGTCCTTGCCTTGTTGCTTTGGTTATTTTTCTTGGATCGTGGCACACCTATTTACAACACTTGATCGAATTATTTTTGGTTTTTTTTTGCACTTTCGACATCACTCCATTGACAGTCTCCTTGTATGGAGCTATTCTGGTGGAGCCCAGTTTCACTTGTTTTTGAGTTCTGTGATCGAGCAGTGGATTCAGACCACATTACACACCAAAATTCTTCAGTATTGTATGAATTTTTTGAGCCGAGCTTCTTGGGATGCCTTGGAGTGGGTTTTTACTCTCTTTTACTTTGTTGTTACTGGTTTTGGGTACCTTGCGGTGTCCCTTTTTTTCCAGTTATTGTACATGAGTACCTCATCAGGCCTAGTTTCTGGGACTCATACTGTGGACATGCCACATATATTTTGGCCCCTAGCTTCACTTGAAGGGGGGTGTTAGAGTAGGTATTTACCTTAGCTCATGTTCACCTAGGTACTTTATTTACCTTTATTGTATTTATCCTCACCCACTTATGTGTGTGGAGATCCGAACATGGATCACAAATGTTAGGAGAGACCAGAAGACATGGACACACCTCGTAGTGTCTACAAAATAGACACTCAAAATACAAGCTTCGATGTCGCTTCCAAAATTGTTGCAGAACTTGCAACCATCTCAATGGTTTTCAGATCAACCGACTGCTCTTATTCGTAGCTTCTCCTGCAAACTGCAGTGTGGGTCGGGGGTGGCGTAAAATTTATATAGCAGTGTTTTTTTCTTCACTCCACACTGTACATGAATATTAATTTTAAAATTTAATGATTATCAGGTGTTTGATTTCGTGGCTAATCATAGAGGCACTTACAGTGACTCACTCCACTCTACAGTCTGCCCCTTTTATTGCTCCTATTATGGTTATCACATAAGTAATTTGTATATTTATTAATCTATTTGAAGTTTCTTTACATTTTTGGCTAAGTCCTTTTTTCTCGGTGGAGCCATAAATCTGACCCTGGACATGTGGTGGCTTGGCGCTTGTCTGGGAGACCCACTTTTGGATTTACTTTTGAAGTTGTATCGTGCTGACACTTGGCTCCTTCCGCTCACCCTGCCTTATTTTGACTATTCAACCCCCAACTATGTCTTTTCACACCTGAGACATGTGGAAGCCTTGCACTCATTTGAGTCTCTGTTTCGGGTCATGCTTTTGAATTTTCATTGATGCAACACATGGCACCATCTACTGGTTCTCTATACTTAGTCAATTTTTAGCTCGCTCTGTCTCTCTTTTTCAGACCTGGGACACGTGGAGGCTCAACGCTTGTTTGGGGTCTCCACTTTGGATTCTATCCTTGAAGTTGCACCATTGAGACACATACACCTTCCATAGCTCCTTGACTTTTCAATGGCCGATGAGACTCCGTGGGCTCATCGGCCTGCCCTTGAAAACTACGCCATTTGTGAAAAACTTTTAGTGTCCCCTTTACTTTTAATTTGGGAAAAATTCCCCTATAGCCTAATATATATATTATGGGAAAAGATAAAAACCTCCATGGCCCCATGGGACCTAATTTTGGAAAAAAGTCATCCACGTATGGTGGGCCCACCAAGCCTGCATTTTCCATGGCAAAATATTCTTCCTTTTAGGCTCCGCCTTTGGTTAAAAAATCCTCCTCAGGCCCACTGCCCCATAACTTTAAAAATTTGACAGAGTTAGAAGGAATTCCAGA
This sequence comes from Taxus chinensis, assembly GCA_019776745.2. Taxonomy (NCBI): domain Eukaryota; kingdom Viridiplantae; phylum Streptophyta; class Pinopsida; order Cupressales; family Taxaceae; genus Taxus; species Taxus chinensis. The sequence continues at coordinate 160,703,347 of CM034152.1, read as the reverse complement.
ATATCTCTGGAAAGGGGAAGAAATTTCCTATTTGTTGAAAAAAAATTCAGGGGCCCTAAGTGCTTGGAATATGTGAAAATTTAGACTGAAGCACAAAAGGAGAAATTTGTGTTAAATTGACCCAAAATGAGTGTGAGCTTATTTTGGTCAACACTACCTCCCTTGAGCAGACCAACGGTTTAAGTAACCACTGCCCAATGGCTGGGTGGAGGTTGCATAAATGTCACCCTTGCAGGGAGAAGATTCTATGCTAGAACCTCTGTTTACATCATTTCCTTCATGCTGTGCTTCAATTCCCTTCTTGGTGCATGATGGAGTTGATGAAGTGGTGTCGTTTTTTTAGATCCGCAGAAAAATCACTTTTTAGAAATTGATGTGGTATTATGGGATTTCAAGGTGAAACATTTTTCTTGAAAATAATAAAAGGTACCAAAAGGTGATCATATTGTGACACACATGTGATTAAAAGCTTAAATACTATGTGTATACGAACTTCATATATCAGGTTCTGACTACATTTTTTTACAGTCACAAGCACCCAATAGAGGTCGTCAGTGCCCAAATTATACCCCTGTCTTAGCCATGGGCATGCATGTCCAAGCTTGTTTCATGATGTACATAATTTATTTGGAGGAATAACGTCACAAATATCTTCATGTTTAGCAGTTCTCCTAGTCTGTATTAGTTCTGAATCAAGCGCAAATCAGCTAAGTCCATTCCTCTCTCTCTTGAACTTAGGGTTTTATATTTTATTATCTTATTTCTCGTGTCAAATATATATTTTAGAATTTATTTATCATACTTGACTCTATCAATTAGGGTTTAATGTATTGAAAAAATTATAGATTTTGTTACGAAGAAGATATTTGGCTCATCAAAATCTGTATAGAGGAAAAATAACACTGGATTTCTTGTGTACACGACTTTCTAAGATCATGCCGAGATAGCTAAAATATGGAAGATTTTATTACTATGGGTAGATATTCAAAGAATAATCAGAGGATATGAACTAGCAGCATGAATTTCTAATGACTAAGCTTGTCATTTAGCATAAATAGTTGAAGGAATTCTAATTTAAATAATAGAAAAGTGAGTTTAATATTTTAATTAAATAAATTCCTTTCACATTGATTAAATAAAATAAATGTGTCCATCTATTCAATCTTGTTGTATTTTAAAAATATTTTAAAATAAATTAAATTAAAATAAATTAACTAAATAACTATTGATTTTGCACTTTTTAGTTTCTTTAAAAGAAATGAAATCTACATCTATAAACATAGGGAAATGATTTTAATTGAATTTAAAAGGCTTATCCTATTTAAAACAAAATTAAAAATGGAATAAATGGATGTAGTTATTCCTCTGTTGTAATATTGTCAGACAATATTACTCTAAGAGAAAGCACTCAAAAGTTAGTAATCTAATAAAGTAAAACTTCCTCTAACAAATCTTCCGCCTCAAGTTTTTTGAAAAGGGAAAATATTATTAGAAGCAATTTCCTCTTTTCCATATAGAATTTTCTTGGAAATAATATATCTAAACTAGACGAAAGAAATGAGTAATAAAATAAATGCATAAATTTCTTCACTTCTTCCTCCTACTAATTTCCTAGACAGATCGATAGGGATAAGACAAGAAGAAGTTATCAAGGGAAGAAGATTAATGTAAGAAATATTGTAAAATAAATAATAAAATGAAAGTATATATGGGAAATGATGGAATCTTCCAATTCTAACTAATTTGAATATACAATTTCTTCTTCTAATAATAAATGCTAGTTCTATATTAAAGCTCCAAAGAAATGAATGCGGTCCCAACTTGGTTACTACTATCTACTATGCTATGGTATCTCTTCCATACATGTGATGAACTCAATGTCTCATCAACTTCAAATATTCTTCCATTGGTGAGTTCCAATTGATCTATGGAAGCAAGAATGATGAATAACAACAAGAAAATCAAGAAAACTGAATATGGTCAACTTTGTGTAAAGAGAATGATTGAATGTAAGCAACAAGGAAGAACTAAAGTAATGAATTAGTTATCTATATAATCCTTCTCCAAAATCCAAAATCATAAAACTTCACAAAAGAATATAAAAGGCACAACCCATGATACAAATAAAAATCTTATTTTTATAAGTTATTGGTGGAGAAGATTTCAAGAACACCTGTCAATCAAGAAACAACGAATCAACTTGGAGAAGACAAATCAACATACTAAATTTAGTAAGTGAAGAAGAGGAACTCAAGACCAATCCAACAATCCAAAAATTACCTAATTTGAATCATCAACATGGGAGAAAATCACATCATAATCAAGACACGTGTTTAAAAATGTGTGTTTTAATTTTGTGTCGGAAGTTGACAGGCATGAGGGGTTCTCTTATTAAAAGTATAGTATAGCACGTTCGTTTGAAGGGTATTAAAGAATACCATTAATTTTATTTTTTACCTCTAATTTGTTAATTGATAATACCGCCTCCCATTATATTATTCAAATGAAAATACCCCCTATTTTTTCCATGTGCTTTACTTACCCATTTTTCCATTACAATTTTATTTACCTCTTTTTATTTATACCCTCACATATATGGGTAAGTGCACCAAGTTGGGGGGCCAAAAGGGGGTCTTAAGTGGATGCATTTTTAATGAAAAATAAAAAACTTTAACTTGTATGAGTTTTTCAAAATAGTTACACTCAAAATTGGAAGATGTTGTAAAAACATGAATCATAGCATTTTGAGTCTAGTTTCTAAGCTACTAAATTTCATTGAAAATGGATAAGCTTAAGTGGTTCAAATAACTAAAATACCAATAAGTGCTCCTGTTTTTGTTAAAAAACATAACAGAGTGACTTTCGTGCCCCCCACCATTTTTTGAGCACCATTTAGTATTTTTGAAAACCCTTTGGTAGAAAGATAGCTAGGAGCATCTAGTTTAGGCTTAGAAAAAGATTTTTTTAGCGAGTATTTATTTTTTTATGATTTTTCTAGTACAAGAATTTTAAATTTAAAAAAATAATGGAGCTCTAACCATGCCCCCCCCCTAATTACCTCAAAAAAGATTGAAAATTAGAATTTATTTTTGAATGTGTATATAATTTGGCCTAGTTTAGGATAGTGTAAAAACAATTCAATTTTGATTAGACGAAAAAAAGATATACGACGAAAGATAGATGTGTTTAAACTTTAACAAATAGCTATAAAAAGGCATTTTTAGAAAATAAATAATATGGAAACCTCATATTAGTAGAAAATTTGAAAAATTATATTTTTAGAAAGTAGATAGTCTTCTCTACGTTGTGGTATATTTTTTTAAAACGAATTGATAGTTTTATATTGATTCATCATGGCGGAAGTGAATTTTTTGCATTTTTTTGGAAAAACATGTGATTTGTTGTGTTTTTGTAGGTCCATGCCTCAAGCTTGGGGATCTAAACCAGATTTAAGCCTCGAGGCATGGCTTGGAAAAAGTGAAAACACAAAACACGTATGCGTTATAACGCGTACACATTCTTCATAGTATGTGCTTTTGGCATGCTTATATTTACAAAAATAAATGTTTAAGTTTTTCATTTATTATTAATTATATTTTATTATTTCTTATACTTCACATTTATTTTAGTAAATATAAGAAATTAGGGTCACTTTGCACCTTATGGAACTAGTCTTAGAGCTCTATTAGTCATGATTTAGGAGATAGTTTTTTATAGTATAATCTGGGTAGTACATAGGTAATTTTCAAGATTTCAACATTCATCATAAATATTTTAGTGTTTAAATTCTACAATAAAAAACTTAAACCATAAACCCAAGGCTCTAAACCTAAACCCTAAACCCTAAACCCTAAAACCAAAATCATAAACCTTAAACCCAAAACTATAAGCCTTAAACCCTAATCCTTAAACATTCATCCCTTACCCGCGAGCCCTAAAACCTAAACTCTGAGCCCTAATCCTTACACCCTAAACCTTAAACCATGAACCATGATCCCTAAATGCAAAACCCTAAACATTGAATACCAGACAATAAACCCTAAGCCCTAAACCCTAAACCCTAAGAACTAAATCCTAAACACTAAACCCTAAACCTTGAACTCTATGACCTAAATACTTAACCATCAACTCTTAACCCTGAGACCTTAACCCTAAACTATAAACCCTAAACCCTAAACCCTAAACTCTAAACCCTAAATTAACCCTAAACACTAAATCCTAAACCATAAAACCTAAACTCTAAATCCTTAACCCTAAGCCCTAAACCTTTAGCCCTAAGCCCTAAACCTTAAACTCTAAATTTAGAGCCCTAAGTTCTAACCCCTAAAACATAAACCAGAAACTCTAAACCCCAAACCTTAAGCCATAAACCATGAACCCTAAACCTAAAACCTAAACCCTAAGCCTTGAACCCTACACCCTAATCCTTAAGGCATAAACCCTAAACCTTAAACCCTGAGCCCTAAACCCTAAACCCTAAATCTTGATCCCTAAGCTCTAACCCATAAACCTTAAACCTGTAACTCCAAACCCCAAACCATGAGCTATAAACCTTGAACCATGCACCCTAAACCCTAAGCCCTAAACCATAAACCATAAACTCTAAGCCTTGAACCCTACACCTTGATCCCTGAGCCCTAAACTCTAAATCATGTACCCTAATCCCTAAACCCTAAACCTTAAGCCCTAATTGTTAAATCCTAAATCCTAAACACTAAAACCTGAACCATTAGCCCTAAATGCTAAACCCTAAACCCTAAAAACTAAATCCTAAAACCTAAAATCTAAACCCTAAGCACTAATCCTAAACCCTAAACCCTAAACCCTAAACGTTAAACACTAAACCATAATCCCTAAACTCTTAACCCTGAGACCTAAACCCTAAATGATAAACCCTAAACCCTAAAACCAAAATAATAAACCATAAACCTAAAATACTAAATCCTTAACCCTAAATCCTAAAACCTAAACCCTTAACCCTAAAACCTAAACCCTAAACCGTCAACCTTGAGCCCTGAGACATAAACCCTAAACACTAAATCTAGAGCCCTAAGCTCTAACCCCTAAACCTCATATATTTCCAGTAGGTCTCATGAGTGAGTTCATCTTTTTGAATATCAATATTAGGACCATATTTCCTAGTCTTGTGCCTAGAACCATCATTGATTCTACTTGTACAACTACCTTGTTTATGAGAGGTGGGACAAGAAACTAAATGGATATGACATCTACCTTGTTATTTGTAATAAATATTACACATCTATGTGAAACTTGTTTCTCCCCACATATACTTGTGCTCTTGAATGTTAATTTCTTCACGATCTGAATCAAATTTCACATTTCTCATATTTCCATGTATGGTATTATGTAAGCCAGGATGACCCATTGGAAGCTGGAAAAAATAGCCATCACAACACAAAAATTAATCAAAAAGGAAATGGAAGAAACACAAAGAATATACAAACACGAACGTGTAGGATCAGAACTGAATTTACTATAGTATCCTCTCCTCTAGAGAAAGAGAAATATCTTCTACTATTAGAATGGATAGGAAATTTTACAAAACTTCCTGAAGTGTTCAAAATAAGCATAGTAATTGGGGAAAGGCTAAGAACATAAAGGGGTTATCAATCACCTAGTAAATATTTCTTGCTTAGTTCTAAATAGGATTCAGTTGGCCTACGACTTACTGACCTTCCATTCATTGATAATTCCTTCTATGATAAAGTGATGGATGCTTTTAAAAGTGCCTTCAAAAATATAGGGGTAGTCATCAAGCCTAGTGAAGGGTGTGATGTGATTTTTAGAAAACTTGAAATTCATATAGATTTAGAGGTCACAACATGAATTTACAAATATCTCTATCGTTATAAATTGAATCTAAGTAATTGTGTCTCCTTGTGTCAAAGGATCGAGGAGTACTACGGTCTGTCACAGGATTATACATTCAGGAATCATTGAGTGTATGAATCAGAATGTCATTACATATGGAGAAATAATTTCAAACATTGGAGTAATGCATCTTGAAAAACAAAATTGAACCTTAGAAATCCTCTCAAATTGCCAGCTTACATAAGCACTCTCTTTGAATTTTTTTCCTATGAAGTCGATGAACCATTTTCAGTTGAATATTCTCTATTAATACTAATAAGAATGGGTAAGACACATAACATTATAGTGAGTGAAATAGTTCCCATACGATCAGAAAAAGAATATAGTTGTATTGGGTAATATATCTTTGTACCGAATTATTCTTGGATATCTGGCATTTCCCTCCTTAAAAATATCAATAGTGTTAGGAATATCTATGTTGTAGTGTGAACATAGAATATTATGTGAGTGATTATATTATCTAGGATAATATAATATGTGTTGTAATAATTAATTACATTATTGTAAATGTAATTATGAGTGGGTGAGTAAATATTGTTATGAGTTGTTCAGTAAACAACTCATTAATAATATTAGTTTTGTGAGAAAAACAAAATCTCACTTAAAATAACATGGAGTTGATTTAGGAGTTATGTGTGGAGATTATATCTCCTTAAATATAGGAACAACATCTCCTATTTAAATGGATGTAATAGCCTTTTTAAAAGAAAAAAAGTGTAGTATTTTGAATTTAATTTATGAAATTATGATATAGTATTCTCATTTGGTACCAGAGCAGGTCTGATGCGGGAAATTTCAGTGTTTTCTTGATCAAATCCTTCGCAAATAATAGATTCTATATTTAATATCTAGATTTGGGTTTTTCTATAATATTGTACACAGAACCAAGTGTTTATTAGGAAATGACAGCAGAAATTTCAGAAAAAACCCAGTTCGTAGTTTTGAAGAAATACGTATTTCACTATGTAGCTATCAAATTCAACATATCAATTCTTCTACTGAAGTTTTCTCCAATTTCCAATAATGTTTAACAGTTAATACCAAGTCTTGGCTTTTTTGGAGGTTAAAATTTATTCTATATAAATTTTTTAAAGTTCCTGATTCAATTATGTATTCTATATATTAGAAGGAGTAATCTCCACATTACTTTATCAGAGTAATTATGAAGAATATGAAGAAGTAATGTATGTACAGAATAAAGCATGTACTTCATCTAAGAAAGGAAATTTCAAACCAAAATATTTCCCTTTTAAAGGTAAAATGAAATGTTATTATTGTAATGAATCGAGACATGTAATCTTGAACTGTAAAAAAGAGGGCAAAAGATCTACTTGATGACAAAATAGATCAAAAAGCTCTTTTGGCTGAAGAAGAAAATTGATTGGGATGAATACTTTAAATACGAGGATCTTTCTTGTCCTATTGATGAGGAATTATTATGGTAAATAGTTCACTTTTTAGAGGAAGCAGGCAATGGAGGAAGGATGACAATCAACATCCTCTCGTCATTCACCAACGACAGGGTCGTAGAAAGATGTGGTGATGTTCTATTTTAGTTGTGTGGTGTGTTTATACATGAGGGGGTGAAACTATTTTCATGTTTTGATTTTAATGTGTTCCCATAGACTAACAACAATTCTTGAATGTCTATTTGGTGTGGAAGAAGTACACAGATTGACTCAGCTTACAGGGGCAAAGCATCTACGTATGATCCTCTGACTGTCATACGGTCCTCTGACTGCCATACTTTGGTGGAAGGTACTTCGTTGGAAGGTGATCAGTCGATGAAGATGTTCATATGATGATCATTAGCAGCAAGATCCACTAGCAATGGCTACTCTGAAATTTTTTATGTTTCCAGGAGTTCTTGCCCCATGTTCACACTAAGGGGGCAAATGTTAGGAATATCTATGTTGTAGTGTGAACATAGAATATTATGTGAGTGATTATATTATCTAGGATAATATAATATGTGTTGTAATAATTAATTACATTATTGTAAATGTAATTATGAGTGGATGATTAAATATTTTTATGAGTTTTTGAGTAAACAACTCATAAACAATATTAGTTTTGTGAGAAAACAAAATCTCACCTAAAATAACATGGAGTTGGTTTAGGAGTTGTGTATGGATATATTTATGGAGATTATCTCTCCTTAAATATAGGAACTACCTCTCCGATATATATGGGTGTAATACTTCCTTTGTAATAGCAAGAATGAAGAGTAATATTTTGAATTTAATTTATGCAATTTTGATATAGTATTTTTAGCCGATCCCTGAGCCTTAAACCCTAAACCTTAAGCCCTAAATACTGAGCCCTAAAACCTAAACCTTCAACCCTAAACCTTAAACCTTAAATTCTAAACAATAAACCTTAAATCCTAAACCCTAAAATATGAAACCTAAACCCTGAACCCTTACCCCAAAACCCTAAACCCTAAATCCTAAACCCTAAACCTTGAACCCTAAACCCTGAACCCTGAACCTTAAACCCTAACACCTAAACTGCTTACCCTGAGCCCTAGACCCTAAAATCTAAAACCTAAGCCCTAAACCTTGAACCATGAGCTCGTAACATTAAACCCCTTAGCCCTAAACCCCGAACCCTGAGCTGAAAAACATAAACCCCAAACCATACAAACTAAATCCTAAACCCTAAACCCATAGCCATAAACTCTAAACCCTAAACCCTCAACCCTGAGCCCTGAGCCCTAAACCATAAACCCTAAATAATGAGCCCTAAAAACAAAATCCCTAAACCCTAAACCCTAAACACAAAATCCCTAAACCCTATACCTTAAATTCTAAACCATAAACCCTAAACTATAAAACCTAATCCCTGAACCTTGAGCCTGAAACCTGAAACCCTAAATCCTAAACCCTAAACCCTAAACCCTAAACCTTTATCCCTAAACCCTAAACCATAACCCCTAAACCCTAAACCCTAAACCCTAATCCTTGAATCATGAGCTATGAAGCCTAAACCCTAAACTGTGACCCAAAAAACATAAACCCTAAAACCTAAACCCCAAACCCTTGGCCCTAAGCCCTAAACCTTGAGCCCTAAACTCTATTCCTTGAACCTTGAGCCCTAAATCCTAAACCCTAAAACCCAAACCCTAAATATTGAGCCCTAAAACCTAAACTTAAACCCTGAACATTAAATTCTAAACACTAAACCCTAAACCATAAACATCATTTTAGTAAGGATCTCATTTTAGTAAGAAGTAGACAAGCATCATAGAGCTTATTCATGGTCAATAAAGTGAATTATGGACCAAATTTCAAAATTAGTACCAATTCATGTAGTGGTAGGGCCAAAATACAATCCAGAAGGTCAAAAAACCTATGAAATGACTACAGGTTTTCACAAAACAAAGACTAACTATAATATATATGGCTTAAAACTTTCAGGTCATTGCTGAAATTTGAAAAATGAGTAAGTACTAACCATATTAGATTTTGAAAAACTATCTTCTAGATTATCATTTTCATAACTACGGGACCACTTCCATCAAGGGGCAAAGTGACCCTAATTTCTTATATTTAGTCAAATAAATTTAAAGTATACAATTTATTTTTTTATTACTTTAAAATATAATATTAAAAGTATAAAGTAATAATAAAAGAAATATTATACTTAACATCTATTTTACTAAATATGGCTCCTTCCAACCCCTAAAAACTTCATTAGAGCAAAATGTGTACATGTTTTGTGTTCATAGAAACTTTTACGCATTATAACGCGTACACGTTTTAGGTTCGTGAATTCACAAGCCTAGGAAAACATAACATGATCGTGTTTCATTCATTTGCTAGGTTTTTGTCCACTTTTTGGCCCCCCAAATTTGTGCTTTTACCCCTCATTAAAGCTAAATATCTTAATCAAGGAAGTACTATGGACTACGTTAATAATGTCACTCACCCGTTGGGATCTGGTTTTTGGAACAACATCATCAATATTAGGAAAGAGCTAGTTGCAGGATGTAAATGGACATTAGTCACGGGTGAGAGCATAAGTTTCTAGAAAGAAAATTGTGCTAACTTTAGCACACTTTCAAATAATGAACACTGGGATTAGCTTAAAGACAACCTTACTACAACATTAGGATAGTAGGTTTGTGATTACATTCAAAACACTGATGGCAAATTATGTTGGAAAAACCTTGAGGTCTTTACCCCAATTCACAAGGAGATTCTTGCAGAACTTCAAACCACTTTGAACCTCATCCCCATTAGTAAAACCAAAAATCATAATGAATTTAACTGGGTTTATTTTTTTGATGGTAACTATTTGGTGAGATCAGGGTATTAGTTGTATGTCAATGAACCTATCAGTAACTTCCCTTGGAACAAGATTTGGTTCAAAGAGCTTACCCCAAAAATTAATCAATTCCTTTGGTTTGTGCTCAATAAATTCATTGAAAACCTCATCAAAAGAGGGTCTACCATGCTGAACAAATACTATCACTGTAATATGGATAATGAAACTATCCAACATCTTCTTCTTCACTGTCCAGTTGCTAGTTTTATATGGAAGCTCATCTTTAACAGGTTTGAAGTCAAATGGATTTTTCCCAAAGATATCACACAAGCATGACTATAATGGAAACCTCATTTTAAGCATGCTCTTATTCACAAGTTGTGGAAAATTTTATTCCCTCACACCATCTCGAGAATCTGGAAATCCCACAATTTGATCATTTTTAGAGATACTAATAGGACCATTAAAAGTACCCTTAACAAAATCATAGTGGCTGCAAAAGAAAATGTCTTGAAATTTAAACCTCCCAAAAAATCCATATATCCATAGGAGGAGCTCGGATATCTTAAGGCATGGAATATTGATATACAACAATGTATTGCCCTCATTCAAAGCAATGACATGTCTATTGTACAATGAATTCCTCTCTCTGAAGGCTAGTATAAGCTAAACTTTTACGGTGCCTCCAAAGGAAACCCTGGTCCAACTGGAGGAGGTGGTCTAATTAGAAATCACAAGGTTCATCTTATTGCAGCATATGTTGGTCCCATGGATAAGAAAACTAACCACTACTCTGAGGCTCTAGTCACTCTATGGGGAATCAGACTTGCTAGGAAACTGAACATGGGAAACATCATTATCAAAGGTGACTCGATGAACATTGTCAATACTCTCTCTAAGTCCCTAACTCCTAGTTGGTCCATTAGAGAATTCATTAATGAAGCTCATAATTTATGCAATGGTCTAAGTATCATTTTCAAGCATGTGTATAGCTAAGGGAACACATTTGTGGATTCACTTGAATTTATAGGAGTTTGTATTAATGAGTATAAAGAATGGAATGACTTCAATGACACACCCATTGAAGTTAGAAATATCATTTCAAATAAAACAAACACACTCATTAGTCCTTCTCAGTCAATGGTGCCAACACGTGTGTAACCCTACAACAAGATATCCATGTTCATTTGGGCATGCTTGAATTTATTCTTCTATGCTTTCGAAAACTAAGTGATTTTTCCATTCTGAGCATTTTAGGGAGAAGGAAGTGGATTTTATTCCTGAAATGCATAGGCATATAGGTTGTCAAAGGGTTTTTGAGAAGTTTATTGTTTGTAACTTTCAGTTCAACCCAATGAATTCTTAGAGGGTTTTCATAATGGGTGGTTCCCCTTACCATATAGAACATATCTTCAATCCTCAATGGCATGATCAGATTGAGCTTTGGGAGACCATAAATATGGAGGGCTTCTGCATAAAAGGGAGTGAACAATATATCTCTTTACAATTCATGGCGAATTAGAATGACCGTAAAATATCTTTCAAAGATAGGGACTTTCAAATCATTGAAGAATTCATCCCATTTATCACCAGACTAAGCATGGAGGGGAAAAAATTCTTTAGGAACAAAATTGATAAGGAAGTAAAAGAGAAGCTCTTTCTAGATGATGGAGAAAAGCTCAACATAAAAAAGGAAGGCATTCTAGTTTCTTCTATCCCGATGCCTTTTGATGAGATGACACATATGATGGTGCACTATGTCACATTAGAGGGAAGATTCTCCACCATTCTGCAACATCACCTAGTCTTGCTTAATCACTTCATGTGCAAGGTGAAGGTGAGTGTTTCCTACTACATTCTATAGTCAATAGAAAAGTCTATTCTTGAAGTTCATGGTCACAAGAGGACTATTCCTCTACACCAGGGTGTCATTTATCTCATTAACCATTACTTATCTAATGTTTTTGCCAATGACCTCTGCCATTCTATGGCTTCTCCCCTTCCCAAAAAACCCACATTTGATCCAAAAACCCCATGTACCATTACTCTATCTCAGAGCCACTCCCTAACAGGGTTCTTCACAGTAGCAGGAGAGGAAAGGAAGTTGTGGGCTCTAGCCAACAAGACAAAGAAATATTGGTGGAAGATAGCCCCCCCTCTGTCCTTCCTAACATAGAAAAAGGCTCTAGCTTGGAAAATAAGTTTAACATGCAAGTTGTTATTGTTAAAACCCTTGAGGATAATGTACACTTCTTGCTTAAGTATTTTGTTAAGAAACAAGCTTCTGACCCCAACATCGGCCTCAAAGAAGAAATTTTTACACTGGAATCTAAGATTAAAGATCTTAAGGAGAAACACAACAATTATTTGGCTATGCAAAGTGTTATTTTGGATCTTATGCAAATCCACATCCACCAAATTTGTGACTCTAGCAACATTCTGGACACAGCTTGGAAGAATGGAAATGTTATAAGAGATTTTAAAGATACAAATTGGGACCTCACTATCGTTATTGCCCTGAAACTCTACCAAGATTTCAAGGTTGCTTTAAATTTTTTTAGCAAATATATTCGTTAGTGTTGTTGTCTCCTTGTTCTCAATGAAACTATTTTTGTGTTATTTTCTAGTTGCAGTTTTGTTGTTGATGTTTTGATGTTGGGCTCTTTATTGGCATATGGCCCCTGGGTTTGTTTTATCATGTTCTTTTCTCTTTTGGCTAGGGTGTGGACCCCACAGATCAAAAAACCACACTGTTATACTTTTCTTATCTTGGTTGTTGAGCCTCTGGTTATAATCTTGGGTAAGGTCCCTCCAAAACCTTTTACCAATAATTAAAAAAAAAACTCTACTCTACATTGTGGTATCAATTTTTTTAAATGAATCGATCATTTTATGTTGATTTATAATGGAAAAAGTTATATTTTTGCATTTTCCTACAAAAACATGTGGTTTGTGCATGTTCATGCCTCACGCTTCGGGATCCAAATTAGATCCCAATCCTTTAGGCATGGCTTGAAAAAGTAAACAAACATAACACGTATGCACTATAACGTGTATGTGCTATAACGTGTATGTGTTCCTAATAGTATAAGCATGATATGTGGTTTTGATATGCTTGTATTTACAAAAATAAATGTTTAAGTATAAATGAAAAACTTATACTTTAAATTTATTTTAGTAAATATAAGATGTTAGGGTCACTCTATACTTTATGGAACTAGTCTCATAGCTCCATCTACCATGGTTAAGAAGATAGTTTTTATAGTATAATATGGTCAGTACATAGGTAATTTTTAAGATTTTAGCATTCAACCTAAAACTTTTAGCATTTAAATTCTACAATCCAAACCATAAACCCTAAACCCTAGGCCCTAAACGTTAACCCTCAACCCTAAACCTTGAGCCCTTAACCTTAGACCCCCAAATCCTAAACCATGATCCCTATATCCTAAACCCTAAACCTTAAACATCTAGCCCTTCCCTGTGAGTCCTAACCCCTAAACCCTGAGCCTTAAGCCCTAAGCCATAAACCCTAAATCCTCAACCCTAAACCTTAAAATCTAAATCCTAAACTCTAACCCTAAACCCTAAACCTTTAACCCTAAACCATGACTCCTAAACATTGAATCCTAAACCCTAAAGTATAACTTTTTCATTTATTATTATTTATATTTTATTATTTCTTATACTTTAAATTTATTTTAGTAAATATAAGATGTTAGGGTCACTTTGTACCTTATGGAACTAGTCCAATAGCTCCATCTGTCATGGTTTAAAAGATAGGTTTTAATAGTATAATCTGCGTAGTACATAGGTAAGTTTCAGGATTTCACCATTCAACCTAAAGATTTTAGCATTTAAATTCTACAATCAAAACCCTAAACCCTAGAAAATAGACCCTAAACCTTAAACATTGAGCCTTTAACCCTAGACCCCAAACCCTGAACCTTGATCCCTAAACCCTAAACCATAATCCCTAAACCCTAAACCTTAAACATCTAACCCTTACCCATGATCCCTAACCCCTAAAATTTGAGCCTTAAGCCCTAAAATCTGGACCATAAGCCCTTAACCCTAAACCCTAAACCCTAAAAACTAAATCCTAAACCCTAAACCCTGACCCCAAACCCTAAACCCTAAACCCTAAATCTTAAACCCTAAACCATGACCCTTAAACCCTAAATCCTAAACATTGAAGCCTAAGCCCTAAACCCTAAACCCTAAACCCTAAACCCTTAACCATGAGCCCTAAACATTAAATTCTAAAACCTTAATTTCACAACCTAAACCTTAAACCCTCAACCCTTAAGCCTGAGGCATAAACCCTAAACTATAAACCTAAAACCAAAATAATAAACCCTAAACACTAAATCCTAAACCCTAAACCCTAATCCCTTAACCCTAAACCTTAAACCCTTAACCCTAAACACTAAACCCTAAACCCTAAACCTTGAACCCTGATTCCTAAGCACTAAACCCTAAACCCCGCACCTTAAGCCCTAAGCCCTAAGCCCTAAACCCTACACCCTAAACCACGAACCATGAGCACTAAATGCCAAACCCTAAATCTTAAATGCTAAAAACTAAATCCTAAACCCTAAACCCTGACCCTAAACCCTAAACCCTAAATCCTAAACCATGAACTCTGTGACCTAAACCTTAAACCCTCAACCCTTAACCCTTAGCCCTAAACCCTAAACCCTAAACTATAAACCCTAAACCCTAAAACCAAAATAATAAACCCTAAACCATGAACCATAAACCCTAAGCCTTAAACCCTAAACCTTGAGCCTTGAACCCCACACCCTGATTCTTGAGCCCTAAACCATAAACCCTAAATCATGAGCCCTAAACCCAAAACCCTAAACCTTTAGCCCTAAACACTAAATGCTAAATCCTAAACCCTAAATCCTAAATCCTAAACCCTAAACCTTGAATCCTAAACCCTAAACCCTGAGCCCTAAACCCTAACTATAAATCCTAAACCCTTAACCCTAAACCCTAATCCTAAACCATTAAACTTGAACCTTGAACCCTAAACCCTGAACCCTATACTCTAAACCCTAAACCATGAGCCCTAAACCTAAATCATAAACACTAAATCCTAAACCCTAACAACTTAGCTCTAAAACCCTCAACCCTAAACCCTAAACCCTAAACCCTAAACCCTGAGCCCTAAACCTTAAACCCTAATTTCTAAACACTAAATCCTAAACTATGAAACCTAAACCCTGAACCCTAAGCCCTAAACCCTAAAATTTAAATCCTAAAGCCTCAACCCTTAACCCTGAGCCATAAATCCTAAAATCTAAACCCTAAACCATAAAACTTAAACTGTAAACCCTAAACCCTGAAACCTGAACCATGAGCCTTAAAAACTAAACCTAGAACATTGAGCCCTAAACCCTGTTAATCTAGGAAAATGACTCATTCCTAAAGTAAAGGATGAGCACGCACGGAAGACACTATGGAGAAAAACAAGTGAGTAAACAGGAAAAAGGAGAAATGGGTTTTCATGTGGGAGTAGGAAAGGGTTTAAGGGTTTAAGGACTTAGCAACATTTTGGTTAAAGAAGGGTATCACATGAAAAACATGTGAAGTTGTGGATAGGCGTAATGATGATAAGACTTTTGTTGATGCGGAATCACAACACCCCCCGAATTTCCCGGTTTGAGATGGGCCATTCGGTGTGATTACATAACACGGAGCTATCCTTAGTGTGGGACATTACAAAATAGGATAGATCTCCAAAGAAGGTTGGTTCCTGCTCCTAACCTACCTACCACTAACTAATCCTAATCTAATTCTTCCAAGGGGACAAGGAAAGAAGGATTTCATGAAGGAAACCTACACTAGGAGCAATGATACAACAAGAAAGGAGTGTTGATCACTTTTCCCAGCCCTATAAAATGGAGAAAGGGTGAATACTAGGGAGGTTGGAAAAATGCAACATAAACCCAAGTTCCACCAATATATTAAGTGAAGGCTAGAAAACTATAACACAAACCTAAAATATAAACAATATTCATTCTTGATAAACACAAAACAACCTGCAATAACTATGAAATATCCACAGAACACCCTATTGCAATGAGAGGTAAAAGAGACACAAAAATTATGAAAATGTTAAAACAACTAACACAAAACATAATTTTTATTGCTCATGAAGTATACACAGTACATTGCATGTGGGAGAAAGGCATGATGCGATCACAATGTTTTGAGGAAGGCTTAGAGCCCCAAGAACAAATGGGGTTCATAGGAGAAGAAATATCAACAACCCATACACATGCAAACCCCTTAAAATTTATAAAGGAAGAAAATGAGGAGAGAGAGAGAGAAGAAATTTGAAAATGCACTCCAATCTCCTGCCAAATCCATCATTTTCCTTTTGGGAGTGATGGGAAATTCTGCAAAGCCCATACCATTGTACCTTTCTTGTTGGGAAGAAAAGAAGCCCATACCTCGTCATTCTTGTAGGTGAGAAATAAGAAACCTCTACTCTAAAATGGTGGATTGTACTTCCACATTTTGTAATACTTAGAGCTTTCCAAAACACTGAGAGCTTTGCAAAAAGTTTGATTTTGTGCAAATATAAGATCCCAGTCAAAAGTTATGGCCATCTGAAGATGAGGGTGTCATACTATAACAAATGCAAGTGGTTGGCTTTGTTTTTTCAAACTTTGAATTACATCACATCCTCCAAAATCCAAAATCTCTACATTGTTCATCACTCAAGTTGGCTTGAGAGTTCCGAAATTCTGAAACCCCGAGGTCTGAAATTCAGACTTCAAATTTTGGAACTCTGTCTTTTCAGGGGTTTGAGACTTCAGGTTTCAGGATTTTGGGATTTTGGGACTTCGGGGTTTCAGAATTCGATTTTCAGGGTTTATTTTTTGTGTTTTTTAGGGTGAGAACTCTGAATCATTCAATCTCCAAAGTTCAAAATTTTCAGACTTCATGCCTTTCTACTCTACGAATTTCTTGACCATTTATACACTAACAAATCTTTATGCCTTTGGCTCAACAAGTCATTATTGACTCGATACTGATCCACTATGTTCATTTCATTCCTTTCTCCCATAAATCTGAGTCTTGACTTGCCAATGCGAGCTCCCACGGCCAAATTGATCCTTCCATTTTCTCTGTGCGAAGTCATGTTTGTCCAATTTTATCTAAGGGGAAAAATTAGATAACAATTGTTACATGGAGCCTTGAAGCTCAAGAACATAATATTCCAAGGATTCATTATAGTTACTGGTTGTAAAGTGGATATTGTTATGGCTCGTTAGCATATGCATGGCTTGGAAACTCGAGTATAACAGAATATGATGACATTTGGCATGCAAGCTTGCTTCTAGAATGATGATTAGGTGAGCTCATATCCTATTTAAGGAGGCATATTTGGATCTAGGGGGGTGTTTGCTAGAGAGGGTCAAGTGCAAGTGCATATGTAATGGGGTATTCATAGGGATGAAAATGTAATGGTTCTAGGGGCTTTATAGGGTTATTGGATCAGATCCATGGGAAGGGTAGGATGTTAATGGTAGAATGATGTAAATGTTCTAGTGCTGAACATTTTTTATGTAATCTGACTACTATAAACACCTGTTAATCAATATATAAAGGGTTTTCCTGAATATATCTATTTATGGGTTCAAACCCTGATGTGTTCATATTGCTCATGGTTCATATCTGATCCTATTATGATATTGTAATGTTTACATTTATATCATGGTGTATTTGTACTTAAAACTAGTTTCTCTACCTCTGTATTAGAAGAAATGCATGTATCTTTGTTTCTATAAACATTCCTCCATTAATGGTGAAGCATTCTTATAAGGCTCACATAAAGGAGGGGCTTAGCACCTGCATGTGCCTCGAGTGATTTCTCAACTCATGTTTGGTGATACGTCAATGCGTTTGGGGTTTAACGGGAGTTAGGAAATGTGACTACATTTTGGTTCTGTTGTTAGGATCTCATTTGAAGATGTTGTAAGAATGGTGTGTGATGATGGAATGTTTAACCTTGGACAATGTTGAGACTTGGCTTAAGAGCATGGAGGACAAGTTTTCACAGAGATTTAATATTGACTTGAGTTTGATGCACGTAAATGGGTAGAGGAACATTTGTATCATGAGCTCTATGAGACATTATTTTGTTGTTTTGTAGTAAATTTGTATGAATGGTTATCAGCGTATTCATCAAGGAAGATTTGGTATTATAGACCTCTTGTTTGGACCCAAGAAGAGTATCAAAGGTTGTGTGATGTTGATCTAACCTGTAATCCTGTTGTTGATAAGTGATGGAGTGGAGTGTTGAATAACTTTACCTTAGAATTTATGTGATTTCTACGTATTCTTGCCAAAAGACTGTTGAGTTTGAGTTCTTGAGGGAGCCAAGAGGATCATTCTTGTGTGTTATATCATTAGCCATTAAGATCATGATCATCACTCTGAGTATGGATGTATTTACTATGCCTAGCTAACTTCCCACTAGGCACGGGGTATGGAAGCTGGTGTGGTGAGAGATGGCATACCTTGCAGAGGAAATGGAGAGAGAGGAGAGGTGGCTCAAATATAATGAAGCACGAAAAAGGGAGTTTGTAAGACAATGTGAATTTGCATGAGTGATGGAGTTATGGAGGCAAACGTTGTGGGATGGATTTGAGGTTCACGTGGAGAATGTGGAACTTGATCATTTTGTGTTACCCCATCTTGGAAAATGTGGGATAGAAACCCCCTCGGCTTTTGGTAAGAGCTCATCATATGGAGAAAGGAGAGTTGTAGGTGCATATCTTAGCTCACCTGGTGACCAAACCCTAGCACTTAATTTTCCAGTTCCTGAGATAAGTTTTATTAATCCAGTTTGTATTGGTATTGGTAATCAAAAGACACCTGGTAGATATAATTTTTCATTTAGTTCATCTATGGCTGCACAGACACTTCCGGTGTTTGGAGATATTTTGTCAAGCCTGTCGTTTCGACAAAAAGTAGGTGCACAAAACATAGGAAACACATCTGGGAGTGGTTCAACATCACATATTATTGGCATGTAGTTTAACGTAACGGTGGAAACATAGAGTGCAACTGCTTTAGGCCCCTTACTTGGTATAGGAGGAGGATCTGGTGGATCCAGAGGAATAAGAGCTAATGGATCTAGTGGTGGAGGAAATGTAGGAGGGAATCAAGGTTCTGTATCTAGTGGACAAGGGCCACAACACCATCACCAATTGTTTTATTAAAAGTCACTTCACTTTCCTGATTACAAAGGTGTTGAGGATGTTGCAGAGCATGTACAAAAATGTGAATTGATATGGCACGCTAAGGGTATCATTGCCTTGAGTTTGAGCAAAATATCATCAACAGGTTCAAATACATTCATCAAGGTATGGTCGAAAGTGTGTGGGAGTATGATGTGCACTTTCAAATGCTTCTATCAAAATTGTCTTATGATATCCATCCCTCACAACATGCTCAATGGTTTTTCAGAGGTTTGATAACATCATTCAGATGAGCATTTTCACAGAATATTTTCACGGAACCACACAAGGACTTGGAGGATACTCTACATGTTGAGGCCTTTAGAAGCATTGATACTGGGGTAAGTCCCTTTTTGGAGGCACATATTACTTCCATGGAAAAGAAACTTGAGAAATTGTCTACGGATTCAGCTCATGAGACTCACAGTGGACTATGGTGCACATATTATGAGGTAGAAGGACACACAAAGGACAACTGCCCACATAATTTGGTGTGTGTCATGTCATTGGATTGTGAAATATGTCATGGAGATCATGATCCAAGTATATTCTTGTTATTACAGAGCACACTCCATAAGAATGTGTCTTCTTATTGTAAGATTTTCTCATCTACAAATGGTGATATAAAATACTGCCAATTGATAGATAAAATCCATGATGTCATTGATATTGGTGTGTGCCAGACTAGCATTGGAAGTAATTATAAGAATGATTGTCATCAGTATGAAGGGCATGAAGATGGAGGTGGTCGAGGAAGGGGTTTTTGTGGAGGATTCATAAGTCATGGTTGTTGAGGAGGTATGAGTGAGTTTCCCCACAGAACTTGTTATAATTATGGATCTACTAAACACTACAAGAGCGAGTGTCTAGATTTTCTATAGTGCTCATGGTGTAGGAAAAAGCATAAGTATGAGGAATTCCCTAAGTTTTATGAGCACATGAGCCAGAAGCAAAGGAAGGACAAAGGCACGGGGATGGTGAGTGTGAAGCGAGTTGATCCACATTGGATACCTAGAATGACACATAACTCTGAGTTGGAACATGTCTTAGTAACTACACAAGCAGAAACTACACATGCTAGGGAAGAACCAAAGAAAAGGATCCTCATTACATGGAAGGAAGTATTACATGGAAAGTATCCTGATCCAACTCATTAGAAAGAGGTCTACCAAGAGACCATGGAGGTGATACGAAGCCTACAAGGGGAGATTTGGTGTTTGAAGGAGAAATCCTGGAAGTTGGAATATGCAAAGAGAGTTGAAGTCCCTCAGAAGGACATGGATGAGGTCAATGAAGTGTATAAGATGTTGTGCCAAGACAATATTATCCCTCTGTTAGGAGAGTGGCTGAGATAAAAAGTACCAGACACTGTGGGTGAGCACAAGAGGCAGGTCTTGCATGTTAATCTGCCTCCTCACAGTATTGATTATGAAAAAGAAATCACATTAAATACAGTTGTTGATGGATGGATCTTGAGCAACATTTTGATTGACACGGATGTAGAGGTCAATGTTCTCACTTTAGATGCATGGAATTAGATGGGGAGACCCCCATTACAGCCATCTTCAAATGTGTTGTATATGGTAAATAGGACAAAGGCTATGCCCATCGGAGTGTTGAAAGATGCATCCATAACCATCCAAGGGGCCAAGTTTATTGGATATTTTAAAGTCTTAGTGCTTTCTTAGGAAGATAAATTTCTTGCATTACTTATACTCCCTTGGTGTTATAAAAATAATGGTGACTTGTGCTTCAACAAGGGGTACATAATTTTCGAGAACAAAGAGGAGCACATTGTTATTCCACTCACGGATGGGAAGTCTACACCCTATGTGAAACCCTTAAGAGAAGAGGACCTAGATAGAATCTATGTGCACACCATTAGAGAACCCGAGATTATTCATCCATCGAGAAAAGCATTCATTCAATGGGAATATTCTCATTCCATGAGTTATACAACTAGCGTTACATGTGACAATTGGGTGCACATGACTTATGAGTTGGTCAGAAGACAATTGAAGGGCACTATGACTCACATCGTCTGGGTGTGGTCGGTTAGGTGCCTGGGGGCAAGCAGTTACCTAGTTACACTAGAAATGGTAACCTTGATGTATTTATGTGCATGATGGAGGTATAGTGGACCTTTCATATAGAAAGGAGGAATATGCTTACTTATACCTTGCGTGAGACAACAACATGTTGATGGGAAAACCATCGAGACAACCTTCTAGAGTGGCACGAAGTGAGAATCACACTCTCTATTAGGTTTCTTCATAGCAATGCACCATCTAAGATATGTGATTATGATGGGAAGGAATCCACCTCATTCCACATCCAAGAATGTGAGAAATCCTAGATGATATCCATGGAAGCCTTGCCCCCTTCACTATGGGTGCATAAGTTTTATTCCACCTTGTAGGGTTGTGCGCGCACATGGTATATCCATTCAAAGTTACGTCGTCAAATAGGTAATTAGAAATAGTTAACGACATATATTATCCATACTTTTAAGTATTAATCTCCTAAACCATTGGTGAATGATGTGTTGCATGTATTCAAGTGCATTATCTTGGGAGATAGTGTCATGTCTAAGGACTGAATCCTATATTTTTTAGGGGAACCAGAGTTGGGGGTGTGCTTCATAGAATACGAGGCAGAGGAAGTACAACTTGAGATGCCTGCTTGGAGAAAGAAAAGGGTAAGTTGGTTTACCTAATAGATGATGAGCGTGTATAAAATTTGGATGTTGAACATACAAAAGGTACGCGTGAAGTATTGGACAAAGTAGATGTGAAAGCACGCACCTACAATGAACCCTTGAAAACAAAGAAAATTAACATTGGTACAGAATCAGAGCTAGAGGAAGACATCATCAGGGATTACTAGATGGACCAGGAGGTTTCAAAAATAGTTGAGCTACTGCAAGATTTCCAAGACTTGTTTCCACACAGGTACCATGAATTAAAGGGAGTTCATCACTCATTAGGGGAATGAGGATTGGGTTAAAAGAATGTGTGCATCCTGTCAGAAAGAGGCCATATAGGATGAACCCAAATTTACGCATAAAGGTTATGATAGAATTAGGAATCATTGAGGCAATTGAGGAATCTAAATGAGTAAGCCCAATAATAATTAGTATCAAGGACGGAAGGATAAGGATTTTTGTTGACTATAGGGATTTTACTGTTGTATGTGTCATAGATCACTTTCCAACCTCGTTTATTGAGGATATTTTAGAAGGTGTCGCAAGGCGAGAGATCTATTCTTTCACATATGGATTCTTTGGATATCATCAGGTAAGAATTACAAAGGTAGACCAGGATAAGACCACTTTCATGACATAGTGGGGAATTTTTTCTTATACCATTATGCCCCTTGGGCTTAAGAATGTGCCTGTTGTGTTTTTGTGCATCGTGGTACAGGAATTTCAAGACTTCATCCACAAATTTCTGAAAGTATACCTGGATGACTAGATGATGTATGGATTAGTCAAGGACCATTGTGACAACTCAAGATTGATGTTTGAGAGATGTAGGCAGTTAAGTATCTCCTTAAACATTAATAAATGTATCTTTACGACTCCTTTTGGCACATTACTGGGTCACATTATATGCAAGGAAGGATAATTGGTAGACCCTTCCAAAGTTACCATTATTTTAACGTTAGAGGAACCTACCAGTCAAAGCGCAGTTCATGGATTCTTAGGGCATACATGATATTATAGAAAATTTATCAAAGGTTATGCCAAGATTGTCGTGCTGTTGGAAGAATTGTTGAAACATAAGGGTAAATTTCATTGGGGAGAAGCGCAGTAGACAACCTTTGATGTGTTGAAGGATCGAATCACTATTGCACCCATTTTTTTCTTTTCCTCTTGGGATGACTCATTTCATGTGCATGTTGATGCATCAGGTATGACAATAAGACTGGTGCTAGCACATCCTGGCGAAGGAACTGTTGATCATCCTTTATGTTTCGTGAGCAGAAAGTTAACTCCGTTTGAGCGGAATTATACAACAATAGAGTTCAAGGTGTTGTCCACAATTTATGCACTGCATAAATTCAGGAAACACTTGTTAGCCACACTGTTTACCTTTTATACAACCCACATGGCTCTCAAGTACTTGGTGAACAATCTTATTCTACAAGGGCGCATATGCCAATGGATATTGTTGTTTCAGGAGTTTAACTTTTTTAGTCATCGTGAAACCAGGAAAGAGCAATTTGGGACCTGACCATCTATCATGGATTAACTCAGGCGAGGACGCACACAACATTGAGGAAACAATGAAAACACAGTTGTTTAGATTGTAGCATGCACCCTCTGATTTGGAGGATATTGTTATTTTCTTGTGAACAGGTGTGGCACCAGAAGGAATGAAGACCTTGGAGAAAAATCAGTTGGCAATGTGTGTTGTGCCCTATATGTTGATTAACGGAGACCTATACAAGCTATGTCGAGATGATTTTTTGTGTTAGTGTGTATTGGAACATGAACATACTGCAATCATAAAATAATCTCATGACAACATTACAGGGGGTCACTATGAAAAGGAAGCTCATGGATTGACTCAGACGAGTATGCAAAAATCATTTAGGACACAATGCCAGATGCACAATTGTTTAGATTGCAGGATGCACCCTCTGATTTGGAGGATATTGTTATTTTCTTGCGAATGAGTATGGTAATAGAAGGAATGAATACCTTGGAGAAAAATCATTTGGTTATACGTACCCCGCCCTATATTTTGATTAGTGGAGACCTATACAAGCTATGTCAGGATGAGGTTTAGCATCGGTGCGTATTGAAACATAAACATACTGCAATCATGGAGGAAGCTCATGGCGGCATTGTAAGGGGTTGCTATGTGAGGAATGTGACTGTGCGTAAGATCTTATTGGAAGGCCTTCGGTGGGAGATGGTTTATAAAGATTATATAGAGTATTGCAAGGCCTATGACCATTACCAACACCTTGGTAAGCCGGAGTGAAGAGATGAAATTCCATTAAGAATTATTTTTAGTGTAGAACGATTTGAAAAATGGATAATTGATTTTCTGGGTCCTATTTCCTCAGTCACGTGAAGGAAATATTCATGTTATATTATCACTTGTAAAGATTATCTTTCACGGTGAGAGGAAGCACAACCTACAAAGGATTACATGGCAGCTATAACGGCTAGGTTTTTACGGGAGAATATAATCAGTAGGTATGGATGCTTGCTGATTTTAACAAGTGATAGGGGTACCCACTTCTTAAATGAAACAATTAGAATCTTATTGGTAGAGTTCATGGTGGCCCATCACAAAACTATGACTTATCACCCTTAGGCTAATCAAACTGTTGAGGCCTTTAACAAGATATTAAGCCACACATTAACTATGATTTGCGATGTCGGAAGGAGGGAATGAGATGAAAAAGTCTCTGCAATGTTATGGGCACATCACATGACTAATTAAATATTGAATAAAGCAACAATTTTTCAGTTGGTTTTTGGCACGGAAGCTATTCTAACCATTGTGTTTATGTTACCATCCCTGCGTATAACACACGCATGAGGATTTGCTAATGAGAAATCGCTTGAGGAATGAATAGAAAAACTTATGCAATTAGATGAGAGGCACACCATAGCCCTATGGAGCCAACGGATGGAGAAAGCTATGTAGAAAACATGGCATGATTGTCATATTTAATAAGTTTGAGGTTGGGCAGATGGTTATTCTGTATGATTCTAAGTTTCTACACTACCAATGGAAATTCAAGGCACATTGGTTGGGACCATATGTTGTATCTTATATACTTGATTCAGGCACTTTCCAGTTACAAGCGCTGGATGAAAAAAGGTTTCTTGGTTATTTGATAGGATTAGGTTGAAGCCCTACTATAAATAAGTCTTCAGTGTGTTTGTAAATAAGGTTGTATTATCATTTAGTGTAAGATTTCCCTTAATGCATTTTCATTTATATGTGTTTTCTTTCATCATTGTTATGCTTTGTCTTTTGTTCTTGTTTGTTGTGGGCACGCTTGCCTGTTGGTAGCTAGTTACTATCAAAATGGGTTGTATTCGTGAGGACCGTGCATCTATTTTAATGTGGGGTAGAGAGTGTAAAGAAGAGTTTCAAGGAATAGTGCAGTAAGAAGCAAGTTTCGGGAGTGATTTTTATTGGCAGCCTAGATGAGGAAATCAAGCGCGCTTGGATTTAGAGGAGTGCGTGTAGCAAAATTGACTATGAATGGAGATTGATGTCAAAAGCTTTATAAGAACCATGTACAGGGATAAAAGAACAGAGCAACATGAGGTAGGCGGTGACAAGAACTAGGCTTAAGACACAAAGTAATATTGTCTCGGCACTATAAGCCCGTGTAAGGATCTGTGGTCAATGCAATTTTACACGCCAGAAGGTTGTGGAAGTTTTGCATGGGTTTATGTGCGAAGGAAAAGCACTAGATAAAACGTGTGGGAGGATAGTGTTGGAAAAAGATGAATTTGATTTGGTAGTATGGTGGTAGGTGGAATGGGAGTTAACGTGGGAAAATAAAAAAGGCTATAACTAGAAGGTCAGGGTAAGTTATTCTTTTTACCTTATGTTTGTTTGTTGAAGAGCTCTTCTGAACTAGGGCATCCTTGCAAAAGAATTTACAGATACTTACATGTGAAGTAGAGAATCTGACATATTTGTGAACCTGAGTGGAATAGAGTACACAGATGTGCATGGAGGAGATTTTTTGGTGGGTTCCCGCGAGTATTTCCACTTTCTTGTGGAAGGAGAGATTTCCAGGTTATGGTTTGCAGATCTAGGGCACGGGTTTTGAAGAAATTTTGCAAAAGGAGTGGAGCCGAGGGACTGAGTAATGGTGAAGCAAGACACAAGGAATAATTTATAAGGGTTTGACAAGAAAAATGGAACCAAGGAAGGGATCAAATGTTTCACCAAAGAAGAAGGGCAAGGGAAAGGGAAAATAAGTCATATTAAAAAAATTTAACGAGGAGTGGTATACAAAGATGCAGTACCCAGATGGTGTTTTAATGGGGATGGAATGGATCTCTCACATGCACAAGATGGTTATAAGTGATTATAACCATAGAATAGATACCACTGAGAAGGAGATGGCTCTGGAGCTGGTTCACCCTACATGAGAAAGGACACAAGATAACTAACTTGTATATGATGACTCTATGAAGACCACATTAGATAAAACTAGAATTTCGTGACTCTATGAGTTGTCAATATTTTGGAAAGCCCAAAAGGTTATACATGTGGATAATTTCACATATGCATGAAGATTATTTTTACTTCACAGGAAGGAGAATGTGCTTAACTTCTCAGTTGATCTCCAAATACACTGGACTTATCTACATGAGAGAATCACTGGAGGATGACTTGGGTGATAAGGATGTGGTCAATGAAACAACCACAAATTATGAATATAAGAAGGAATCGTGATACGTTGATATCACCAAGATCACCAACCCAATTATGAAGAGGGTCGTGCACCTTCTCACCAAGTTGAATGGCCAAGAGCAATGGATGTAAGTGAACAAGAGATGGTTGAAATTTTGCAGGAAAATTTTAGAGGGAATGATCAATAGCCTCTTGGCCTTCATTGTGGAGGATATCACAAAAGTCGCGCATGATGGGGATAAAATCAGGTATCATAATGTCCTTCTAACTATTGTATTTTAAGAGATTGGGGTGTTTGATGGGCCAAATAGCTACGTCTGGGAGTACCCTGATGAGAACCCTTCTCGCACTAAGAGGTTCAAAGTATACACTTGTGAAACAATGATTGTTGCATATAAAGCGTGATGAGGCCATAAATTGGCCATAAATTACCATTATTTTGTCCTTCTAAAGTTACCTTTGAAAGTGGATTTAAATGTAATCTTGGAACTTATAGTTTTTCTTGAGATGGAATATAGGATATATATCTTGTTCATTCTTTAGAAGTATTTTGTTATCTATTTTTTTTACTACTCCTATTGATTATTTAGGAAATATGCAAGGTCTTGTGTATGCAGGCCATAAAGGAAAGATAATACTATTTTGATAAAAGTGAAATTAATCATGAATAGTATATCTAAAATCAAATATTATTTCATATCCAGATTCATCGTGAAAAATTATGTAAGTTTAAAACAATAATAATATCAATATGAGATCATGTGCAAAAGTTATAGTTGTTTTTAGTTAGCTTTGAAAAAATTGGAGTTAGCTACGGAATGACAATTTTAGTTCTGGAACTTGCATCAACAGAATGAAACTTTTAATTCTGAAACTTGCATCAACAGAATGACAATTCTAATTTCAGAACACTATGGAATGACAGTTTTAGTTCCAAAACTTGCATCAAGGGAATGACAGTTTTAGTTCAGGAACTTGCATCAACAGAATGATAGTTTTAGTTTCAGAACTTGCATAAAATGAGGGATTGTGAATAATCAGATAATCCAATAGAAAATATGAGAGAGGTTTTTGTTCATAGAAATGTATTTAACAAAAAAATTCTTCATATTTACTACATTTTTTATCAATAAAGAGAAATCTAACTTTTAGTGAGCTGCAGTCCAAGAAAAAAGTGTATCAGACACAAATACCAAAAATTCCACAAAAAAAATAATCAAATCAAAAAAATGAGAGAGGTTTTTGTTCATGGAAATATGTTTAACAAAAAAATCATTCAGATTTGCTACAGGTTTTACCAATAAAGATAAATCTAACTTTTAGTGAACTCCATTCCAAGGAAAAAGTGTATCATACGAGCACCAAAAGTTCCACAAACAGAAACAGAAGAATCAAATGGTAAAAGTGAGAGAGGTTTTTGTTCATGGAAAGATGTTTTAAAAAAATGTCATTCATATTTTCTATAGGTTTTTTCAATAAAGATAAATCTAACTTTTAGTGAGCTTTAATTTAAGGAAATAGTGTATCAGACGAGCACCAAAAGCTCCACAATAAAAAATAGAAAAGTCAAATGGAAAATCCGGGAGAGTTATTTAGTCAAAGTAATTTTTTTAAGGAAAACCTCCTTCCAATAAAGTAGGAGAATAAAATAATTTTGATTCTTGTTACCAAAAATCAAGGAGAAGATTTGGGAGAAAATCTTCATAAAATAGCAAGACAAGACTTTGACTCTAATAATATATCTCTCTCCATATTTTGTGGAGATGGAGATCTTAGTTGTTAAGATTGGAATAAAGATAAGATCAGATTTTATTCCCAAAGATAAGGAGTTGGTTGGAAGCATGAATTATAAATGCAACCTTCCACACTCTTATATGTAATT
The DNA here is from genome assembly GCA_019776745.2 of Taxus chinensis. Classification (NCBI taxonomy): domain Eukaryota; kingdom Viridiplantae; phylum Streptophyta; class Pinopsida; order Cupressales; family Taxaceae; genus Taxus; species Taxus chinensis. Next base: position 160,674,638 of record CM034152.1, on the reverse strand, counting down.
TTTGCTACCAAGAAATGAATATATCCGTTCTTTCTCACCAATCTTCTGAGTGAAATTATTCTGCAGGATTTGAATTAAAGTTGAAAGTATGAATTAAGTCCTCTTCCGAGGATTGAGCTGGCCACTCATTCCAAGGAAGGTGGATCAATGTTTTATGTTCTTGGTCTGTAGTTTTCCTTTTGTTGTGAATTTCTGATTTTATGTTATGTGATCCTTCTTTTCGTATAATTTCTTTTGTGAACCTACAGGTATCTTATTTATTTTTCATTTGTTTTTTAATCAGCAATTTCATTTCTGCAAGTGTGCCTTTCCATGTACGCATGTGTGATTTATTTGATGCAATTTTGGATTATTTTTAAAGTAGTTGTTTTCCAAAGATCTTTTTTCTCTTATTGTATACAACCATCGGACACCAGCCCTAGATTGACATTATTAATGAAGAGGATTGACGACCCTCATCAAAGCACATTTGGAGAAGTGGTACAAGTGAATGCACGATGTATTTGGGATAGAATGGAGGATCCTTGAACAACCTGCCAACCTTAGTGGATGGTGAGGCTTAGTTTGTTGTATACCAACACTTATGCATAGGAATATTCACTTCGGCGGATGACACAAAATTCCCGTGGTGTAAGTTACCATTTGCCTTCATAGCACAATGTTTTCATAACATGGTTAACAGGTTTTAGGAAGCCAAGAAAATTAGATTTGATCTAAGTGAGGAAGATCAGGAGCACCGCGCATTGCACAGAATGTTGGTGTATCCTAAGAAACACACACATGTGGATAAGTATGTCTCCCATGACATATGGATGTTAAAACCAGTAAAAATTCCTATTGCAAGAAAAATGGTAGCAAGGGTGCATATACACCTAAGGCCCAAGTTTGAGAAGGGCACATACATTGAGGATGATGTATCCATCCCAGAGGACCCTTCCAAGAATAAAGGGATGAAGAGAGAAAGAGAGGAAACTACAAAAAGTAAGGCATCGAGCACACGTACATTTTAGGTCGCAAGGGCACAGGGGTCAAGCATGGGCACAAGTACTTACACCTAAAGGAAGAAGTCCCCTGTGAAGGATAAATCACCCAAGAAAGAAAGGTCCCCTATGATAAAGGAGTCACCAATGAAGAAGAAGCAAAAGATGACGCAAAGTTCATACTATAAGAAGACGAAGAGTATGAAGGGTGATGAGTCCAAGGAGGGGAATGAGGAGCACGAGGAAGGTGAAGATCCCCATGTATTTAATGTACAAAAATTTGATGAGGAGAAAAATTAATCTGAGGGTGCTCATAATATGGGAACAAGTGAAGAGGTGAATATGAATGTAAAAAAGACCCCACACCTGGTTGGAGGAAAATTGTGTGATACTGTAGAAAAAGAAGTGGCAGATATCATACAGAACTTGGTGGAGCATGAGGTGGAACACAACGCTGAATACATATTAAGAGAGACAAAAGAGAACATATACAAGGAGAAGAGTCTAGCAGTCGGCTTCCCAAAGGTAGCGTACACTGGTGGCAAGGCCGCGACAATGGCACAAGGACCCATGATGACTTATGTTAATGACCCTAACAAGGTCCTATGTGCACGTTTCTAGAGCACAATGCCCAAAGACTAACTCTTTTATTAGTCATCATTTGATAGAGGTATCTCATACACGTGCACAAGGAAGATGTTGGCATGGACCTTTGAGTCCCATTTTGATGAGCCCGGATTCAAAGTTGGCACAGATGTAGTGATAGAAACACATAACCCCAATGAGGTGAATCTTATCATGGATACCCAGTGGATAACGGATGAGTAGGATTGTAACACACTCAACAAGGTGTTAGTGGAAGTAGAGGCAAGGTTATTTGGGAGGAATAACAAAATCAGAGCCTTGGAGGAAGAATTGGAGGAAAAGAATAAGGATATAACTGAGAGAGAAAATGAGATAAAGGGGAAAGAGAAGATGAAAGTGCATGATGCCTACAAGAAATGAGAGACTATATTAGAATACATCATTTTAGCACACCCAGATTTGGCCCCTTCTGAACAAAAGTATGAGTCAGATTTCCACTGCCTGGAGGATTTGATGTGCTTGATCAAAATGGAGAAACAACCACTTATGCTGGAGTCGGAAGAGGAAGTTTTGATGTGACAAAAATAACATGAGAAGTTGAAGATTGAGGAGACCATAAATTAGTATTCTGAGCTCCTTGACTCTGTAAAAACTGTAATGCACATGGTCGAAGGAGTCTATGAAAACTATGGAGGCATGGATAGAGTAACAAGTATATTGGTTGCTACCCATGAGGCGGGCCTAAAGGAGTTCTGGGAAAATAAAAAGGGTAATAAGATGGAATGGGACAAGATCATAGCAGAGGTCGAGAATAATTTTGAGATGATTGAATTCTTAAGGGTCTTGATTAAAAATAAAATGAAGGAATTATATCCGCGGGTCACACGAAGGATGGATGATAGAGAAACCTTAGAAAGAAAATGGAAAATATTTGCTGATACATTGAAGGCTAAGGGTGAAGAGTTATCATTCGATGAATTCAACGCACTAATGGGGGATTTATTTCAAAAAACACAGAGTGAGGTAGATGCCTGGAATAATATTGAAGCATCCTTGAATAAATACTTCCCAATCCTTGTACAACAGTAACAAAATTCTTTTATTCTTTAGCACAAACCGGATGCAGGTTATTCTTTCCTTCCATTTCTTTATTCTTTGTTGTTGAAGGGTAGTTTTTTTTCTAAGGACGGATAACATGTTTAGTGTGGGGTGATGTTGAGAATGGAAAATGAATTAGTCCTAAAGCAGAGGATGAGTGCATGTGAAAGGAACTATGGAGAAAAGTGAGTGAGTAAATGCGCACAAGGAGAAATGAGTTTGTTCGTGGGAGCAGTAAAGGGTTTAAGGGTTTAAGGACTTAGCCACATTTCAGTTAAAGAAGAATATCACATGTAAAACATGTGAAGTTACAGATAGGTGTAATGATGACAAGGTTGTTACATGGAGACTTGAAACTCAAGAAAATAATATTACAAGGAATCATTATAGTTACAGGCTATAAAGTGGAGGTTTTAATGGGTAGTTAGCATCTGCATGGCTTGGACACTCAAGTATAACATAATATGATGAAATTTGGCATGCGGGCTTGCTTCTGGAATGATGATTAGGCAAGCTCCTATCCTGTTTAGGAAGGCATATTTAGATCTAGGTCGGTGTGTGCTAGAGAGATTCGAGTGCAAGTGCATATGTAATGGGGTATGCGTAGGGATGAAAATGTAATGGTTCTAGGGGAAACATAGGGTTTCTGGATCAGAGCCATGGGAAGGGTAGGATGCTAATGGTAGAATGATGTAATTGTTCTATTGCTGAACCTTTTTGATGTAATCTGGCTATTATAAACACCTATTAATCAATATATAAAGGGTTATTCTGAATATCTACGTTTATGGGTTTAAACCCTAGTGTTTTCATATTTCTCATGGTTCATATTTGATTCTTTTATGTTGTTAAAATGTTTACATTTATATCATGGTGCGTTTATACTTAAAACTAGTTTCTCTACCTTTGTATTAGAATAAATGCATGTATCTTTATTTTTGCAAACATTCCTCCATTAATGGTGAAGCATTCTTACAAGGCTCACATAAAGGAGGGGCTTGGTGCCTGTGCACACCTCAGGTGAGCGCCCAACTCATGTTGGGTGATAGGATGACACGCTTGGGGTTTAAAGGGAGTTAGGAAACATGACTACAAACCCTAAACAATAAATCATATCAAAGGAAAGTCTTGATAATATCATTCAGTTTGTTTTAGTGTGTATGGTGTAGTGTTTAAGGTGATCGATCAACTCATTTAGTTTTTATGAGAGACTACTTCCTTCAAAGGTTTGAAAAGGCCATTTTTGGCCATTTTGTACCTAATCGAACATCCTTCAAAAGTTTTTCAAGAAAATATAAGCCATCTGAGGGTGATTTCAAATAAAATTGAATATTTCTAAGTAAATTTATGAAAGTTTAGGAAATAAAATATCATTCAGGGGCAATCTTTTTAGACCGGGTTTTCAAGTGTAGGGAATGAAAGCTAAAACGGTAAAAGTTGGCTTCTCTAGATGATTCCAGGAATTTTGGAAAGACTTAGGATGAAAAGACAAGGAATTGGAAGGATACTAGAATAATATATAATGTGGAGTAATCAACATTCATTCAAGGATTAAATATTTCTTTAGGTACTGTAAAACTCTCCAACTGCCCCTCTAAGTTCAAAATGAAATAAGACCTAAATTTTGAGTTATAGGAAGAATTATACTTTTAGAATAGTTTCATTGATCATAAAATGTGATTTGTAGTGTTTCAGTGAAGTATGGAGGTCAAGAAAATGTAACTCATACTCAAATTTAATTCAAGGATTCATCCCCTATCTGGAGGTGGAAACCCATTTCCATGAGGAGCAACTCGAGAAAAAAAATGTCCATGTACCATAAGCATGTTTACACCCAAGTTTCATCTTGGTAAATAAATTGAATTATGAAGGATTCATCATATTCAAAGGTGAAATTTAGAGCTCAAGGAGTGACTTTAAGATCATCATATATTAACTGTGTCATTATACCGAAATCTCTCCAAAGAACAAGTTAAAATGAGCTAGTCATGCAGCTGAGGTATCCAGGACCATCATGTGTGAAGCATTAAGGCATATTATATCTCCATGGGATACATATGAGAAAAGAAACGTATGAGAATATTGAATTTGATTCCATGAAAGGATGATTTTAGAGCCAGGAAAGGTGAAGGGATGATCTTTATATGGAGCACCATGTTTCTAAGAATGAGCAATCATTTGAGTTCACTTGATGCAATTCACTTGGTACTATTCGTAAAAACTCATTCGACACCTAGTAGTGTGACCACACCTTAAAGAGGAGGCACATTACAATCACTTCATTTTTTTGATAGGACAAGAATCCCATTTAGGGAGTAATTCTCTATCTAGAAAGTGAGGATCTTATTTTAGTAAGAAGTAAACAAGCATCATAGAGTTGAATCGTGGTCATTAAAGTGAATTATGGACCAAATTTTAAAATTGGTATAAATGCAAGTAGTGGTAGTGCCAAAATCCAATCTGGAAGGTTAAAAAATCCACAAAATGACTATGTTTTCCCAAAATAAAGACCGATTACAATATATATGGCCTAAAAATTTTAGGTCATTGTTGAAATCCTGAAAATAAATAAGTACTTACTAGATTAGATTTTGAAAAAATATCTTCTAGATTATAACTATCAGAGCTACGGGACCACTTCCATCAAGTGCAAAGTGACCCTGACATCTTATATTTACTAAAAAAAATTAAATTATAAGAAATAATAAAAGTGTATGTTTCCTTCAAGCCCCTACAAACTTCATATAGAGAAAAATGTGTACGTTTTTTGTGATCGTAGAAACGCGTACGCATTATAACAAGATCATGTTATAACACATACACATTTTAGGTTTCTAAATTGTCAAGCCTAGGAAAACATAACGCAATTGTGTTATTGCAAAATGCAATCATGTTTCGTCCATTTTTGGGTTTTTGTCCACTTTTTGGACCCCAACTTGGTGCACTTGCCCACCTTCCCTCATTCATTTGATTTCACACTGCCTATGTCATGACAACTTTCCCTTAAACACTCCTAGATTCAATTTCAATTGGCTTAGGTCATCTATCACACCTTTGTGATGTTGTTCATCCATTGTTTTTGAATGTTCCCCGTACTTGATAATTATCAACAACCATGTGCCACTAGCAATGACACATGACCACTAGTATTACTACTTTCGGTTATCACTACTAGTGATTATTGCGAGTGGTCACCTTCCTTGCAACAATCATATTATCATTTTAGTACATTTTGGTGGTACACATATGCTTAAATTTTATAGTTATCTTACATAGGAAATCATCCAAGGAATATAAAATAGCCTAAAGGTCATATAGGGGAACACACATCATTCTATTCCATGCAAGCGACATCTAGAGATCATTCCAAGAATTTACAAGAGTAATCAAATTCAATCAAGCCCATCAAAGTCTATCTTAATCCATTTGTTGTTGTTGACACATTCTTGTGCCAAAAGAAGGATTCACTTGTTTGCATTGATTGAAAGTATATGTAGAGAAGGTTTAGGATTCTCTAGACACACATAAATCAACATAAAATTACATGAGCCCTAAATTTATAGCTGATATATAGAGAAACACCCAATTAGAGGTATCTCGTAACAATTCTATTACATTTTCTCTATGTTTCCTAGAGTCAATGGGTAGGATTTGGAGTTGAATCAAAGAATAAGCCACTTATACAATTTTGAACATCAACTCACACATTTGAAAGGGGTTTTTTCCAATCAGTTGACAAGTATCACATTCATTGGTTTTCAAATTTTCAAGTCTTATATCACTACCAATTCCAAGAAAGTGACACTAGTAACAACCATCGTTAGTGTTGACCATCAACGACAATTACTTTGGGTCATATTAACATGCTTCTAGGAAGAACACCAACAATAGTCAAACTTCCATATCTAGATTTATTTAGTCTTAGGTTAACCAATAGCCAACAACAAAATTTCCTTGACATTTAGTACACCCTTTGATAGTATATAATATCAAAAACAACACACCACGTATAAATGAAATGCTTAATTTAGGTAGTCCAATGTAATGCAATGTTTACTCTATATGATTTTTGTGTAAGAATGAATACTTGATAAAGAATTTAATGCTTCAAATTTAACATTACTTTCGGTGCTTTGAATTCACAATAATGCTCTATTTATAGACTTTTTCAATTCAAATCAAGAACTTATAATTACACAATTTGATATACAATGGGCTAGAAAAATGACAAAGAAGGCCGAAAACCCCGAGGGAACAAATAAGGTTAGAAGGGCCCATGCAAACAAATACTCATAATTGTATAGATACGATTATGGGGGAAACAATTGAACATGGGATCAAATAAGGGGAAGATAAAGAAATAGAAGTGCAGAGAGAAATAATGAGAACATATAGAACCACTATAAATTAACGAAACGCGCCAATAAAACACTAATATGAACAAATAATAATTACCCTATAATAATGCAATTTTATGGTTAATAAATAATGCCATAATAAAATTAGGTGTGTCCAACAGCAAAATATTTGGTATAGAATGTCTGTTGAAAATTCTCAATACCTATTAGTTCCTAACGCTTTGTATACTTTTATATGAATTTTATACCCCAAACTACACACATTGACACATCAACTCTATTGTATTATGTATTTATAGTTTTGAAACAAAGTGAAGCTTCTTAAAAAATACAAATTTGGAGAGATAGTGGAAGCTTACTCCACCTGTAAAAGAAGATAAATGTACATAGAAGCTTCTACAAAAGGAAAAAGTGTATAGTATTTATGGATTACGAAAAAGCTTCTTGACAAAATGAAGCTTCTAAAAAGAGAGAAACAATCTTGTGGTGAAAGTGGAAGGTTGTTCCATTTTTTAAGGGAAGGAAAAAGAGTAAAAACGAAGCTTGTAGGAAAGAGGAACAAAAAAAGGAGAAGGCAAGAGTACCATATGGAGGGCAACCACAATGAATTTGAAGAGCCATGGGGTCCTATGTAAAGTTTATTTTTAAGAATTGCACAAAATAGAATCTTCTCATGAAAAAGTGGAGCACCAACTTTATAGGAGGGCCAGTACCACGGTAAGTGCACCAAGTTGGGGGGCTAAAAGGGGGTCTTAAGTGGAAGCATTTTTCTGAAAAAATAAAAAACTTCAACTTGTAAGAATTTTTTGAAATAGTTACACTCAAAATTGGAAGATGTTGTAGAAATATGAATCGTAGAATTTTGAGTCTAGTTTCTAAGCTACTAAATTTTATTGAAAACGGATAAGTTTAAGTGGGTCAAATAACTAAAATACCAACAGGTGCTCCTATTTTTGTTAAAAAACATAATAGAGTGACTTTTGTGCCCCCCACCATTTTTTGAGCACCATTTAGTATTTTTTAAAACCCTTTGGTAGAAAGATAGCTAGGATCATATAGTTTGTGTTAGAAATTTTTGTAGATTTTTTTAGTGAGTATTATTTTTTTATGATTTTTCTAGTACAAAAGTTTTATGTTTTGAAAAATAACAAAGCTCCGACCGTGCCCCCGCCCCCCCCCCCCCCCCCCCCCCCCCCCCCCAACTACCTCAAAAAATATCAAAAATTATTTTTTTTTAATATGTATAGAATTACACCTAGTTTGTGCCTAAATTTTTTTTATTCAATTTCGATGAGTCAAAAAAAAGATACACGACAAAAGATAGACATGTTTAAACTTCAAAAAATAGCTATAAAAAGGCATAGTTAGAAAATAAATAATATGGAAACCTTGTATTTGTTAGAAAAATTGAAAAATAATATTTATACAAAGAAGAAACTCTACTTTACATTGTGGTATATATATTTTTAAACGAATAGATCATTTGATGTTGATTTATCATGGCGGAAGTTGGATTTTTTGCATTTTTCTGTAAAAACACGTGGTTTGTTGTGTTTGTGCAGGTCCATGCCTTAGGCTTGGGGATCCAAACCGGATCCTAAGCCTTGAGGCATGTGTTTGAAAAGGTAAAACACATAACGCGTACGCATTATGCTTTGTTTATTTATTGTGGACCCCCAACGTCCCTTTCATCTCTTTCACGAGAATTCTGCATACATTCTATTTGGTCTGCAATTTTCTCTACATTCTTGCACAATTTTTTAGTAGTTCATTTAGTCCCCTACCCCACTAGTTGATTTTTTCTAATCATGGGCGATAAAATTTGAGCTAAGGACAAGAGGAAAGTCAAGAACAAGACACCAAAGCAATTGGAAGAGATGAGAATAAACAAATTGAAGAGAATGCAAAAACTTCGTGCAGAGAAAGGTACATATGCTATATATCAAATGTCGATAATATATTAGAAAATGGGGTTGAAATATATAATGAAAATGTAGAGAAAAATGATTTTGCAATGAATAATGATTTTGGAATGAATGATATTGAATTGAATGATAATGTTGGTATGGATGAAGAAGTTCATATGAATCCAATTGTTGAACCCTTACCTGAGAATTCAAATGTTAACCCCAAAATTTGTATGAAAACACTGAATGAAGAAATTAACCTTGTAAATGAATATCTTCACCTCTAAGAACACCTCCTTCCATTTTGCAAAGAAAACCAATTCACTTAATTGAAATTGATGAAAACATTATAAAACCAATGCCTAACAAAATGTCTAAAAGAAATGCGAGAAGAAAAGCTAGTGGAATTTGGGATAATTACTTTGAGAATTTAAATGACACACAAAGATGTCAATTATTTGTTACATTGATGAAATTAATTAAGATGATAGCTATAATGAAGACCCTGGGGTTAAGAACATCTAATGTTGTTATCAAAATGCGTCAATTGTTGAAAACATACATAAAACATACCAAATTGTAGGTGGAAAAAGATGCACCAAAGATAGTAATGCTACATGGCGTGCACTTACTAATTGTATAGTAAGTGATAAAAACAGTTAATAAATGCTTGATTATAAAAAACAAGCAGTTCTTTTAAGCTAAATTAAAAAACACTAATGAAAGCAATAGAGAGACGTAAATGTCTTGATTCAGTCAATAACACTGACTATTGGGATTTCTCTAGCATACTTCCATGAAAATACAATAATACATATGATATTCTAAAAAAATTAATTGTAAAATTTTAGAATGAGAACACAAGGGTGTCACCAAATAGAAAAGATGCAGTAAAAAGAAGAATAGAGTCTCGTAATCGTGAATCGTGTGCAAAAAAATTCTTATATATGATTCAAACACAATTGTTTTCTAAGTTTAAGAATGAAAATCCACAAATTAACATTAGCCAAAGATTATTTGAAATGAGCAAACCCTTTTATGTGAAAATCAATCACTCACGTACCACTTGTTGCATGCATCATGTTGAATTTTCAATGCATTATGATGTTTTTTGTCAAATACATCGTGTTTTGCATATTGACATCATGTTGCAAGAGTGTGGATTAAATATCCCACCAAAATCTTCAAAGGAATTTATTCCAACAATATTTTGTGAAAAATCAACTAGACAATTTTTTTATAACAAAGCATGTTTGGATGGAACGTGCAATGTATGTGGTGGCTTGCCAAATCTGAAAAGTTGTATCCATGAGGAGAGTACAGATTCAATAGGAAAATAATTGGTTGGTTTCAGAAAATATAAATCAGTGGCATATCAATTAAAAGATGGAAAAGAATCTAAGAGGTGTGAGCTTGTTACAAAACAATTACCTGTATCAGAATATATGGTCAAATTTAGAGAGAATTTTTTTATGAGTATGCAAGGCACACACATAGAGCTCGATGGTTGGATGAACAATTCAAGTTAAGCAAGGACACATTCCTACTTGGTACTATTGTTTCGGTAGTTGACTTCGCAGAGAATTACACATTGCAGCTACAAATGGAGGTTCGGTCTCAATATTATAACTCAGTGCAAGTTGCTATTTTCATACTCCAGAAAGCACTGAGAAAGATCAAAAAATATTAAGAGAGTATCATTTCTACATCAGTGATGATCGGACACATTCTACAAAATATGTACAAGGGTGTTTCCAGGTGTTTTATGTGAACTTGAATAAGAGGAACATTAGTTTCGATCAACATTACATTTGGTCAGACAACTACACATCACAATTCAAGAATGCACAGATGTTTTATTGGCTAAGTAGGATGCACAAAGAAACAAATGTACAACATATCTAGATTTTTACTGAGGCAAGGCATGGAAAAGGAGAGCATGATGGTGTAGGAGCATGTGTGAAAAGAGCACTTGCAAGAGAAGAGTTAAAGTTCAAGGATGGTGCTAAATTTACAGATGCAAAAAACATTGTTGATTGGTGTGTCAAGAATATGGGCCATGAATCTCAAGAGAGATCAACAGTTCATAGATATTTTTGGTTGATAGAGGAACAACATCTAGGAAAACTTTGAAGATTGTATGACACATTGCAGGATCAAGTGATATACACTCATTCCATAGTTCAGATGCAAATGCTTGGACTATTTATACTAGGTGCATGTCATGTTTTTGTATATCATGCATTGATTTTGCGTGGAATGAATGTGAGTCATAGAAGTGGGTAGATGAATGGACTTGTAGACCTCTAATTCCACTCGACACACATCAAGTTCCATAAGCATTACAACTTGTAGGGTCTTCAGATCAAATGACAACATCACCTGACTTTGACCAAGTCTCTGATTTAGTGCAACAAGGTACATACATATATGTACATGCCATGTTTTAGATTTATAAATTATTAAATGGTCAAATCTTAATGTATTTTAAATTTGACTTCAGTTTAACTTTGTGATGTAGGGCACGTTTTTTCATTTATTTTGACGGAATTTAATGAAGAGGGAACAAACTACTTCTTGTCTCGTTGTGTAGAGGGGAAAAAATTTTTAACTTCCATAGTCATTAATGGTGAAGACCTTGAGTATCCCACTGGGTCATTGGTAGTCACTGGAACTTGGCTTCGATGATATCCTATCAAAAAATCAAACATTTGGTTATTTGAAGACTATGAAGTACATCGAAAGATACTTCACTATTCACATTTGGTCCTTGCAACAAATATTAAATTGATCAAATATCAAGGTCAGTCCATTAAACAAGAATCTATGGAAGGTTCATGAATTAGATCATGAAGCAATTCATTGCTATTGTCAAGAGTAGAGTTGATCCTTGTTGTTCATTGGATTGAATTTGCAAAGGTATGTTCTTCATGAATTTAATTTGAATATTTACTTAAATGATTTTGTTTAAATTATGTATGATTTAAAATTCTATTTAATTGCTTACTAACATGTTTATGTAGGTTAGTGGTGCCAAAAAAAGCTTCCACCTTCACGTGGTTAGCACTGTCAGTAGAGAATTTATTATTCTTGAAGCCAAGTGAAGTTAAGAGAAATTAAATATTAGAAAGGAACAACAAACAAAAATTCTCATTTCACCACCTATATTGTAAAAATTTCTTATTAAAATTCTTGTTTCACCACCTATATTATATGAACCACTTATATTATTCAGGTGATTGCGTCTGGCAACCTTACACTGACTCAGACTATATTATTTCATGCATTTGTAAATAATAGGACATCGAGAGAACTGAATGGAGATGGATAAAACCATGAGAGGCTTTCATAGAGGGCCATGACAAGACGTCTCTAGGTGCCACGGAGTCTGATAAATCACCCGTCAAAGATATAACATGTTTTCGTCTCAGGGCTCTTAAGGGACTATGCCCAGACGAGGTAGCCTGAAAGCACATGCAGCGTAAGGAACCAAAAAAAATCCTCCACTAGTGTTCAACATGTCATCCAAATATTCTGGCACAGACTGTTGGGTCCCACGAGCTATCGTTTGCAAAATATAGTGTCTGGCAACCTTACACTCGCTCAAACTACACTATTTCATGTGTTTGCAAACAATAGGACATCGAGAGAACAGAATGGAGATGCATAAAACTGCGAGAGGATTTTGTAGAGGGCCCCAACATGGAAATTTTTGATCTAACAAGACGTCTCTAGGTTCCACGGATTCTGAGAAATCACCCATCAAAGATATAGTGCATTTTGGTCTTAGGGCTCTTATGGGACTACGCCTAGACGAGGTAGCCTGAAAGCACAGGGAGTGTAGGGAACCAAAACAAAGCCTCCCCTAGTATTTACCTAGCCACCCGACGTGTTGGCGTAGACATTTTGGTCACCAAGAGCTACCGTTTTCAAAGTATTGTGTCTGACAACCTTACATTGACTTAGACTATAATATTTCGTGCGTTTGCAAACAATAGGACAACGAGAAAACCGGATGGAGATGGAAAAAACCGCGAGATGCTTTCATAGAGGGCCCAGACATAAAGGTCTTGGATCTAATGATATGTCTCTAGGTGTCACAGAGTCTAAGAAATCACCCATCAAAGATATAGCGTGTTTTGGTCTCAGGGCTCTTAAGGGACTACTCCCGGACGAGGTAGCCTAAAATCATGAGGAGCGTAGGGAACCAAAACAAAGCCTCCACTAGCGTTCACCAGGCCATCCAGACATGTTGACGTAGACGGTTCAGTCCCATGATCTACCACTTGCAAAATATAGCATCTGACATCCTTACACTAAATCAGAATACACTATTTCACGTGTTTACAAACAATAGGACAACGAGAGAACATAATGGAGATGGATAAAACCGTGAGAGGATTTCGTAGACAGCCCCGATGTGGAAGTTTCAGATCTGACCGGTAATTTCTTAAACTCCATGGCACCTAGATACATCTCGTCAGATCCAAAACCTCCATGTTGAGGCCCTCTATGAAAGCCTCTCGCAGTTTTATCATCATCCATTCGGTTCTCTTGCCATCCTATTATTTGCAAACACACGGATAATGTAGTCTGAGTCAGTGTAAGGCTACTTTCTCGCTATCCTATTGGATACGTATATATTTGATGGGTGATTTATCAGACTCCATAATACCTAGTGACATCTCATCAGATCTGAAACCTCCACGTCAAGGCCCTCTAAGAAAGCCTCTCACAGTTTTTTTCATATCCTTTCAACGATCTTGTTGTCCTATTGTTTGCAAACATGTGAAATAGTGTAGTCTGAGTCAATATAAGACTGCTAGACACTATATTTTGCAAACAATAGCTCATGGGACCAAACCACCTATTCTAACACATCTGAATGGCCTAGTTAACACTAGTGTAGGCTTTGTTTTGGTTCCCTACGCTCCCTGTGCTTTTGAGCTACCTCGTTCGGGCGTAGTCCCTTAAGAGCCTTGAGACCAAAACGTGTTATTTCATTGACAGGTGATTTATTGGACTCCATGGCACCTAGAGATGTATCATTAGATCTGAAACCTCCACGCCGAGGCCCTCTATGAAAGCCTCTCGCGGTTTTATCTATATCCTTTTGGCGATCTTATTGTCCTATTGTTTGTAAATGCACAAAATAATGCAGTCTGAGTTAGTGTAAGGCTGTTGGACGCTATTTTTTGTAAAAGGTAGCTCATGGAACCAAACCATCTGTGGCAACGGGTCTGGATGGCCTGGTGAATGCTAGTGGATGCTTGGTTTTGGTTCCCTACGCTCCACGTGCTTTCGGGCTACCTTGTCTGGACGTAGTCCCTTAAGATCCCTGAGACCAAAACACGTTATATCTTCGACGGGTGATTTCTCAGACTACGTGGCACCTAAAGAAGTCTTTTCAGATCTAAAACCTCCACATTGGTGCCCACTATGAAATCCTCTCGTGGTTTTATCCATATCCTTTCAGTGATCTCGTTGTCCTATTGTTTGTAAACGCATGAAATAGTGTAGACTGAGTCAGTGTAAGGCTAGCAGACACTATATTTTGCAAACGGTAGCTCGTTGGGACCGAACCGTCTACGCCAACAAGTCCAGATGTCCTGGTGAACACTAGTGGAGGATTTTTTTTGGTTCCGTGCACTCTCCGTGCTTTCGGGCTACCTCGTTTGGGTGTAGTCCCTTAAAATCCCTCATACCAAAACACGCTATATCTTCGAGTGATTTCTCAAACTCCATGGCACCTAGAAATGTCTCATTAGATCTGAAACCTCCATGTCAGGGCCCTCCACAAAATCCTCTTGTGGTTTTATCCATATCCTTTCACTGATCTTGTTGTCCTATTGTTTGTAAACGCGTGAAATAGTGTAGTCTAAGTTAGTGTAACGCTGCTAGATGCTATATTTTGTAAACGGTAGCTTGTGGGACCGAACCATCTGTGCTAACATGTTTGTATGGCCTAGTGAATGCTAGTGGAGGATTTTTTTTGGTTCCCTATGCTCCTCGTGCTTTTGGGCTACCTCGTCTGGGCGTAGTCCCTTAAGAGCCCTAAGACCAAAACATGTTATATCTTTGACAGGTGATTTCTCAGACTCCATGGCACCTAGAGACATCTCGTCAGATCTAAAACCTCCATGTCGGGGCCCTCTATGAAATTCTCACATGGTTTTATCCAAATCCTTTCAGTGATCTTCGTTGTCCTATTGTTTGCAAACGTGCGAAATAGTGTAGTCTGAGTCAGTGTAATGCTAGCAGATGCTATATTTTGCAAACGATAGCTCGCGGAACCAAACCATCTATGCCAACATGTCTAGGATGGCCTGGTGAACACTAGTGGAGGATTTTTTTGGTTCCCTACACTCCTCGTGCTTTCAGGCTACCTTGTTCAGGTGTAGTCCCTTAAGAGCCCTGAGACCAAAACACGTTATATCTTCGACGAGTGATTTCATCAGACTCCATGGCACATAGAGACATCTCGTTAGATTCAAAACCTCCATGTTGGGGCCCTCTACGAAATCCTCTCATGGTTTTATCCATCTCCATTTGGTTCTCTCGTTGTCCTATTGTTTTCAAATGCACAAAATACTGCAGTCTGAGTCAGTGTAAGGCTGCTAGACACAATAGTTTGTGAACAAAAGCTCTTGGCACCAAACTGTCTATGCCAACATGTTGGGGTGGGCAAGTAAATGCTAGGGGAGGATTTATTTTGGTTCTCTACACTCCCCATGCTTTCGGGCTACCTCGTCCTAGCGTAGTCCCTTAATAGCCTTGAGACCAAAACATGCTATATCTTCGATGGGTGATTTCTCAGACTTCATGGCACCTAGAGATGTCTCATTAGATCAAAAACCTCCATGTCAGGGCCCTCTATGAAATCCTCTCATGGTTTTATCCATCTCCATTTGGTTCTCTCGTTGTCCTATTGTTTGCAAACACATGAAATAGTGTAGTCTGAGTCAGTGTAAGGATGTTAGATGCTATATTTTGCAAATGGTAGCTCATGGGACCAAACCATCTATGCCAACACATCTGGATGACCTGGTGAATGCTAGTGGAGGATTTTTTTCGGTTCCCTACGCTCCCCGTGCTTTTGGGCTACCTCGTCTGGGCGTAGTCCCTTAAGAGCCCTGAGACCAAAACACACTATATCTTTGACAGGTGATTTCTCAGACTCTGTGGCACCTAGAGACGTCTCATCAGATCCAAAACCTCCATGTTAGGTCCCTCTACAAAATCCTATCGCAGTTTTATCCATATCCTTTCGGTGATCTCGTTGTCCTATTGTTTGCAAACACTCGAAATAGTGTAGTCTGAGTCAGTGTAAGGCTGTCAGACGTTATGTTTTGTAAACGGTAGCTCATGGGATCGAACCATCTACTCCAAAACATCTGGATGTCCTGGTGAATGCTATTGGAGGATTTTTTTTGGTTCCCTACACTCCCCGTGATTTCAGGCTACCTCGTCCGAGTGTAGTCCCTTAAGAGCCCTGAGACCAAAACACGCTATATCTTTAATAGGTGATTTCTCAGACTCTATGGCACCTAGAGACGTCTCATTAGATTCAAAACCTCCATGTCAGGGACCTCTATAAAATACTCTCGTAGTTTTATCCATCTCAATTCTATTCTCTCGTTGACCTATTGTTTACAAATGCACGAAATACTACAGTCTGAGTCAGTGTAAGGCTACCATACACTATATTTTGCGAACAGTAGCTCATGGGACCAAACCATCTATACCAACACGTCAGGATGGCTAGGTGAATGCTAGTGGAGGATTTTTTTTGGTTCCCTACACTCCCTGTGCTTTCGAGCTACCTCGTCCGAGTGTAGTCCCTTAAGAGCCCTGAGACCAAAACATGTTATATCTTCAACGGGTGATTTCTTGGACTCTGTGGCACCTAGAGATGTCTCGTCAAGTTCCTAAACCTCCATGTTGGGTCCCTCTACAAAAGCCTCTCATATTTTTATCCATCTCCATTTGGTTCTCATTGTCCTATTGTTTGCAAACGTGAAATAGTGTAGTTTGAGTCAGTGTAAGGCTGTCAGACGAAATACTTTGCAAACGGAAGCTCTTGGCACTAAACCGACTATGCCAAAATATTGGGTGGCTAGGTCAATGCTAGGGGAGGCTTTGTTTTGGTTCCCTACGCTCCCGTGCTTTCGAGCTACCTCGTCCAGGTGTAGTCCCTTAAGAGCCCTGAGACCAAAACATGATATATCTTTGACGGGTGATTTCTCAGACTCCGTGGCACCTAGAGTTGTCTCATTAGATCTTAAACCTCCATGTCGGGGTCCTCTATGAATACCTCTCATGGTTTAATCCATATCCTTTCGGTGATCTTGTTGTCCTATTGTTTGTAAACACTCGAAATAGTGTAGTCTGAGTTAGTGTAAGGCTGCCAGATGCTATGTTTTATAAACGGTAGCTCGTGGGACCAAACCATCTACGCCAACATGTCTAGATGTCCTAGTGAATGCTAGTGGAGGCTTTTTTTTGGTTCCCTATGCTCCCCGTGATTTTAGGCTACCTCGTTTGAGCGTAGTCCCTTAAGAGCCCTGAGACCAAAACACGTTATATCTTTGATGAATGATTTCTTGGACTCCTTAGCAACTAGAGATGTCTCGTCAGATCCGAAACCTCCATGTCGAGGCCCTATATGAAATCCTCTTATGGTTTTATCCATCTCCATTCAGTTCTCTTGGTGACCTATTGTTTGCAAACGCACGAAATACTGCAATCTGAGTCAGTATAAGGTTGTCAGACACTATATTTTGCAAACGGTAGCTCATGGGACCGAACCATCTATGCCAGCACGTCAAGATGGCATGGTGAATGCTAGTGAAGGATTTTTTTTGGTTCCCTACGCTATCCACGCTTTCAGGCTAACTCATCTAGGTGTAGTCCTTTAAGAGCCCTAAGACCAAAACATGTTATATCTTCGACGGGTGATTTCTTAGACTCCGTGGGCACCTAGAGACATCTCGTCAGATCCAAAACCTCCATGTACTGAGCCCTCTACGAAAGCTTCTCATCATGGTTTTATCCATCTCTATTTTGTTCTCTCGTTGTCTTGTTGTTTGTAAATGTACAAAATAGTGTGCAGTCTGAGTCAATGTAAGGTTGCCAAATGCTATATTTTGCAAACGGTAGCTTGTTGGCTCCAAACCGATCTACACCAACACGTCGATTGGCTAGTTCAGTGCTAGTGGAGAATTTTTTTTTGTTCCCTACACTCCCCATGCTTTCGGGCTACCTCGTCTAGGTGTAGTCCCTTAAGATCCCTGCGACCAAAACACGTTATATGTTTGACAGGTGATTTCTCAAACTCTATGGCACTTAGAGACGTCTCGTCAGATTAAAAACCTCCACATCAGGGCCCTATATGAAATCCTCTCATGGTTTTATCCATCTCTATTTGGTTCTCTTGTTTTCCTATTGTTTTCAAACACACGAAATATTGCAGTCTGAGTCAGTGTAAGGCTGCCAGATGCAATAGTTTGCAAATGGAAGCTCTTGGCGCCAAAGTTTTGACTATGCAAACAAGTCAGGTGGCTAGGTCAATCCTAAGGGATGCTTTGTTTTAGGTCCTTATGCTCCCCGTGCTTTCGGGATACGTCGTCTGGGCGTAGTCCCTTAAGAGCCCTGGGACCAAAATACACTATATCTTTCACAGGTGATTTCTTGAACTCTGTGGAACCTAGAGACGTCTCGTCATAGCTGAAACCTCCACAATGGGGCTCTTTAAGAAATTATCTCATGGTTTTATCCATATCCTTTCGATGATCTCGTTGTCCTATTGTTTGCAAACACACAAAATATTGCAGTCTAAGTCAATGTAAGGTTGTCAGATGCTATATTTTGTAAACGGTAGCTTGTGGGACCAAACCGTTTGTGCCAACACATTTGAATGTCCTGGTGAACACAAGTGGAGGCTTTGTTTTGGTTCCCTACGCTCTTCGTGCTTTTGAGCTACCTCGTCCGAGTGTAGTCCCTTAAAAGCCCTTGGACCAAAACATGCTATAGCTTCAACAAGTGATTTCTCAGACTTCGTGGCACCTAGAGACATCTTTTCAGATCCAAAACCTCCATGTTGGGCCCTCTACAAAATCCTCTCTTAGTTTTATCCATCTCCATTTGGTTCTCTCGTTGTCCTATTGTTTGCAAACGCATGAAATAGTGTAGTCTGAGTTAGTGTAAGGTTGCCAGATGCAATACTTTGCAAACGAAAGCTCTTGGTGCCAAACCAACTACGCCAACACGTTAAGGTGGCTAGGTAAATGTTAGGGGAGGACTTTTTTTGGTTCCCTACATTCCCCATGCTTTCGGGATACCTCATCTAAGTGTAGTCCCTTAAGAGCCCTGATACCAAAACACGCTATATCTTCGACAGGTGATTTTTCAGACTATGTGGCACCTAGAGATGTCTCGTTTGATCCATAACCTCAATTCTAGGGCCTTCTATGAAAGAATATCATGGTTTTATCCATCTCCATTCGGTTCTCTCGATGTCCTATTGTTTATAAACACATGAAATATTATAGTTTTAAGTCAATGTAAGGCTACCAGTCGCAACACTTTGCAAACGGAAGCTCTTGGCACCAAACCGACTACTCCAACATGTCGAGGTGGCTAGGTAAATGCTAGGGGATGATTTTTTTTGTTCCCTGCACTCCCCATGTGCTTTCGAACTACCTCGTCTGGGCATAGTCCCTTAAGATCCCTGACACCAAAACACGCTATATCTTTGACAGGTGATTTCTCGGACTCCGTGGCACCTAGAGATGTCTTGTTAAATTTTAAACCTCCATGTTTAGGCCCTTTATGAGAGCCTCTCACAGTTTTATCCATCTCCATTTGGTTCTCTCACTATCCTATTGTTTGTGAACACACAAAATAATGTAGTCTGAGTCAGTGTAAGGCTACTAGACGCAATACTTTGCAAATGGAAGCTCTTGGCACCAAACCGACTGTACCAACACATTGGGGTGGCTAGGTAAATGCTAGGGATGGATTTTTTGGTTCCCTACACTCCCCGTGCTTTCGGTCTACCTCAGTTCGAGGCGTAGTCCCTTAAGAACCTTGAGACCAAAACACATTATATCTTTGAAGGGTGATTTCTCAGGACTCCGTGGCACCTAGATACATCTTGTCAGATCTAAGATCTCCATGCCAAGGCCCTCTATGAAATCCTATCATAGTTTTATCTATATCCTTTTGGTGATCTCGTTGTCCTATTGTTTGCAAACACACGAAAAATAGTGTAGTCTGAGTCAGTGTAAGGCTTTTAGACTCAATATTTTGTAAACGGAAGCTCGTGGCGACCAAACCGATTACGCCAACACATCGATGTGGCTAGGTGAAACGACTAGGGGAGGATTTTTTTTGGTTCTCTATATTCCCCGTGCTTTCAAGCTACCTCGTCCGGGTGTAGTCCCTTAAGAGCCCTGAGACCAAAACACGCTATATCTTCGACGGGTGATTTCTTGGACTTTGTGGCACCTAGAGACGTCTTGTCAGATCCAAAACCTCCAATTCCGGGCCCTCTACAAAATTCTCTCACAGTTTTATCCATCTCCATTTGGTTCTCTCGATGTCTTATTGTTTGCAAATACATGAAATATTGTAGTCTGAGTCAGTGTAAGGCTTCCAGATGCAATACTTTGCAAACGGAAGCTCTTGGCATCAAACTGAATATGTCATCACATCAGGGTGGCTAGGTAAACACTAGGGGAGGTTTTTTTTTGTTTCCCTACACTCCCCGTGCTTTCGGGCTACCTCGTCTGGGCGTAGTCCCTTAAGAGCCATGAGACCAAAACACGTTATATCTTCAACGGGTGATTTCTCAGACTTCGTGGGACTTAAAGACATATCTTCATATCTGACACCTCATTCGGGAGTTCTTCTTTAATGAATAGATTGGCTTAAGAATGAATTTGATAGGGAAAGTCTAATAACACATGGGAGTTATCAATCGCCTAGTAAATATTTCTTGTTTAGTTCTGAATGGGACTCAGTCTATCATATGGCTTAGTGAATTTCTATTCATTGATAATTTATGCTATGATAAACCCATGGAAGCTTTCAGAAAGCACCATCAAAAGGATAGGGGGTAGTCATAAAACCTAGTGAAGGGTGTGATGTGATTTCCAAATAACTTGAAATGCCTACAGATTTAAATGTAATAACACAAATTGGACAACATTAGACAATCAAGAATCATTGAGTGTCCATTCATCAGAATGTCATTGCATGTGGAGACACTCTAAAGCATTGGAGTAATGCATATGGAGAGACATTCTCAAAATATCAACATATGAAAGGCATCAAATTGTGATGAATCTCAGGTGTTTTAATAGGGGAGAAGACTAAGAAGCATTGAAGAATGTAGTAGGTGCATGATAAGATAGGAACTAGTAAAAAGAGACCATGAGCAAGAAGAAGTGCAAGTAAGGTAAATACACATATACACATTGATAAATTGAATGAATGATTACTCAAATTAGGTAACTCTTTATATACATACATTATATAAATATTGATTTCCAAAGTTTGATGTTATATATTGAAAAAGCTAGTACATATACATCACCAATAAATTAAAAAATAATCCATAATGTCTTAAATATTGTCAAGTGCACATCATATTAGTTTCATGCAAAAATAATCTCAGAAATGTAAGGTCTTATACAAAAATATCAAGTTCCATATAGTATTTTAATGTGCATAATAAATATAAAAATGCCTAAATAGGTCATATACCATCAAGTTCAAATGCCATATAGGCGTACATATAATGCCATGCACATAGACATACAAAAAAAGAGTCATGTTAAGACATATATATATTTCCTAATCATCAAAATCTATCCCTCTCTTGGCCTTGCTTGAAGAAGGCCCTCCCTTAGAAAAAGATGGAGATCTATGAGATGACTTTGGATCATCCAAGCCCATGCTACAAGTCCTCTTGCGCTGAATACTCACCTGTAGATGATCCTGTAAATGCAAACAATGTTTTTTTGTTAAAATTTAATTTATATATGTTTTCAACACGTATTTAAGACCATGCTAGAATGAAAGTATTTACATAAATACACAAACTTACCGCAAGTTTTCGATCACGCCGAATCTGCATCTCACACTCAGATGATTCATCGAGAGCTCTTGGAGTATGAATGAGGGTACAAAGACGACAAGATGGAAGAGTTCGTGCCCTCAAATTCAAATGGAGGGGGTTAAAGTCCCCTACATACACATAAGATCAGAAAATATAACATCAAAATTAGCAAAAATAGAACTAAATACATGTATGTGTAATGACAATATTTTAACTAATTTTATCAATATAAAACTATTGTTTTTACCCCACCACGCATGTGAATCAAATGAACAGGGATGCTACCTATCTCAAGTAACTCCTGCATATACATAATGAAGGACATTATTAACATAAATTAATAATTCTACAATGAAAGACATTACTAACATGTAATTTAGCATAATATGAATTACATGAGAAATTTAACAAAATTTACATGTTGCTCAAGAATACCTCAGTGAGTTATTACGCAGATAAAATCACAGCAGAAACACATTTCTCTACTTGTCGCAGAGATGGTGGGGTGTCTAGTGAAGTCAACATCTTTATCAAACATGTATCACGTGAGTTAGATGAACATACAAGAGCATACATATATTTGACTTCAAAACTTATAGATATAGATATAGATATAGATATAGATATATATATATATTTGCATGTATGTGAAAATTTTACACAATTAACATTCTAAATTACCTTTGTGAATGTATGGGTATGCATGGTGCTCGCCGCCTGTGGTCGGGATGAAGATGTGCCTCTCGCGCGCTGTAATATCAATGCAAGTACATGTACAAATACATTTATTTCAAAAAAATTAACATATATAAGTAAATCAAGTACTCTGAAATTTTTGTAACACACATAATAAAACATAACAAATACCTAGAAAGGTGACGCCGATGACTTTAATCCAAATGTATTACTCAAAAAGGTATCTGACATAGTAACATTATCTTGTGCACCCCTAGCACCAACTCCACCAAAATTAGTACGCATGAAAATATCGTCCTCCTCGGGCCCCAAACATATGCTAGTACTCCCTGAGGGAATACTCTTTGTACCTTCGTGAGCATCTGGATCAGAAATCTCCCTTGTATGTCAAACAAGGGTCACAGATAGCACCTGAAGCATGTGGAGTGTATCAATCTCTACTGTCTCCTTCACTACTGGAGGGAAAATCTCAGGGTGAGGGGGCTTATGTGCAGGGACTCTACCCTACTGAATAGGTGCACATTGTGCACCTGGTCAATCCTGTGCAGATCCTTTTCCTCGGCCTTGGAAATCTTGGAAATCAAAATAATTTGGGATCTCATTGAGGATAAACTCGCAATAGAGTTTCCTCATAAAGTATAGTGGCACCTCGTTGTTATTCAAACACCATCCACCATCGGTCCCAAAAATTATTTTTAATCAAATTATTATTGCACCAATGGATGGGAAACCGTTTTCATGAAAATGGAACAGGTAAATTAGTGCGAGGGTTTGTGAATAAGGTGCATATGAGGTATTTTGTAATTTCTTTTTTCTTTACATCCACATACGACAATTTGTTGGAATAATAAACCCTACAAACCTGTTTCTAAGTTGTCCAATGATCAATTTGCCCCGTTTCCATGTCAACTTGAACAAGTAATGCCTCCAATGTGTTTGTAAGAGAGGCGCAGTGGGCATTTGTAGATTGTGAATCCCTCATTCTTTTGATTAAATCCTCAATTTCAATTTTGTTTTCAACTATGTGGGCTGGTAAAACTTCTTGACTACCCGGGGGATGTTGAGAAATTCTGGGAGAGTTGGGAGAGATGACAGGAATAGCAAGATTTGGTTGTGGTTGATTCCCTTGACCTCAAACTGTGACAATAAAAAAATGTATTCAATTCAAAAATTCTACTCTATAATTATCATATTTCAATGAAATTTTGAGAAAAGAATTATGCATACCTCTTCTCCATGGTGCCATCGTCGATTCAGATCTTCCTAGTGATCCAGAAACGATCCTTTGAGCTTGAGATCTAGTTGGATGTAAAAATAAGAGAGCACGGTTAAGCTCCGAAACTCGAGTTTGAGGGAGATAAAATGATAGATGCTCGGGCCTCTTTTTTTATAGCAGAAATAACACGTACACGTTATGCTTTGGTAAATCCCAAACCTAAGAATTTAAAACATGATCGTGTTATTGTATAACGCGTACGTGTTTTTCTTTTTTCAAGTTTTTGTCCACTTTTTGGCCCCCCAACTTTGTGCACTTACCCACCAACAATGCGTTCGGCTGTAAATTTTTGTATATACATTTCATTTTTTTGGCCACTTGTTAACATACCACTAGTTAAGAATATTTTCCCTCCAAAGTACTTGTAAAAAAAATGGAATAACATAAGACCCCAAGGCTATTAATTTCTCCTATAAGTTCTCTCCAACACCTGTTAAAATGTTATCCCTTGCCCCCTACATGGAACAACTCACTAAGTAAATAAAACAAGATGGCTATTAGAATATACAATAATCTCACCTAACACTTGCTCATGTACACTTGGCAAATTCTATTGTCTCATCACACACAATGATCCAAGCTTACATATCCATGGAAGGTGACCTGTATCAACCACTGGACCACATACAGCTAGACAATCCAAAACTATATTTGAAATCCTGGCCTGGAATTTTGGTTGGAAGTTTTGGAGGTGGCATAGACAACCTAGCAGACATGGCACTTCAATTTCTTCACCCCCATCTCTTTCTAGTAAGGCATCGTAGAGCTTGTGTGGGGATATTTTACCAGAACAAACAGTGATTCAATGTTATCCCATACTCCTACACCAATTATATGTTGCCCATCTAGTGAATCATAAAATGAATAGGAAATTATGCCTTTGATACGGTCGAAATATGATCTGAGAATAGCGAGGCAGGAGTAGGAGAGCACATCATGTATTTTCTAGTTAAAATGTATTATGTGGATGTTGACGATATCTCCCATGGAGAGCTGTGCATAGGGAATCCATCAAAAAACTAGTTTATATCTTTCTTAATTTTAGACTTATCCTTTTGTAGTCAATTGTTTTTTTTAATTGGTTGTCAATACGCTGAGTTGATGATTTTGACCTATGTATGCCTATTAAGACAACAAAGAAAATAGAAACATCTAACTAGATGTTTCTTAGTTTGGTTAGTAAATGTTTATACACACTTGGGGGAGATCTAAGGCTAAATTCATTGCATTTATTGATCCTTATCCTCTCCATACCATTAAAACAGTTGCCTGTATAGATTAATTGCTAAAAGAATTAGAAAAATGTAAGTTCTTCTTGAAATAATTTATTTTTTTGTCTGAATCAACTTCCATCTTCAAAGATTAAACTATTGAAAACAGTGAAGTAAATCCATTGAAAATACCACAAAGTAATATGTGTTAATATATTAAAATGTAGTAATGGAATTCAAAAGAGATATTATTGTTGTAGAATCCCACAGTAGCGATGTGCCGATATACAAACTTAGGCTTAAAGAGGAATGCCTTGAAAAAAAGTAGAAACAAAATGCCAAAACAATATTGCCATAGTATCAAACCCAATCCATCATACGAACATGCCACTGTAATAAACCCTTAAAATTTTTGTCTGGTTGCCAAATGGGTGGTAGGGTTTCTCTAACAAAGATGCCCTTTGAAATATGTCAGAGCAGGGGTATTGTTGTACTACATGAACAACCTGAGTTGTGTGATATTGCTGGTGTTAGTGCAACATTATGCAGTTATAAAAGACCTAGAAGGAGTTGAGAAGAGTGTAATTTACCATTCAATCTTATTTTCCATTTAACACTCAAACCTATTTGATTTTAGACATTTAAGGTCAATGCATTTGTAATGTGTCACTCCTTTTGCGGTGAAAAGGCCCAGCAAAAAATGGACCCCATCAAAATAAATGAAATTATCTTAAAGCGGAATGCACAGATTGGAGGAGCCTTGTAATCAGCCAGTGATTCAAGTTGGATCTATTTGTAAAGTAAATCCACTTCATTTATGTTGTAAAATACTCCGAAGAGGTTTTAATGATCTTTAGGGCACCATTTCCCATGTAACTTATGTTCTCTACAAACTTGCAATGGCTACAGAAGAATTGTATAGCCATTCTAAGCATGTTGCCAAGAACTATAAAGCATTTGTGTAGTAGGAATGCTTGCGAAAGCCTCTTAAAGGTTTTGTTTTGTAATAACGAGTATTAGAGATGGGTTTGTGCTAGACAAAACCTGTCTTGGAGAACATATGGTGAGTTTTTTGAGGACCAAACCTGTCTACAAAAATAGAACAGAGAGAAATGTTTGGGCATGAACCATCCTTTAGTCAGAACACTAGCAATGGGTTTGTTCATCCAGAACCAAACTTGTTCTGAATAAGACAAAAGCTCAAGCCAATCATCCAGCTTGGAGTGAGTTTGAAAGATAGATCAATTGGTATGTTGTCTATTAGATTGGTACCTCTGTTAGATTCTTTTGTGTTGGACTTTGAGCATGCCTTGGTTAAAAGAGAGTCTGAAATTTGAGTTGAAAAATCATCTAGAGTCATGTAGAGTTGAAGTTTGCAGAGAATAGGAGAAGGCAAGACATTATAGAACGGATATAGTGAGATGCAAAAAAATGGACATAGGTTTTGGTTGTATGCCATAGCCTTGTGAGCTAAGAGCTTGACATTCACTGGGTATAGGGAATTGGAGGCACATCCCTCTTTGGTGGAGTTTTCCCATAGTGGGTTTCTCCACCGTAGATCTTATGTATTAAGTGTCATTTATGTGGTGTTATATGTTTCTTTTACATGTTTCATGTTCAATTTCCTTTCCTTTGTGAACCTTGCTAATATGAGCAACTCTAAGAATGAATATGCATAGAGGCGATACTAAATCTATACATTACTAATCATGTTATGTCATATCAAGTATGATTCGTGCTAATAAATCCTAAGAATGAATGTGCATAGACATGGTACTAAATCTGTATATCACCATTCGTGTTCAGTTAGAGACTAAGTATGATTTGTGCAAATAAATTAGAAATTGGTATAGGTTGTCTTATTATGGATCAAGTCCTGTAGCAGAAAGTTTTACCAAATAAAAGATAAAATCATTTTCGCTTTCATGTGTAGAAAAAATTACCAAGTGATGCATAGACATGTGCCTTTACTTCCTATTTTGAACAAGAGGTGGGGTAGGCAGAAAATTAGATTAGGTGGATCGACACGTTCAACAATGTTTGGTCTCAGAGGATTCCTTACAGGTAAAGGACTAAAAAATGGTTGATAGTGGTATTTTACCAAGTGATACAAGAAGCAATTATTTTCAAAGTGTAAATGGGAAACTCAACATGCCCATTGTAGGTTTCTGTACGGATGAAAATTGACAAGCAACCTTCAACCGCACTCAACCTCCCGTGGTCGTGCCAGAGCAGTTGATGTTGAATGTGTGTGGCTAACTATAGGAGGATCTGTGACTAAGATCTGGTAGTGTGATCTCTTGGTAGCTGAGTTGGCAATGGGTATATTTAGAGGCTATGAATGGGTAGCGTAAATTCCCTATGGTTTGTTTTCCTAACTTGGATCTAAGTGTTAAACTAGTTTGAAGTGTCCATATAAACTGAATGAAATTAACAATCTATGCTACTACTAGAAGGAAACTAATCTAAACAAATCACAAAACTGAAATATTACAATCACAAACAACAATTTTCCTGTATTCTAAATAATTAAAATATTTCTACACTAAAACTAAAAAAGAATAATGACCCAGTGTGGTTATTCACCTGTGCTGAGTGTATTGAAACTAAACTAAATTAAAACAAGAACTTTTCCAAGTGATTTACGATATGTAGAAAACCTCCTACAAATATTCTCTCCTTCAAAACCACAGGGATAGGAAGAAGGGGATCTATCATTAGGGGTTGCTATGAAAGATTCAAACCCTCTTGGAAATTAACTAATTACTTACAAATGAAAGGAAATTGATTTCTACTCTATTTGATATGATGTAACAATGATAAATTGTAAGAATGAAGGAAATCAAACAACAAATCCAACCTAGAATTCACAGAACATAGGTAAATTCAGTTGTGTAGTAATTATTCCCCTCAGTTTGTCCCTTTCTTTCTCTATGTGTCCATATGAGTCCAAGGAATTGGGAATGCAAGAACAACAAAAAGAGAAAGCGTTTGAGCAATGGCAGCTTGAAGGCATTTTGGTTGCAATGCAAGTAGAAGAGAGATATCACAAGAGATCTGAGCTTGGCTATGCAATTCCTAGTAGGATTGTGGCAGTAATACTATACAAGATACACAAAATTCTCAACCTTTTGCTTGAATACTGTAAGCATGGAATATATAACAATTGGGGCTAGAATGTGCCTTCATGCACAAGGCAAGAAGAGGCAATTCAAACTAATTAAACATATTTAAAAATAGAAGAGGGAAGGAAAACTAAGCCATCAAGACTATTTTTTATGCAATTTGGTTCACAAATGCACCCTAAAAGTTGAGTTAAGTTAAAGTACGTGTGTCAAAATCTGAATTAAGAGTTCTGAAAAAATCATGCAGGACCGTCGCCATGCGTAGGGATGCGCTCCTAGGACCATTGCCCAAGCTTGGGAAGTGCTCCTAGGACCATCACCCGAGATTGGGAGGTGGTCCTAGAACTGTCGCCCAAGCCTGGGAGGCGGTCTTGACACTAAAGGCCAAAACATGCACAGAATGAAGCGAGAAGTTGGAAGAAAGCGTGTAAAGGCTACGTAAATATTTCTAGGCTACAAATATACACAGCGAATGAGTTTTTGAGCCCAAACACCTTCTTGAAGGACATTAATCATCATTAGGGATTCTTGTAACCATTTTCCGACAATGTAGCACATACAATTTTGGGTGGGTACAGTTTCATCCATCAGAATGTTGCCTTGGTTGGTGATTGTAGCTTATTATTATGGGGGTATTAAAAAAACATCCAAACCTCTTATATTTTCCTGAGATTTTCATGTAAGTACCTACGAGGACATGGTCTATTAAAGGTTCAATCAACACTCTTGTAAAGCCATAACATGAAGGGTTAGGAGATCAATGGTGAATGCTTGAGAATCATGATGGATGGAGTCATGGGTTCAAGTACTAAGTTCTCGACAACAATTAAATAAAAACCATCTGCTTTTAAGTTCCACCTATGCATTGAAATGTGCTTTAACGAAGGGTGGCTTAAAACATATGACTGTTTGAGAAGTCATTAAAAAGAAATGAAAATAAAGAGAAGGAAACCTGCAAAAGAATACAATATAACTAAAATTTAATTCAAATGATATGTATAAGAAATTATAAGTTCTTTTTAAAGTCCGTATGTGCATTGAATTGTGCTTAGACTGAAGGGTAGCTTAAAACATACTAAATCTCTAGGACAGTCATAAAAAAGAAATGAAAACCTGCAAGAGAACATTATATGAATTGTGCTTACACTGAAGGGTAGCTTAAAACATATAAATCTCTAGACGATCATAAAAAAGAAATGAAAACCTGCAAGAGAACACTATATAAATAAAATCTTATTCAAATGATAATAATAGGAAAGGGCAGGTCTTTCTAAGGTCTACTTTGCATTGAATTGTGCTTAGACTGAAAGGTTGCTTAAAATATATAAAACTAGGCCCACCCCCACACCTGACTATGCTTATACTAGCACAATGAAGACATAGATACATACCCATGAATGGTCCAGGCACTTGAGAATGGCCACATTGATGTCACTGCTTTTCTCAATCACAGCTGCCACCTGGGTCATGTGGGCAACTGTGTCATTAATGTCACACCCCTCCTCAGGCTTGAAAATGCTGAAGGAAACCCTCACATTTAGGCTTTTCCCAATCATAGCTACCACCTTGGTAATTTGAGCAACTGCATCAGTAATGACCCCCTCCTCAAGCTTGAAAATACCAAACGAAACCCTCACATTTTGGTTTTGGCAGGTGCAACGTGGATTCGAAACAATCATTGTGTCTTCTATTGTTTGTTTCAGAACAAGAACGATTATTGTTGCAGTGCAAAATGCTTCTCACTGACGTTCTCTTCCTGTTACAGATTTATTTATGGGAAAAAAGGTTTGCCGGGTTGTGTGATACTATTATGGACAATTACAGGGATGATTGGACAGTTGATATAAAAAGCGGCTTCTGTGTGCTGGAGCCTGGCGTGTATATTTTACTGTTATGATCGTTTGGACTTGGAAGTCCATTCAAACGAAGCTTCGTTTTTGTTTCTGTGCGTGTATGAATTTCTATGGAGCAGACAGTCTCGTACTGATTTCTTTTTGGATGGCGGGGGAGCGGAAGAAGTTTAAAATAAGCAGTTGGCGACGGAGGTTGATTGATAAATGGGTGCACTAATAAAATTCAGGTGGGAGGTTTAAGGATTCTAAAATAAACAGATAAAATAATATGAAATCTTAGTTTTAAGGCCCGAGGATTGGGTGCAGTGGCAGGGTTTGGAAAAATAAAATCTATATAATCTCCCTAAACTTATAGTTTGATTAAACTTCAATTTTTTTATTTTACGTTAAAATAAAAATAATTACATTGTTGATGCGATCTATAGTTTTAGTCAATTTTGATTTCTATATATGATTGTGAATTTTAAATTTACACATAATTACGCTGAAGGCGATCCCCCTATGGGAAAGGCCTTTGCGGACGTTTCTGCGATTGTGTTAAATTTGACGGTTTGACGGTCGTATGGACGTTTGTGTTTTTTCTGCCTATTTTAGCTTTTCTCTACTATTTTTAATAATTTTGTTTTTAATAATTAACAATTTTAGATTTTGTTTTTAATTAATAATTTTAGATTTTCTCTCTTATTTTTAATAAATTTTGTTCACTTAACAATTTTAGTTTTTCTCTATTATTTTTAATAATTTTTAACACATGCATGATCTAAGTATAAGAAGATAAGTGCAGTTAAGATAGTTGTTAGAGCTAAAAATAGAAAATATGTGAGCTGGGCAAGCCCATATTTATCCAGGTAGGAATGAATCAGCTATTACAGATACATAGGAGTCATATCACAAAAACTGAAGGCATGTAAGCGATGAACAAAACCAAGAAGTCGGATTGATGTTTCAGACACTTCTTCTAGATTGGTAAGTTATGCTCCAGACACCTTTACATGGTTCCTTTAAGAATTTGTGGATGAAGCATGAGTGTAGTTACTATTTATGTGAGGGTTTAATCTTTGTTGTTTAAAATAATGTGTTTTTTGAATCTCATTTTAGACCACCATGGGTAAGACATTTAGGGTAAGAGACAACTGCTTCAACCTCTTTATCCGAAACAATATCACAAGAAAATATTTTATGTCTATCCTCAAGCTATACATAGAAAGAAAGTAATCGAAATAGTGAACAACTATGATAATTCCTTTTAATTGTTCAATAGAAAGCAACTTGATATTTTATAGCATCTTTGAAGTGAGCTGAATATGGAAAATGTAGACACTTAAAATTGGTTACTCAATTTAGTGTCCCTCTCATCCATTTACTTGCTTAGGTAACCTGGGGCACGTTTACGTCACCAACTATCCCCTTGGGATATTATCCAATTTGTGATTTAATCACTTACTCTAAATTTAATTCACCCCATCATATCTTACCCATGAGTGATTAAATATTAAATATTTAATTACGCTTCTTCCCATGCATCTTAATCACTTATCTACCCCAAATTTATTCTATCTATGTATCACATCTATTTTTCCTCTTCCCTAAGCGGGATATTTCCCGTATTCAGGGTAAGTCTTATCTTTCTTGAAATCGCTCATTTTGGCCATCTCGGGAGTCTATTCCGCGATCGGCGCCGACCCATATGGTCGGCGCCGATTTTCTAGGAGCGGCGCCGATTATAAAAGCAAGTCCAGAACTCAGTTCTAAGGACCGAAGAGAGAGCGAAAAAGTGAACAGATGAAAAAAGGAAGCACTTACGCATGAACAGAGAGCGAGAGAGACACAGGCTGTAAGAAAGAGAGATCTTTTAGCATCAAGGGTGTCAAGTAAGGGCAGATCCTGTCCGAATCAATCCCTGAGAGGAGCACCGTTACTCTGCCCACATCACGTCAACATCGCACACAACCATCTATCATCTGGTGACTCTGTTCCAGTATCTCGCCAACTTCGGCACATCCAGCAGACCACATTCACCTTCTAATTCCTGAATCTTATCGCACAGTCCCTGATTGATCGATCTGCCTTTAGTCGACGCCGATCTCACCCAGTCGACGCCGATTCATCTCAATCGACGCCGACCACATCAGTCGACGCCGATTCTACCAAGTCGACGCCGATTTCCCTGCAGACAGGTAAAAGGACACAGGTAACACAAATCCCGCATTATTTCATAGTTCCCTGTTTTCTGTACTTTCTGTCTGCTGTTTAGATTCTGTCTTATTACTGCAATCAGAAAATCTAGCTTTTTACTTACATCTTTTATCATGTATGCTTCTTTTCTTAATTGAAAACGTGGACTGACATCCGCCGAGGAAGCTTATCGCTTCCCGGACCCGCTTCTCGGGCAGTCCACCTAAATATCTCTTAACGCCGTCTTTTTCTGTCAAGCATCGGTGTCTTGCAGGTTACTCGGATCTATTGTGCGAATTGCTCGTGTGCGCCCGTCTTATCTACATCGGCTTCCTCATTCGTCTACATCTTCGGATCTTATCCATCAGGTATCGATTTTATTGGAGTTTTTCAGGGTTTTTGTGTTTAGTTTGGTGCATTAACTTGGACAGGTAACAAGCGCGAAATCCTTGATCTACATTCTGGCATGCCCGGTGGGATGAACCAAAGTCCCTTATTGGTAAGTTCATTTCTTTTTTAGTTTTGAGCTTTGTTCTTTTTCTTCACTGATTTCTATCAGTTCTGCTGGAGCATCTCTTTTCATCATTCCAATCTTGCTTTTTATGCGGAATCGTTATTCTGAAATTTTTCTATTTTCTTAGAATAGAAATTTTTCGTTTCACCATTATCCGGATATATCTTTCTGGATTTTTGTTTGGTGTTTGCTTAACCTCTTCTTGCGGAGCACTTTGCTTGTTCGTGGGATTGTTCGAGGGGAAGAGCTCAACAACGCGCTTTTTGAAGTCCACACACCTTGGAGAGCTAAATCTACAGGTATTCCTCTTTTACGGTGTTTTCTCCTTTTTAGGATTTCTTTGTCGGTTGCATATCACATCCAAACACTTCAATTTTTGGTGCTTAAAAAGAACTTAATCGCATTTGGGAAAGAATCTGTTTGACTTGTCTTCATCGAAATCAAACACTTCGTTTTTAAGTGCTTAAAAAGAACTTTTCCTTTGTCATTGCTGCATGTTTTTCATCTAGTTTTAATTAGGCTGGAAAATTGATCAAAATCGGTAGTGACACTATTTGATTTTTATTTTTCACCCTTGCACACAAAGCCAAAATCACTAGGTATAAAGCATTTAAACAAAAATTCCTTCCCTGGCCTCGCCTACTTGGAAGTGATATCCAAGAGGAAGAGCCTACGCGGTACTCGGGCCGCGCTATAAATTCACGAAAGATTTTGGTATATATTGGCAAAGCACCCGACTCCCTTATCGCAGCGGTGTGTGAAGTGCGGGGGTAGGCCCCTATATCAAGCCACGTACCGGTCTTTTACTGAAGTGCCTTCGGGACTCCTCACCAAACATTACCCAAACCATCCTTAGTTTGGCTATCTGAGTAGTTCCTGTTCTAAAAAGCCTTCCCTAACATTTTCTTTTCTTAAAAGCATCAAAATTTAAAGGAGATAATCACTTGCGCTGCTTGAATTGTCTGTGCATTAGTTAGGTCAATCTTCTTTTCTGCGTGTTTATGACGGTTATCACTCGGTCACAATCTAGAAGAATGGCTCAACTGGTTCCTTCTTCCTCCGAGATCACCACTAGTGTGGAGGTTTCGGCACCCCCCCAATCTTCCTCGGGACCGCTGTTAGTTGGTTCCCCATCCTGGTCATATAATCCTTTCTATCAAGCCAAAGCAATCCCATCACGTCCAGCTTCCCCTAGTCCTTCGGAAATATCATCTGGCTCGGAGTATGTTCCCCGCGGGGATCCTGAATTCCAGGCATTCCTCGACCGCAATCCGATAGCCCTCATGGACTACCTAGTACACAAGTCTATTCAAATATCTGATCAAGGACCACCAATCCAACAAGTGTACGATTATCCTCGTGGATCACCCCAGGCCTTTGTAGAGCAGTTTGCATCATCTCTCTTGCCTCGAGTCACGGAGAAGGGCGAGGCCCCTATGCCTCCCTTTTCTCTTCCACCTACCATATCGACTAGTTCTCAAATAGTCTTACCTATTCCTAACACCGCAGTTACCTCGAATATTCCACAACCTACTTCTGAGAGGCCTTCTGCCCTGGCTATAATGAATGCGTCTGCACACCCGCATATTGCTGTTAATTCATCTATGCCCTCCATCGTGTCCCAAGGTCAGTACCTCTTCATGAGCCAACCCCCTCCGAATAGTCAGTTGGCTCCTACTTCTCGTCCTCTAGGGGGTCTTTCTTCCAATGTTCCAGCAACTGTGACCTTCGCCCATCCTCTAACATCGGCACCCTTAATACCTAATCCGGCAGTAGAAGGCCCCTTTCAGGTCTTGTTCCCCAATATGTCCAATCAAGTCGGCACTCATGTTCCTCAATCTGTCCCGATCCAATCAACAAACATAGGAGTCCACCAATCACAGGCTCCATCCGTCATCCAACCTTCATTTTCTCAATCACTTATTATCCCACAGCCTGCCTATACGCAAGCTACTTCACAGCAAATACCCCACCCGGTGTCACCCAGAACACCTGGTTATTCCTCTTATCATCCTATCCATCAACAGATGAATCCCCCGTTGACACCTCAACAACATCCACCATTTGCTTCTTATGTAGGACATACCAATGTGCCTCCTCCTCAATCTGACGTGGTTCAAATTCTCTTCAAGAAAATCGCAGACTTGGAAGCCTCCACAAAAGGGGTTCGTCCTTCATACTCCTTTGAAGAAGTGTGTAATGAACCCATTCACCCCTCAGTGGCTTTCAAGCCTTATCCTCCCCAATGGGAACTTCCTAAATTTTCAAAATTTCATAGTCGGGAAGACCCTCAACAACATTTGCGAGCATTCAAACATGCTTGCTACCTCATAGTCCAGGATCAGGAGCTTATGCTCCGTACCTTTCCTATGTCTCTAGCAGGTCCTGCTTTAGACTGGTACAATAACATTCCTCAACATTCCTTGTTTTCTTTCTCTCAATTGGCCCAGATGTTTGTTGAAAACTTTTCAATAAATATCGCGCATAAGATCTCGATCACAGATCTTTATAACATTCGCCAATTCGATGATGAGTCTATTGCAGACTTTGTCGCTCGTTGGAGAGGGATAATCAACCAATTGTCTTTCTCCCTTCCTCAATCCCAACAAATCGAGTTGTTTACTCGATCTTGTGCTAATCACATTTCTTCCACTTTAAGGATCCAAACTTTTCATACCTTTGAAGAAGCCTTCACGATGGCACGCAAACTTGAATCTCGCGCCATTGAGCAAGGGAAGCTAAAACTTCGCTCTAAATCTAAACCAGATTTTTCTCGGTTTACCAAACCAAATTCTTCCCCTTCTAAAGACAAAAATCAAGGATCCACCAACGCTATCGTATTAAAAGCATCACGAGCCGATAACACTCCTAATCAAACACCACGAAGAGACTCCTCATCTTCTCGAAAAGGGACTTCATCATCTCGATCCTTCGCTCCATTGGGGGAATCATATGCCTCTATCTTAGAAAAAATGTTGGAAGTTCGCATGATCGAACTTCCCCCCATTAGGGATATTGATGAAAGCCGAGAACGCCCATTCTGGTATAGGGAAAATGATTTCTGTCCTTATCATAGAACCAAAGGTCATGACATTGAACGATGTCAGACTTTCAAAAATCTTGTCCAGAAATTCATTGATAAAGGCGAGCTCATTCTGGATAACCCAAATGCTCCCCCAAATCAGGCACTCGATGTTTTTAAACAACCTTTTCCCAATCATGCTCCGAACCATAATGCTTCAGAGTCTCAAAAACCAAACACCCACACTATCAACTTCATCTCTACTGAAGAATCTTCTTCTGAAACCAAGCCATCTGCGAACACATCAATCGAATCAGAACCTCCTTCCACTTCATCAATCACTGGAACTCCACCATCTTCAGATAGCCCGTCTTTGAATATTCCTACATTACTAAGCACGGAGTCATCTCTCTCCGCTCCTTTGTCTGACCTTCCATCCATACCCGAGACAGTGTCATCCTCATCTGTCTCATCGTCAGACATTCTTTCAATACTCGAGGCAATTACATCCCTTCGAGTTTCCACTGCAGACACATCTACTTCTGTTGCTCCCATTCCCGCTGCAACTATGCCCTTGGTGAACGTACCTATAATTGTGCCGACTTCGACGGAAGCGTCTTCGATTTTGACCCTTCCTATCTCTTTTCCTACAGTAGTTTCACCCATGATTACTGCATCAGAAGTAGTCCCTTCGCAAGGAACTGCTTCTTCATCACCCCCTTCTTCCATCACTAATGTTACTTTGCCTATTAAAGAAAAATCAAAAGAAGTAGTACCAACACCTATACGCTCGGTTCCGGAACCTAAACCGAGACAACCAAAATCTAACATTACACCATCAGTATCTCCCCATTTGCTCCCCCCGAAAAGGTTACAATCACCTTATGCCGTTGAAGTTGTCACCATCCCTGAAAAAGGAAAGCCCATATTTCGGACCATCAAGACTCTTGGTGCTCTTCCACAAAAATCTCTCTCTACGCCTCATAAAAGATTGGATTTATCCCGCTGAGAAGGCGTCTTCTTCTACACACTTATCAAAACCATCATCTTCTTCTACAACACATTCTTCACCAATACCCCGAAAAGTAGACTTACCTACTAAAAAGACGTCACCTCTTCTATCAGGATCATCATCTTCATTACCAAAAACCAAGGCACTCTATGTTCCTCCGATTACACCTACTTTGGGAGCTTCTTCCTCATCTAAATCGACATTATCTAAATCATCAGTAAATTCGACCAAGCAACCCCCTTTGTCTCCAAAGACCGCAAAATTTGTCACATCTCCATCATCTTCAAAATCTATTTTAGGGGCTCCTCCTCCACCAAAGTCAATCATGTCTCACTTACTCCCATCTCAAGTGCCCAAGACTGCTCCTCCAAATGTCCAAACAAATAAGAGGATCCCTAAAAAGACTGTTAAACCTAACATGCAAGTTCTTTTACCTCGGCAGTCGGTTAATGTAAAAGAACCACCTTCATCATCTCTGTCCTCATCTTCGTCTACCGGATTCTACACCGAAATCCTTCATCAACTTATCCAATCTTCATCCATAACCCTTCCTCCGATTAAACCTTATAACCCTAAAGGAGTGAAACCTACCTGGTTTAACTCTGATTTGATTTGTGCTTACCACCGTACCCCGGGTCATGATACTGAGGGATGTAAAGCTCTTCAAGCTGTTGTGAACAACCTTTTGGAAGAAAGCGATCTTTTGCTGGAGGAGGAGGAACAAGTACCTCCTGTCACCTTAGCCCCATCTGAGCCCCAACGATCCACTCAGACCTCTAGTGGTTCCACTCCACTTGATCTTCCACCTTCTCAAATTGACACAATCCATATCGCCACTAGAACCCAACACTATGATAACCCATCTTCATCTTCAGCATCTCGACCACGGGTTGTCATTTCTGCAGCCCCTGAAGGCGTTTCTCCTTCCTCATCAGCCCCACGACCCAGGGTCTCTATTCGTGCTGCACCTCGGGCTCAAGTTCCCGTGTCTGTTGAGGAGAGTGTTATGAAACAACTCACCCAGGCTCCGGTCAAAATGTCTCTTTTTGACCTCATCCAATCCTCTCCACAACATCGCCAGGCTCTAATCGATAATCTGCGTCGCATCGCAGTGAATTCCGATGAGCCCCAGCCCTTCGAGTTGGTTGTTGGATTGAATGGACCATCAACCGCCATTTCTTTTGAAGATTCAGAAATTCCTCCTCTTTCTTCAGAGGATTTGGAGGCTCCCCTCTTTATCACAGTCCAAATCAATAACACTACCTTAAAACGTGTTATGATCGATAGTGGAGCTGCACTCAACGTCATCTCCTCGCACACGTTTGAGCAACTTAAGTTACCGAAGAATGTAGTGTCACCCCCGCCTTTCGCCCTTCGATCATTTAACGATCAGCTAGCAGTTACTTTTGGAACTGTGGTCTTACCCATTCGAGTAGGTAAGAAGCTGCTTCATGAACTCTTCTACATTGTCGAAGGAAAATTCCACTATAATATGATCCTCGGACGCTCCTGGATTCACGCAATGCATTGTGTCCCATCCACCCTCCATCGATGCTTAAAATATCAATATGAGGGCAAAATATATACTCATCCAGGAGATCCTTTTCCTTCCGCACAATGCGACATGACCACAAGATCTGCCCCTTTAAAAGAAAATGCATGTTCTCCTGACGGGGCCTCATCTTCTTCCATACCTGCAACCAAACTACCGGATTTACAAAATCTAGAAGAGACATTGCAGCGTTTCTCACTAGGAGAGCTTCCTCTCTTTTCTTTTGATGCCCATCTCAAACCTAATGAGTATGGTAGACCAGACAAACAACCTGAATATCAACCAGGTCTCGGTCGCATCGTCACCATTGGTCTGCCCAATCAACAGACTAATTTCATCTACGGTGGTCTTGATACGCCTCACTATCACCCAGATTCTCCTCCTAGGACCAAACCTTACTTAACAGGGTTTGATTATCTACAGAATCCCACGTTTGCAAAAACTTATCTATATCGATGCGCGTGGAAAGGCTTTGGCCTGGGAAAATATGAACAAGGTATACATGACCTCACATCCATTCCCACTCTCATGCCACATCAAAAATTTGGTTTAGGATTTAAACCCCTTTCAAAAGCCACCGTCACTATTCTTGATGAGCCTCTTCCTACTGAGGAACCATCTTCTCCCGCTAAGTCAGAAACATCACTTGATGTGGACGACGACATTTCCATCCCGTCTAACTTTTTTTTTTTATCAATACCATTTCCTTAGGGCCGTTAGCCTATGAGACTAACAATCGGTCCGCTTCTATACCATTAATCTTCCCTGAAATAGTTGGAGACGATTCTCCTACTATCAACACTATCCACTGTGTGGATGACGATTCCGTCCTCACCTATCTGGGGGCAGAGGATTCATATCTTCCCAAGACTATTCCTTCTGACTCGTCTACGCTTCTCAACGAGGCCACTATCGACCTTAATATAGGGACTTCTGAAGACCCTCGCATCATTAAGGTCGGCCAATCCCTTAATCCACAGGAGTTAGGAGATTTTACCACTTTTCTTTCCAAACATCGCCAAGCCTTTGCTTGGTCATACGAGGATATGCCAGGACTCGATCCCGATATTGTGGTCCACAATATCGTTACTCTTCCCAACATCAAACCAGTTAAGCAAAAATTACGTAAAATGCACCCTAGAGTAGCCCTTCTTGTTAAAGAAGAATTACAGCGCTTGCTCTCGGCTAACTTCATCCAACCCATCGATTATCCACAATGGGTGTCCAATGTAGTACCAGTAACTAAAGCTACTGGGAAAATTCGAATTTGTACCGACTTCCGGGATCTTAATCTTGCTTGTCCAAAAGATGATTTTCCTCTACCTAATATCGACCAACTCGTAGATTTAACTGCGGGTCATGAGATGCTTTCTCTTATGGATGGTTTCTCTGGATATAATCAAATTCTCATCGCACCAGAAGACCAACATAAGACTTCTTTCATAACTCCTTGGGGGACCTTTTGTTATCGTGTCATGCCTTTTGGTCTTAAGAACGCAGGAGCAACCTATCAACGAGCAATGACCTACATCTTCCATGATCTCTTACACAAAACTGTGGAGGATTACGTTGACGATCTCCTCGGTAAATCCAAACGTCGTCAAGATCATCTTTTCATCCTTGCACCTCTCTTTGAGAGGCTTATCCGCTTTTGTCTTCGTCTAAATCCATCTAAGTGCGTGTTTGGCGTTCTCACTGGTAAACTTTTAGGTTTTATCATTTCCATTAGGGGTATTGAAGTGGACCCCGCAAAAATAAAAGCTATCCTTGAGATGCCTCCCCCTTCTAACTTAAAGCAACTCCGCAGTCTCCAAGGACGTCTTCAGTCAGTGCGTCGTTTTATCTCCCAATTGTCAGACCGTTGTCAACCTTTTCACCATCTCCTCCGTAAGAATGTTCATTTTGAATGGGATGAGCATTGCCAAAAGGCCTTTGATGATCTCAAAGCTTATCTTCTTTCTCCACCTGTGCTTACACCTCCACGCGAGGGGGAGCCTTTCTATCTTTATATCTCTGTGACTGACCATGCTCTGGGAGCCATGATTTCGCATCGGGACACTTGTGGTAAAGAACAAGCTGTCTATTACATCAGTCGTACCCTCCATGAGTATGAGACACGTTACTCCGAAGCTGAAAAACTATGTTGTGCTCTCTTCTTCGCAACTTCTAAGCTTCGTCATTACCTCCTTAATCACAAAACTTACATTGTCACAAGTGTCAATCCACT
Organism: Taxus chinensis; assembly: GCA_019776745.2. NCBI lineage: Eukaryota > Viridiplantae > Streptophyta > Pinopsida > Cupressales > Taxaceae > Taxus > Taxus chinensis. The sequence continues at coordinate 160,633,924 of CM034152.1, read as the reverse complement.
TAAGACGATTCATGCAAAGCCTTATCACAATGATCGTATCACTCGTTGGCTTATGCTCATGACAGAATTTGACCTCGAGTTTATCCCGCAAAAGTCTATCAAGGGTCAGGTTATTGCAGATCAATTAGCTGATGCTCCTCTTCCGGACACTCAAGACCCCCCTGCTCAATTCCCCGATGAAAATATCCAACAAATTGATTTTGGTCTATCTCCATTTAAAGTAAAGCTCTTCTTTGATGGATCCAAATGCCAGCAAGGGGGAGGTGCAGGTTTTGTGATGATTCCTCCTTGGGGTACGCCTATCCCAGTCGCACACAAGTTGAACTTTGAGTGCACCAATAATATGGCTGAATACGAAGCTCTTGTCTTAGGTCTTCAAAATGCCATTAATCTCGGCGCTCGTCATATTGACATCTTCGGTGATTCTGAACTCATCGTTAATCAAGTCACGGGCGTCTATCAATGCAAAAATGATATCCTTCAAAAATATCGTGATATCGTTCTCGTTCAACTCCAATCTTTTGATAAGTTCACTATCCAAGCTATTCCTCGCACTGCAAATCGATTCGCAGATACAATGGCCTCATTAGCCTCACTTATCCCGCCTTTTACCGAAGACTCGCGTCTTTATGTGGCTGTGCAACGATTAGATCAACCATCTCATCTTGAGCAACTAACTTCGATCAATGCTGTCACAACCCATACTCAGGATGAGTGGTATCAACAGATAGTTGATTATCTATCTCATTCGGTGCTTCCTCCAGATCTGACTTCCAATGGTAGAAGGTCTTTTATCCAACGCGCCAATCGCTATACTATTCTAGGCGGCCTTCTTTACAAACGCGGCTTTGATGGTATTTTGCTTCGGTGCCTCAAAACCCGTGAATCATCTAAAGCCATCCAGGAGGTCCATGACGGTATCTGTGGTGGACATTTTAGTGGCTTAGCTGTAGCCAAGCGCATTTTACGTTTGGGATATTATTGGCCTTCTCTTAATCGAGATTGTTGTGAATACACTAAGAAATGCGTCAAGTGTCAGCAACATTCCAATCTCACACACATCCCTAGTCAAGCTTTGCAACCTGCGGCGGATTTGTGGCCTTTTTCGCAGTGGGGTCTTGATCTTATTGGTCTCATCAATCCCCGTTCTTCACAGCGTCATCATTCTATCATTACTGCCACTGAGTACTTTACTAAGTGGGTAGAAGCTATCCCTCTTTCTTCAACAAAGGCTAAACCCATAGTTGATTTCGTCTATCAACACATCATTTGTCGCTTTGGCATTCCACATAAGCTCATCACAGATAATGGTAAGTCTTTCAAGAACGCTGATTTGCAGAATCTCTGCAACGCTTTCAACATCAAGCTCAGTTTTTCTTCTCCATACTATCCTCAAGCTAATGGTCAGGCCGAAGCGTCCAATAAAACTTTGCGTAATATCCTCGCAAAGGTAACTAGTCGAGCTGGTAGGGATTGGCATTTACATATCCCTTTTGCTCTCTGGGCTTATCGGACTAGCATTCGTACCCCTACTGGTGCTACTCCCTTCTCTCTCGTCTATGGGTCTGAGGCTGTCCTTCCTTTGGAAGTCCAAATCCCATCTCTCCGTGTTTCTCTCAGAGAATTTGTCTCCGATGAGGATTATCGTCAAAATCGTCTAGCACAACTTGAATTATTAGATGAGCGGCGTCTCAACGCTCTTGAGCATCATCAGGTCTATCTTGAACGTGTCAAGCGTGCTTATAACAAGCACTTGCAACACCGTGACTTCAAAATTGGTGACCTTGTTCTTAAGGAAAATCAAAATGTCACTACACTCGAAAGAAGTCAGCGGGGTAAGTTTGCTCCCAACTGGATGGGCCCGTACATTATCACTCATAAATATGGGTCTGGGGCTTATCGTTTATCTTCCATGGATGGTATACCTGAAGCGGAACCTCTTAATGCTTTGCATTTACGGCCCTTCTACTGTTAAAATCTATCTTACACAAATCTAGTCGCAACACAGATCTTTCATCCGTCCTAATAACCAGTCATCTACTTTCGTGGTGATTCGAAATTGTGTGGTTCTCCGCCTATTGCCTCGTTTACCTTAAATATGAGTATCGCGGCTCTACTCATTGCACGTTTCTTTTGGATATGTTCCTCCTCATGGTAGGAATACCTTAATCACCACTTCATCCGTCCCAAGTACTTATCTTAATCGGATCTACTCGGGGCATGAGTGCATGTTCTTCTATGTTCTCTTCCCCTCCATCTGATCTATCTAGGTCTAAACTCAGCTTCTTCCAAGAAGAGTTTCAAAAAAAAAAAAAAAAAAGATGCTATCCAAAAGATAGACTGATCCCTTGAAGGACAGCTATCCATACATTATCAAGTGAATCAAAAAGAAAATAGATCATGCCCTCGAAGGATGACTATTATCAAAAATTCTAAAAATATAGACCATACCCTCGAAGGATGGCTATCATTAAAATTCAAAATACAGACCGCTCCCTTGAAGGACGGCTGTTCCTCAAAGAAATATTCAAGGCTTCTTGATCAGTCTTTTAATCAGTTTATACACTTTTTTAGCATCACTGAAAGACTTCCCGTATCGATCAGTCTTTCCATATCAAGCAAACTTCCCGCATTGATCAGTTTGCTTTTCTGCCAAAATCATGAAGCTGAGATTTAAGACCTTTTGTCGATCATATGGAGAATCCTATTTTCCTACTATGGACATGTATTCTGTCCCTTGTAAATTCCGACAAGATACTTACTTTTCTTTCCGTTTCTATCCTAGATCTGGTTTGCGACTAGTTAGTGTCAGGTTTATTTTAATCTTATATAGGGCCTTGTATGCTTGGTCTTTCGGTTTCCTATCTGGATTTTATCTATGGTCGGTTGGAAGTCCGACTTATCTTTTTTTTCTTATCCGAGTATCTTCTCTTCTAAGTCAAGGTTGTTTCCATTTACATCTTTGGCTCTTGCAAAGAGTATTCCCCATTTCTTTGTCTTGCATCCAGTTAAATTGACATTTCACATGTTAATTCAATCAAAATTTATCTTCTATCTAAATTCATCTTATCTATCAAAACATCTATCTGTATTCATTTCTCATTAAAATTACATCCATACATCAAACACATCTATCTATCTATCCATCAAAATATCGAAAAATATGTACATCCAAGGTACATTACATCTACCTATATCTAATCCATACATCAAACACATCCATCTATCTATCCATCAAAATGTACATCCAAGGTACATTACATCTATCTATATCTAATCCATACATCAAACACATGTACATCCAAGTTACATCACATCCATCTATCAAAGTTGTATCCACATATCAATCTATCTAATCACATCTATTTCTATCATCTATCCAGTCAGTCTATATCTATCCAATCACATCTATTTTATCCTCTATCAGTCTATATCTATATCCATCTATCCATGTATATCAAAATTAAAAGCATGCGTACAATTATATGACAAATAACATGATGAATCTATGTATACATGTGTGTCTGTACAAAAAGGGGTGGCTTTCAATCAAGCCATCTATACAATGCCTTCCAATCGAGGCTACATCACTATACAGATACAAAATCTATCAATCTCTATATAGTAAAGTCCGATGCATGGAGGACACTATCTCCTCCACCCTCCTCTGCACCTGGCTGTCTCTCCTGGCCGCCGCCTATCGAGCTCGATGCACCTGCTGCTGGAGGTCTCTGCGCACCTCGATCTCTCCCAGTGCTCCCACCACCTGAGGCTCCGCTCGCTGTAGCCGTCGCTGCTCTCCTCCTCGCCCCGTACCGAGGCACATCTGGGGCATGCTGCGCTAGGGCATCCTCATAGTATCTCACCTCAGCGAGGAGAGACTGGTATGTGCTCAGGCTCACAGTACCCGGTGCTCGTAACGATGCTGCTGGTGCTGCTGGGGCTGCTAGCGCTGCTGGTGGTGCTCCTCCTAGGGTCGTGCCCTGTGTACCGGACTCTGACGTGGCACCGGTCTCTCCATATTTGGCCCTGAGGGCCTCCCTATGTCGAAAGTAGCGATCCCTCTGCTGGATCGCTGTATCTCACTCCTGGCGAGCGGTGTCTCTCTCCACAATCAGGGCATCCCTCTCCTCTGTCAAAGCCCTGATCTCCTCCAGAGCTACCTGATGTGTCTGTGTAAGGGTGGCATGCTCTCCCTCTAGTCTATCCAGCATCGCAGCTATGTCCTCCTCGTCAGCATCTATAGATGGCGGGAGATGTCGTGGTAGCTCGGTGTCATACCATGCTGCGTAACCCTCATCTACCCCTGCGTCATCATCGCTGTCTGTAGAGGGTGGGGCCTCTCTCAATGGGTCTGCCGGGATCAAAATCGGCAAATCCGTCTCCCTGCTATCCCGCCTATATGGCGTGTAGGTGGTCGGCACTGTCTGTACTAGGCCGAACTACCTCAATATCCGCATAAACGGGACTCGCTCCCACATATCCGGCCTACGGCCCCTGACCACCCGGCTCCGTCTCAATGCTACCAAGTGGGCATCCTGACCAGCCCATGTCAGAAATGCCCGATATGGCCTCCAGATGACCTGATCTGGTGTCAGCATCCTGAAATGCTCAGAGTACCACTCGGCCGATCTACCTGTATCCCCTGCGGCCATGTCAGCCTGCCATCTCTGAAATCCATAATCAATCCCTCCCACTCCTGTTGGCATCCAAGGAAGCCCGGATGGCCTGATCACCGCTATGTGCTCATATGCCCAGCAATGGAGCACAAAACTGACGTCAATCCCTGTCCTCCGGCCAGTGGTGTACATCCATAGCTCATGATATATCTGAGCTATCAGGGCATCAGCGAAGGCAAAAACCTGTCTGTACTGCAGGATGTCGCAAACACAGTCTAACAGTAACAATGGGAATCTCCCACCTCCTGAATCTGGCAGGGCAAAGTAGGAGATAGCCATCTGAATCAAGGCTATCCACCTACTCCGAGGGCTATCCTGCCTGTACTGTGAGGCTATCCTCACTGCCCCAGATACTATCTCTGAGTCATCTGCCCTGTCTCTGTATAATCGCACTAGGGCCCTCTGCTGCTGCTCTCGCGGTGTGATCTCAATCGGGTCCCCAGTGATCGGCAGTCTCAGAATCCTGAATATATCCTCATGGGTGATGGTCATCTCACCCGTCTTGAACCAAAAAGTGCACGTATGGCTGTCCCACCGTCGCACTAGTGCCCGCATGAGCTCCACATCTCGTGGCACTCGTCTGTAATACCGGAAACCCCCGAGCTCGGCTAGCTCTAAATGTCACCAATCTGCATCAGTCACATCAGGGAGAATCATCTCCAATAACTCAGGAATGGCATCCCTCATATGTAGAGCCTCTCGTGCCTGCATCCACGACATCAAAAGCATAATTAGTCTCTTATTTCCCCAAATCCGAACATACAAAAAAAAATTCTATCATCATAGAAGTTATTTATCCAATCGACGTCAATTTAACATAATCGGCGTCGATCTATGTGAGTCGACGCCGATTATATCAATCGACGCCGCTCAGGCTACAATCGACGCCGATTCTACCAATCGGCGCCGACTGCCTGTCCGGACATAAACCGGACCCCGGCCTCCCAAAAACAAAAAAAAATCCAATGAACACAAAAATTCAAGTACAATGGGTTCAAGAATGACCACTTACCCCTGGTCGTGTCCTCCTGCGCTTCTGACCACTCCCAGAGGCTTCCATGGCGCTCAAAATCAGATTCTGACTCTCTCTGAATCAATCGTCACGTTGAAAATAAATCGTTTACGTTTTCCGTTCGCATATTTATATGTGCCTGGATTGGTCGGCGCCGATTTTTTGGGTCGACGCCGTTTGTTTTAGTCGTCGCCGATTAATTTGGTCGCCGCCGATTTTCCATATTTGTTTGCCATAGTGTTGATGCTTGGCTTACTTATCTATCTGATCATTGTTGTGTGCTGAATTTTGCCTTTTGGCACATCTTTTTGATATCACCATCTATTTCGGGTTTGTTCCCTTTGCATGGGACACTCGTACTTTTTGACAACTTAGAGTTAAGCGGGTCTGTAGGCTCTAACGTCGTCTCATGAGGAGACCGTCTAGTTTGTCCTACCAATGTGAATTCCTTAGGTTGTTGCCTTTTTATTTGTTTTTATGCGTCATCAATGATCAGATCTACTCCAGACATCCGACTGGGGCATCCTGCATTTTTCATCTACCTTTTTCAAACTTGGGATCGTTTGTTCTATCACCCATCCCATCCCTAGTTTGAGGGGGATCACATCATCACACATTCTTCCCCTCTTCCATCCCTTTGTTTTTGTCTCATAACCTTGCTTATCGCAAGTTACTTGACAAAAAGGGGCAAAATGTAGACACTTAAAATTGGTTACTCAATTTAGTGTCCCTCTCATCCATTTACTTGCTTAGGTAACCTGGGGCACGTTTACGTCACCAACTATCCCCTTGGGATATTATCCAATTTGTGATTTAATCACTTACTCTAAATTTAATTCACCCCATCATATCTTACCCATGAGTGATTAAATATTAAATATTTAATTACGCTTCTTCCCATGCATCTTAATCACTTATCTACCCCAAATTTATTCTATCTATGTATCACATCTATTTTTCCTCTTCCCTAAGCGGGATATTTCCCGTATTCAGGGTAAGTCTTATCTTTCTTGAAATCGCTCATTTTGGCCATCTCGGGAGTCTATTCCGCGATCGGCGCCGACCCATATGGTCGGCGCCGATTTTCTAGGAGCGGCGCCGATTATAAAAGCAAGTCCAGAACTCAGTTCTAGGGACCGAAGAGAGAGCGAAAAAGTGAACAGATGAAAAAAGGAAGCACTTACGCATGAACAGAGAGCGAGAGAGACACAGGCTGTAAGAAAGAGAGATCTTTTAGCATCAAGGGTGTCAAGTAAGGGCAGATCCTGTCCGAATCAATCCCTGAGAGGAGCACTGTTACTCTGCCCACATCACGTCAACATCGCACACAACCATCTATCATCTGGTGACTCTGTTCCAGTATCTCGCCAACTTCGGCACATCCAGCAGACCACATTCACCTTCTAATTCCCGAATCTTATCGCACAGTCCCTGATTGACCGATCTGCCTTTAGTCGAAGCCGATCTCACCCAATCGACGCCGATTCATCTCAATCGACGCCGACCACATCAGTCGACGCCGATTCTACCAAGTCGACGCCGATTTCCCTGCAGACAGGTAAAAGGACACAGGTAACACAAATCCCACATTATTTCATAGTTCCCTGTTTTCTGTACTTTCTGTCTGCTGTTTAGATTCTGTCTTATTACTGCAATCAGAAAATCTAGCTTTTTACTTACATCTTTTATCATGTATGCTTCTTTTCTTAATTGAAAACGTGGACTGACATCCGCCGAGGAAGCTTATCGCTTCTCGGACCCGCTTCTCGGGCAGTCCACCTAAATATCTCTTAACGCCGTCTTTTTCTGTCAAGCATCGGTGTCTTGCAGGTTACTCGGATCTATTGTGCGAATTGCTTGTGTGCACCCGTCTTATCTACATCAGCTTCCTCATTCGTCTACATCTTCGGATCTTATCCATCAGGTATCGATTTTATTGGAGTTTTTCAGGGTTTTTGTGTTTAGTTTGGTGCATTAACTTGGACAGGTAACAAGCGCGAAATCCTTGATCTACACAGGATGTGATCAAAGGCGCAAAGGAATAGGAAGGCATCGCGCGCGGAGGTGCAAAGACAAACTTTTGGGACTTAGCCGATCTTTTAGATCGTCTATTTTTAGAAGATGGCGTGTGGAACACACAAAGCGATGCCAAGACTTGCGCGCCACGCTTTGTCTAGATTTCAAGGATCATATCGAAGCACTCTTGCATGGAAGTAATCCAAGATTAGATTCATCACTCTAAGTTAACTGTAAGTGATCTATAGATAGCATACTTGCATGTATGGCTATAATTGTAAATGGCGTGTGGCTATTATTAGCGTGTGACCTATTTTTGGCATAGTTAGCGGTGAAGGGCAAGTTCCCCACCCTATATATTAGATGAACCACCTAGTTGATAGACAGTGGTGTCAAAGGGCTAGAGATTCATGAAGTGCACGAGACTGGATAATTGTAATAGATCCATGCGCACATGACTATTATTGTATCCAACTTCTGTTTCATTGTCATGTTTAAAATATGAAGAATATTGTCTGAACCAAAGTGTCTTCTATGTGTTATCATTACATACTATTGATTTCTTGATGATTTATACGTAAATGCATGCTTTTATAGATCTGGTTCGGTATCACTGTGTAATGGTGGATTAGTTTCTAAATATATGTCTTTATCATTCCACAATGCTACCATCCTACTACAACAACCCTAAAGAGGGACCTGGTACCTTGGCGTGCTTCGGGTGAGCGCTCAGCCTGTGCTGAGTGATGTGCCAGTGTGACTAGGTGTTATCTGAGAATTCTAGGCTGCATCATTGGTTCCATTGCCGGGACCTCTTTTTCAGTTGTTTTCAGAATGGTTCACGATGAAGACATACCGGCTAACTTTGGTGAGCATTGAAGAGTGGATTCATGATCTAGAGGAAGAATACACATGAAGGTTTAGCACTGGATCTAGATTTAACACGCGCATTTGGGTAGAGCAGAATTTGTATGACAGTTTGTACGAAATCTTCTTTGCTATCTTTCCCATAGAATTATACGAGTGGTTGACTGCATACGCGTCTAAGCAGAATTGGAGGTATCACACACTTGTTTGGACACAGGAGGAATTTCAAACACTATATGATGCTGACCTGATCTGGACTCGCGTGGTAGATACCTGGTTTCGTGGTGTTCTAAACAACTATATTCTGGAGTATTCAATTTCAACTTATTCGTGCCCGGAGGTAGCGGAGTTCCAGTTCCTACGGTATCCTAGAGGGACGTATTTGCAAGGTATTCTGCTGGCAATCAAAATACTGATGGTGACATTGAACTTGGAAGATAAACCCATGGAAAGCTAAAAATCTCCACGCGCGGGGGGCAGGAACAGGATTGGTGAAAGATGGCAGACCTAGCGGCAGCACAGAAAAGGGAAGAGAGGTGGCTGAAGTATGATGAGGCACGTGAGAGGGAATTATGCAAGAAACAAGAAATTGTAGAATGGATGGTGTTGTGGAGAGAGATGGCTCATGAAGGATTTGAGGCTCATGGGGAGGAAGAAGAGCTAGAGCATCAGGAACTCCCCCATCTAGGAAAGCATGACAGAGAACCCTCTTCAGCCTCACATGGAAGTGTGCCAGCAGATATGACATGGACCATGGGTGCACATCTAAGCCAACCTGCTGACCTAGCCCTTGCGCTTGGTTTTCCAGTATCTAGTACAACAGGTAAACAAAGTTTTCATTTAGGAAGTGAAAGAGCAGAAATAAGTCAGACAACAAGTACATCAATGGCAGCATAGAAAGCTTCATTATTCTTTGGGGGTACATTTTTAGGCTCATCATCTGCACAGAATATGAGCACGCCGAGTGTGGGATTCACCTCTGGAACTGGGACTACTTCACAGACTGTAGGGGTCCAGTATAGTACCACTGTCGGGACACAGGGGAGTGCATCTACAGGCCCTATTCCAAATTTTGGAGGAGGATTGGGAGGTATGGGCAGTTCTAGTTCTGGTGGTTCAGGTGGTTTTGGAGGAAGAGGAAACCAAGGAGGTTCTGGGTCGGGTGGTCAGGGCCCGCAACAACCCCAGAACATTTATATGGAGATGTCTCTTCATCTCCCAGAGTACAGAGGTATCAAGGATGCTGTTGAACACATTCATATGTGTGAAATATTGTGGCATGTGAAAGGTATCATGGCTTCTGAGTGCAAGGAAAGTCAATTTGCTACTATGTTACAGGTGCGCGCGCACAGCTGGTATAGGAAGTTTGATCCCAATCAAACTTGTATTGATTATGCAGCATTGAAAGATGCTTTCTTAAAAGAGTTCCATATCCCAGAGTTTGAGCAGAAGAGTATAAGCGCACTTAAGGATATAAAGCAAGGCACTACTGAAAGTGTACGTGAGTATGATGCCCATTTTAAAACACTTCTATCCAAACTCTCCTATGACATTCATGCAAGTCAGCATGCACAATGGTTTGTCAGGGGATTGATTACTCCATTTCGAAGAGCACTGTCACATAAAACTTATACCAACCCGCACAAAGCATTGGAGGCAGCCCTATGTGCTGAGGAAGTTGGGAGTATTGACACTGGAGTTAGTCCATTCTTGGAGGCTCAGATAGTAGCTATGGAAAAATAGTTAGAGAAATTATCAGCAAACTCAGCTCATGAAATGCACTCAGGAATCTGGTGTACAGATTGTGAAGTGGAAGGCCACACCAAGGATAGTTTCCCTCGCAGATCTGTACATTCACTGCTGTTAGACTGTGAGATTTTCCATTTGAATCATGATGCTAGTCACTGCCCCCTACTACAACATGCGCAATCAGGAAGAATGTATCCTCTTTTTGTAAAATTTGTAGGTTAATGACCCATTATACCAAATATTGTAGACTGATTGGCCAGATCCATGATGTCATTGATATTGGGCTACGACAGGTGAGTGTGGCTGATAGTTCTAAAGGAAAGAATGAGCATCAAGATAGGGATTATAATAAAATGTTCTATGACAGGAATGAAAAAATATTTGAAGGGGTTCATGAAAGAAGATGAGGATATCAAGGTGGATATGGAGGACGAGGCCAAGGCAGGGGAAGAGGTGAATTCCCTTGAGGAACTTGCTATACATGTGGCTCACCTGACCATTATAGGCATGAATTCCCACAGAATATTTCCTGTTCATTTTGTGGAAAGGGGCATAGTTATGAAGAGTGTCTGGACTTGTATGAGCATCTCAGTAAGCAGCACAAGCAAGAAAACAAAGGCGCAGGGATGGTTAGAATCCAGCGCACAGTAGAGAATCAGTGGATGCCCAAGTTAACACCAGAACCTGAGGCAGTAACAGTCAAGATAACCACACAAGCTGAGGTGGCACGTGTGAAGAGAGGTCTTGTAACAGAAGCCGACAATCACTAGGGAGGAGGTTTTGCATGCTAGGTATCTAGATCCAGCTCATCAGAAAGAAGTCTATCAGGAAACTATGGAGGTCCTTAGAAGCCTTCAAGGTGAAATACAGGGTTTGAAAGAGCAGTCTCAGAAATTGGAGCATAAGGATACATAAAAGGCCCTGTCTGATATTGATGACATTAGAGAGGTATGTAGAACATTGCGCCAGGAGAATATTATTCCTTTATTAGGAAATTGGTTGAAGGGGAATACTCCACGTGTGGGAACTGAGACTAGAAGACAAATACTTCATGTGAATCTTCCCCCCGATAGCATTGACTATGACAAGGAGATCACTTTGAATGTTATTGTGGACGGGTGGTTGTTGAGAAATATTTTGATTGACACAGGTGCGGAAGTGAATGTACTTACATTGGATGCATGGGTACAAATGGGGAGACCCCCATTGCAGCCATCATCTAATGTATTGTTCATGGAAAATAGAACAAAAGCTACTCCCATAGGAGTTTTGAAGGATGCATCTATCACTATACAAGGGGCCAAGTTCATAGGAGACTTTGAAGTGTTAGCACTTGTGGAAGTAGATAGCTTCCCAGCTTTGCTTGGGTGCCCTTGGTGTTATGCAAACAATGCTGATTTGAGGTTTAACAAGGGGTATATCAGCTTCGAGAACAAGGAGGAAAGGGTCATAATACCATTGATAGATTGGAAATCCATACCATATGTGGAACCTTTAAGTGAAGAGGACTTGAAAAAAATCTATATACGTGTTATTCGGGACCCAGAGGTCAATGAGCCATCTAAGGAAGGAATCCTTCATTGGGAAGATTCTCAGTCAATCAGTGATACTACCAGTATTGCTTGTGATAATTGGGCTCATGGCACTTATGAACTGGTGGGGCATGAAGTTAAGCACGTGGTTGCTTGCAAAAAGGGTTTTCACTCTGTCCGATGTATAGGTCACTCAGTACCCCGATATACTGGATCCAAAGATTTGGCTGGATTCTTACAGGCCATGGAAGCAAACTGGGCTGACCAGCTTAAAAGATGAGATATGCTGTCATATACTTTGGGTGGGACAGCAGCGTGCTGGTGGGTGGTCCACAGGGATAATCTCTTAGAATGGGGAAAGATTGGGACCGCCTTATCAACCAGGTTTTCAAGAAGTAATGCACCTACAAAAATTTTCCCTTATCATGGTGATCAACCTGCTCAGCATCATATCCAGCAGTGTGAGAGACTCTGGATAGTAGGACAGGAAGCATTACCACCCTCACTTTGGGTGCATCAGTTTTATTCTACTCTACAAGGTTGTGTGCGTGCTTGGTATGTATATGCTGAATTACATCATGACACTGGCAATTGGCAAAATTTGACTATAGGGATGATCCAAACTTTTGACTTCTTCTCATCTACACCACTAGTGAACAAGGCTTTAAGCTTTATCAAGTGCTTAACCATGGGAGATAGTGGGAAAGTGGAAGAACTTATTCAGGAATTATTTGGTGAGACAGAGACAGGGGTGCATTTTGAGGATGAAGTAGATGATATCATACTACTTGAGTGCGCTTCTCTTGGAAAAAGACAAGGGGAAGTTGGTTTACATAATTGATGATGAGGAAGTTGAGCACTTGGAAGTGGATCATTCACATGGAGCACATGAAGTGTTAGCCAGTGCGGATGTAGATGCACGCATATCATGAACCTATGAAGACAACAAAGGTAAATATAGGCACAGAAGCTGAACCTAAGGAGGTGATAATTGGGGATTACTGGTCAGAATCAGAAGTGGCAAAGATCATAGAGTTACTTAGAGACTATGAGGACTTATTCCCAAGAGGATACCATGAACTTAAAGGCATGCATAAATCACTTGGAGAAATGAAGATAAAGCTCAAGGAAGGTGCACGCCCTATTAGGAAGCGACCTTATCAAATGAATCCCAATTTGTGCAAGAAAGTAAAGGAGGAAATTGACAAGATGTTGAAATCTGGGATCATTCGACCATTGGATGAGTCAGAATGGGTCAGTCCTATGGTGATAAGTATCAAAAAGGATGGTAGGATTCAAATTTGTGTTGATTATAGAGAGTTGAATGCAGCATGTGTTACAGATCCCTTTCCTATGCCATTCACAGAGGAAATATTAGGAGTGGCTGGGTGCGAGATATATTCATTTACAGATGGGTTCTCAGGGTATCATCAGGTTAGGATTGCCTTGGAAGATCAAGAAAAGACCACCTTCACTACTGAATGGGGAAGCTTTGCCTATACTATGATGCCCTTTGGATTGAAGAATGCACCTGTTGTATTTTCAAGGATAGTGGTACAAGCATTCAAGGATTTTATTCACAACTTCTTACAGGTCTATCTTGATGATTGGACCATTTATGGGCTAATTAAGGATCATTGTGACAATCTGCACTTAATGTTTGAAAGATGTAGACAGTTGAGTATCTCGTTGAACATCAAGAAGTGCATCTTTGCTACTCCCTTTGGCATACTTTTAGGACACATCATCTGTAAGGAAGGGTTGTTGGTCGATCCAGCTAAAGTTGTGGTCATTTTAGGCTTGAAAGTGCCCTCCAGTCAGAGAGAGGTGCACAAATTTTTGGGTCATACAGGGTATTACAGGAAGTTTATAAAAGGGTATGCAAAATTTTCCACACCCTTGGAAGAATTGCTCAAGGGGAAAGGTACATTCTATTGGGGGGAGTCGCAGCAGCGCGCGTTTGAGATATTGAAGAAGAAACTTACTACCGCGCCTATCTTGCACTTTCCTTCATGGGATAAACCTTTTCATGTTCACGTGGATGCCTTTGGCACAACCATTGGTGTTGTCTTAGCTCAACCTGGAGAAGGTATAGTTGATCATCCCATTTGTTTTGCTAGTAGGAAGTTGACCCCTGCCGAACAAAATTATACCACTACAGAGCATGAGGCCTTGTCCATGATATATGCCTTGCACAAATTTCGACAATATCTGTTGGCCACACCTTTTGTGTTTTATACAGATCATATGGCATTGAATTATTTGGTGAACAAGCCCATCTTACAAGGGCACATATGTAGATGGATGCTCTTATTTCAAGAGTTTGACTTTACAGTTGTGGTAAAACCAGGGAAAAGTAATTCTGGACCGGATCACTTGTCTAGAGTTCAATCAGGTGAAGAAGCACAAACAATAGAAGAGACCATGCTTGATGCATAGTTGTATAGGTTACAACACACATCAATGGAATTAGAGGACATTGTTGTCTTCCTAAGGATGGGGATGGCACCAGAAGGCATGCGGTCCTTGGAGAAAAAGCAACTTGCTATACGCGTGGCACCATTCATGTTAATTAGTGGTGATTTATACAAGATAGGTAGAGATGAGGTGTTACGCCATTGTGTATTAGAGCATGAACGAAAGGATATAATGGAGGAAGCCCATGGTGGTATTGCAGGTGGCCACTATGCAGGTGATGCTACAGTGTGAAAGATCCTACTTGCTGGTTTGTGGTGGGAAACATTGTATAAGGATTGTAAGGAGTATTGTAAGGCATGTGACCATTGTCAGCATCTAGGTCGACCAGGACAGAGGGATGAGATGCCTTTACGACCAATTACAAGTACAGAACCCTTTGAGAAATGGGTGATAGACTTTGTAGGGCCTATTTCACCAGCTGCGCGTAGGACTGGATCGCACTATATCATTACTTGTACAGATTATCTTACGAGATGGGTAGAAGCAGCTCCTACGAAGGACTGTACAGCGGCTACAACAGCAAGGTTCTTATGGGAAAATGTCCTTACCAGGTATGGCTGTCCTTTAAGTTTAACTAGTGATAGGGGCACCCATTTTCTAAATGAGACAATCTGACTTCTGTTAGATGAGTTTATGGTTGCCCACCACAAGACTACACCCTATCACCCTCAGGAAAATGGAACTATTGAGGCTTTCAACAAGATTTTGAGCCACACATTGACCAAGATTTGTGATGTGGGATGAAAATATTGGGATGAAAAAGTATCTGCTGTTCTTTGGGCCTACCGAACAACATATAAGAGATTGAACAAAGCCACACCTTTTCAGTTGGTGTTTGGCGCGGAAGCTGTCCTTCCTATAGAATTCATGTTACCTTCATTGCGCATTGCACACGCTAGAGGTCTAGCTGATGAGAAAGCTTTGGAAGAACGGATTGAGAACATGGTTCAACTGGATGAGCACCGGGCCATAGCACGTTGGAGTCAGAAACAGGAGAAAGCACGCACCAGAAAGCATGGCATGATAGGCATATCTGGGATAAGAAACTTGCGGTCGGACAAATGGTACTTCTGTATGACTCTAAGTTTTTGCGCCATCCAGGGAAGCTCAAGGTGCATTGGTTGGGGCCGTATGTTATAACTCACATACTTGAATCAGGTGCTTTCCAGTTAGAAGCAATTGATGGAACATGGCTGCCCGGTTACTTTAACGGGAGTAGGTTGAAGCCCTACTATAAATAAATCTTCTTGGTGTTTGTAATAAGGCAGTGTTGCCAGATAGATTAGGTTTCCTTTTCTACATTTCCTTAATGTGCTTCTTTCATCGTCACTATGATCTATCAATTTAGTTCTTGTTTTTGTGTAATAAGCATGCTTGCGCACATGAAGCTAACTACAACATGAATCATGTTGATGCGCAGAGGACTGCACATACTTTTAGTATGGGGTGGATTGTTGGGGACTCCTAGGTATAATGTTGTGAAGATTGGAAGGTATAATGTTGCGGATGTTGAGGAAGTAAGCTACTAAAGGTGAATTACAAAGGATTGCTTCTCAAAAGTAACCAAGGATGGAGATGAATGAAGGAAAAATATAACGCGAGGTAAGCGATAGCCATGATAACTACCAGGAGAAGGTGTAGTGATGAGGTACTCGGGTGCTAGAGGGCGCACTGAAGAAAATTCTGCGACCAGAAGGTAGGAAGGCATGCTAGAAGGTTATAGTGGTGGCGTGAAGATGTACCATGCGGAAATGACAAAATTGAGCAATAAATGAGAAATATTTGGTAGGTGGAGCAATTAATGCATCAAAAAAATTGAAAATCTATATAAGGATGGGATGCAAATTCATTTCTACCCTTGCAACTACGAGAATTCGATGAAGAGCTAAGTGTGAAGAGTTGAGTAAGTGATTCAAGGTGTGAAGAGGGTGAAACCAAGCGTGGAAGGTAGATCTGTGTATTGGAGAAGCTTGTATCCCCATAGGAGAAGGGTTTGAATGAAGCAGATTGACAGAGCAGAGCTAGGGCACGTGATTTTGTGATTACAATCTAGGGCACGGTTGAATCGGGTAAGGGTTTGAAGTAAACCATTTAAGAATTACAGAAGAAGGTGTAGAAACACAACACAAAGGGAAGAATGGCTCCAAAGAAGGAAGCAACAACAACAAAAGGAAAGAAGAAGGTAGTAGTGGAAGAGGAGGAAGAGATGACTCCTGAGAGAAATTTTTCAGAGATGCAGTATCCTGAAGAAGTAATTGTGGGCCA
The DNA here is from genome assembly GCA_019776745.2 of Taxus chinensis. Taxonomy (NCBI): domain Eukaryota; kingdom Viridiplantae; phylum Streptophyta; class Pinopsida; order Cupressales; family Taxaceae; genus Taxus; species Taxus chinensis. Next base: position 160,617,326 of record CM034152.1, on the reverse strand, counting down.
GGAATGGGATTCCCACATACGACAGAGAAAAATAAGTGAGTACAACCATCGAACCAAGGACAATCAAAAGAAGTTGGATGATTTACTTAACTCCCAAATGGACAGGTGAACTGGTGATGGGATGCCGATATATGATGACACAGGGGAGAAGTTATTGAAAAGGATTGGTGTTTACCAAATATATGAGCTCCCATACTTCAGGAAATATGCACCATTATACAGGTGGCTGATGAGCTGAGTCCATGAGGACTTCTTCTATTTTGCAGGATGAAGGGTAAGACTAACACCCATGTTAATTGCCATGGTAACAGGCTTGAAGGCGATGGGTGAGGACATTAAAAATGACCTAACTGACAAGGTTTCCATTTTAGAAACACACAAAGTGCTGGGATACCAGAAAGGACCTCGCAGAATGGACATCGATAAATTACACGATTGTCTAGTAGTAAAAGCAGCAGCGCACCTGGTTACGAAATTGAATGACCAAGATCGTTGGTCACAAGTAAACTCAATGTGGCTGCATGTGGCAAAGTGCATGTCAGAAGGGGTTATTTACAACATTGTTGGCTTCATTACAGAACAAATAGTAGAGGAAGCATGCACAGGAAGTAAGATAAGTTTTGGTTTCATCTTACTTTCTTTAGTATTCATGGAGATTGGAGTACCGGATGGCCCGAAAGAAAATATATGGGAATACCCCACGAATAACCAGTCTCCAGCTGAAAGATTCAGCAAGTATCTATGCAAGGGGTCTATGACGGATGAGGTAAAGGAGAGAGCGGAGATGTGGTATGACAGGCTCCGCACGGCTTTTGAAGAGGAGTGGCGCATACCAAAGGAGTTTCCCTCGGTATTGGGGAAGCAGGCTCAGTTTGCTGTTTACCAGCATTTTTGCATTGCACGTTTTCCGATGGTGGATGGATCGTGGAGCCCCTGGTGCAAACTACCATACGCATTCACAGTGTGCTATTTCCAGGCTTCCATTCATCGATTCACTGATACAAGGAGGTTAGTGTTTAATGCAGACAAGGTGGATTGTGAATACCACACCTTGCGAAAGAAGTATGGATATCCAGGGAAGAATGCTTACAACAAGAATATGATCTCAGAGATTTTGAATATCAAACCAGAAACACTTGCTATTGGGGATATCAGGGCTGTGCTCATATATCTCCAACTTAAACCAAAGATGGAGAATAATAAGTATGTAGAGAATGAGTTCACACTCCCAGGGCCACCAAAGGGGAAGCACACTATGGAAAACATCCCGGTGCCTAGGCCTTCTAAACCCATGCAGGCTGACGAGGAAGAGGATGAAGAGCATGAGGATAGCAGTGGTTTGGTGCGTGGGAGGAAGCAACCATCTGGCGGATAGGAGGAGGAGCACGTGATGGCTTCACAAGGAGAAGAAAATACTGAGGTAGCACAGGGATGACCAATGGTTCAGAAAGGTGTTCAAGCGCACAAGGTCGCAAGGGGAAGCCCAACAGACAACAAGGAAGTCACCGCGACTCTCACCGGTAGAGGAACCTAAGGAGAAGAAGAAAATAAGAAAGCTCAAGCTAGATGAAGAAGTAGGAGAGTCTGAGGAGAAAGCACTTCCATCTCCAATCCGTCATAGGGCAGAAGAGGAGCCTCAGAACGAGGAGGAAAAACTGAGTGGAGAGGAAGAAAGGGAGCAATCAGAAGCTACACAAGGCAAGGATGAGGGCACAACCAGTATTCCTAACCTTGATGCTGCCATTCCAAAAGGGCCAAGGTCCCATCGGACAAGTGAGGACGTAAGGGTGCATACTATGGGTTATGTAGAGGACCAGGAGAAGATTGTTCATGCTCGGTTCTAGAGCACCATCACACAAAAAGATTTATTCGGATGGGAACTTATGGACGAGAACAAAGTGACGTTGTGAACATGAAAACAACTTTCATGGTCGATGCATACACATATGGATGAACCAGATTTTGATGTCTGTGAAGAATCATGTGCGTCTAGGTGATTGAAAAAGACACCAGAAGCCCGGCACATGACAATTAAACCAACTGTTATGACAGATGAGCAGGTAAGCAATGCATTGGTAAAAGTATCTGCTGAGGTAGCTAGAAGGAACATTGACAAATCTGCTACAATTAAAGCGCTTACAGAGGAGCTAAAGGTGAAGAATGTGGAAATAGCACATTTAGTACAGGAGAGGGATCTGAGCAAAAGGAAATATGACACTTTTGTTAGTATGGTGGAGGAAATTGGAGATGATGTCCTAAAGGTATGCCCACATTTGGAATCACAAGTACCAAAAGAATTTCCTTCTGCGATGCACTACGTAAAGACAATGATAAAATTAGTATTGGAGGATGAAAAGGTGCGTATACCAGAACAACCCAAGGACCCAGCAGAAGAGGTAGGAAAAGCATAGGCTGCAGTAGCAAGGAAGATTGCTACATATGAGGGCCTACTACAAGCACTCCAAGAGGAGCTGAAGAAAGCTGATCATGCCTTGATGATATGCACAGCTCCAGATGCACTAATAAGGGTAAAGACACTGGCAAAAGACAATGAGGTGTAAAAGGCCATGAAGGATGACACACTAGGCCATGCTGAATGACTAACTATGGTAAAACAGAAGCGCAAGGCATTGGCTATGATACAGGCACCACATAAAGAGAGGTTAGATGAACTCAGAAAGCTCATTGCTCAGAAGATGGATGTGCTGGAAGGGATGCATACATCTATGTCAAGCATAATGCTTGTAATCCAGAATGAGCAAGGGAAACTAACTCAGGAGGAGCTGGAATCTATCATTGTGGATGTTCCAGAGAAAGCAGGAAAGGCATTAACGGAGTGGGAGAACTTAGAAGCAGACATAAAGGAGGAGTATCCAGAGATGATACTTCAGAAAGAAACGGAGGAGCTTGAGGCCTAAATAATTCTTTGATTCTTTAAATTCTTTTCTATTCTTTGTGTAAAGATTCATTCAGCATTCTGTATTTCAACCATTCTTTACCCAGTTGTGGACATCACCATTGTCGGGGTGACAATGAGATTAGTATGGGGTAATGTTGGTTAGGTAAAACACTTAGCAGAACTCACACACAGAGTCCACGTGGAAAAACAGGATGGGATCGAAGGCGTGAAGGAATAGGAAGGCATCGCGCGTGGAGGTGCAAAGACAAACTTTCGGGACTTAGCCGATCTTGTAGATCGTCTATTTTCAGAGGTTGGCATGCGGAACACACAAAGCGATGCCGAGACTTGTGTGCCATGCTTTGTCTAGATTTCGAGGATCATATCAAAGCACTCTTGCATGGAAGTAATCCAAGATTAGATTCATCACTCTAAGTTAACTGTAAGTGATCTATAGATAGCATACTTGCATGTATGGCTATAATTGTAAACGGTGCATGGCTATTATTAGTGTGTGACCTATTTTTGGCATAGTTAGTAGTGAAGGGAAAGTTCCCCACCCTATATATTAGATGAACCACCTAGTTGATAGATAGTGGTGTCAAAGGGCTAGAGATTCATGAAGTGCATGAGACTGGATAATTGTAACAGATCCATGCACGCATGACTATTATTGTATCCAGCTTCTGTTTCATTGTCATGTTTAAAATATGAAGAATATTGTCTGAACCAAAGTGTCTTCTATGTGTTATCATTACATACTATTGATTTCTTGATGATTTATATGTAAACACATGCTTTTATAGATCTGGTTCAGTATCACTGTGTAATGGTGGATTAGTTTCTAAATATATGTCTTTATCATTCCACAATGCTACCATCCTGCTACAACAACCCTAAAGAGGGACCTGGTACCTTGGCGCGCTTCGGGTGAGCGCTCAGCCTGTGCTGAGTGATGTGCCAGTGTGACTAGGTGTTATATGAGAATTCTAGGCTGTAGATTCCCACTCCATATGTCATAGAAAAAAAGGTACTTAAATGTAATGTGTCATACTCCCTTTCAATTTTTTTCCTTGTATTCTTAAAATATAGATTTGCCCCTTCATTCTTAATTTTTAAAGTTTTTTTTGGGTTCAATTTGATGAAATAGATCTTTATGATTACTCTTGTTGCTATAAGTATGCAATATTTGGGTTTGAAAAAGTGATCGTTGATTAAGTTCAATGGTCCCTTATCATTCCTTTTTGTCCAGAGGGTTAAAATTTGGCGGACAGAGGTACCCCGAGTATTTGGTAACCATTTAGGCGTGTTGGTGAATGGAAAAGTGCCTGCAAGAAACTTTAATACACTTGGGCATGAAATGGCATCTCAGGCTGCTAGCAGCAAATGTTTTACCAATCACAATATTTTAGGAAATCAATTAGTTGGTTTAGCTGGTAGCAAGGATGATTTCAGTCTTCTGGAAGACGATTTGGAATTTCACAGGCCACCTTCAGAGGGGTATTCTTGAGATGTCTCTTATCTTTCTGATACATTTGATGTGGCATGAATGGGTGATCATTTATTGGCATCCAAGGCTTCCCATAAGACATTAAATTATTACGGTGTCAGTGAAATTTTGAGTCATTTTGTAATTTAGTTGCATGAAGCCTAATTCAATCCATTGTTAGGATTATGTCTGGAAACTCTAATTTGAAAATACAAGAAAAGGAAGCACTAGAAACACATGCAAGCATGCCTTCATTGCCCGTCACATCATTTGGTTTACTGAAAGACTTTGAAAACATAACTTGGTATATTGTTTCATGCTTGTATGTGTTATATGGGATTATAGAAATATATAATTAGGTATGGTGCTACAAGCATTGTTTATAAGTGTGTTCTAAAGAAGTGTAAGCCAATTGTTATAAAGAGGCTCTAAAGATTGCTCATGGTGTTATTGAAGGATTACCATATCTTCATCATGACTGTAACCCACACATTGTTCACAGGGATGTAAAGACTTCTAACATTCTTTTAGATAATAATTTATTTTAATATATGTACACCAAAGGCATAATAAAATGGAAATTATCGTAAACTAATGTATTTTATATTATTATAAGTAATGTATCTATATTTTATTAGTGTTCATTTAGTATTGAGAAAGGATTGAACATGGTAATTTATGATAAAAGCTCCATTACTTTACTACTTGAGATGGTCCCAAATATATTCAGTTTTAGATTAACATTAGTTAAACGTGGGTTGCTTTGACATTTTGTCTACAAAAGAGGGCAACCTTTGTTTTGCTCCTTTTTGGTTTATTTTGATTCTTCTAAGTAGGGTCTAGGATTTCTATTTATTAATGGGCACATATCCATTTTATAGTGCAATTCAATTTTGAATTCCTTTCTTATAAGCCAACTTCTTATTCATATTAAGTTTTATTTTAGATAGAATATACGCCTTGTATTAGATAAGAAGGTATACACTCTTCTTATTACTGCTAACCATATCCACTTTCCTGATGGATGGTACATTACATATAGAGAAGGGGTTTCAGCGAGCTTAGCTAGACATTCAGTCTTAGTCATCCATTCTTTCCTTTCTTTTCATCTAGAAGGTGATTACCAGTTCAAAATAATACAAGACAATTTTTAAAAGTTTTATATATTTTGTTCAATATTTTCTAGGATATAATTATTTATTTTCATTAATTATGTGGTTGTAAATCGTTGTAACTTGTAAGAGCAACTAGGTTCAGTTCAATTGTTTATATTGATGCCTAATGGTTGTGAAGTTTCATTTTTTTGTTTTTATCATTATTGTATCTTGTATGCTTAGGTGTAATTATTTTACAATAAAAATATCAAAAAAATAAATGGGGAAATAATATTTTTGTAGAGAAACATTTGTGCATTTTCTTCTAAACCATAATCAAAATATACATTTTACTATCTTCTTATGTATGGCCTCTACTAATATACAATTTTTAATAACTCTTTATAATCATTTTAGTTTTGTTGTATTATATTTGAGAATGAAATTGAAAATATAGAATAATCTTAATGGAGGAGTCCTTCCTTTTGAATTCATAGATACATTTAGTTTTATTAACTTCCTATTCATTTTTTTGCAGGATATTTGTGATTCTTTTTATCTAGTGGTAAAGAAAAGAGTGTTGTCTCTAGACAAATTTCAGGTGGGTTTCAATACTGATTGAAGTATTTATTCAATTGTTCTATTTATTGCATGTTATGGACTAAAAAATATTTGTAGAGAGTTTTCATGTTATTTGGTTTGGATTGTTCCATTTATATTTGTAGTTGGTTCCAATCCTTTTTCCAAAGTGACATGTGGGAGTAGGTGCCTTCGTTAATGACATGATTTGTTATGTGTTGAGGGGCTCATTCCCCAATGAGGCCATTTCAAAGCATCCCAAGTTGGACGTTAGACTTATCAACGACAAGGCATTTAAAGATGCCCATCATACCTAAGAACATCTTTGTGGACTAACATACTTCTTTTCCCTCTCCAGTTTAATATGATGCAGAATAGAAACACAATTCCCCTCCCCATAACGGTATTGACATTAACTACACCTCGCTTGTAGAGGGAGGAATAGTTTAAGCGTATTTAATGTGTTGTTAATGTTTTGCATTGTAGGATACTGAAACCACCTAAAGCCGTAATAACTTGAAATGATTAGAGATTGCCTCCACCTGATGCCAACATCCCCAATTTTTCTCTCCAAAATCTGAACAATTGGAGATCATTCACGAGGCTTCTATTTGATTTATGATTCTAACAAACATGCACTGAAATATGAACCACCCCAAAAATTGAGGAGAATGATAATACCAATCGAGACATCTGCAAATGGAAAAAAATACAAGAAATGTGCTAAGAAAATTGCACAAGCAAAAAACAAGAAATTTGATCTAAAGAAATAACTTGTAGTGGTTAGTTTATAAATGTTTGTTTATAAGTGTTTTTGAAACAAACTGTAACTCATACCAAATAATTCAATGTATGCATTGTGGCAATATATATCGGACAGATAATCAAACTTTTTAAACACATGTTCAGATTTTGTAATCCAACAACTATGGATTTCAAATTTGTTTATCATTATATCTCCATATAAATACCTATAGTTTTATTACTTCAAGTGTACATATTGTTGTTATTATTTTCCATTCTATTTGCTTAACATAATAATATGTAATTCGTTTCAAATAAATGCATGTATTTATTGCAGTGGAACATATGGATCACATAATCTAACTTTTCAACATACTTGTTCAATTATTCCTTTATACAATTGCTCGCTTTTTTATGTAAACCAACAACACATTTTTAATGTGTTCTTCATAATATCTGCACACAAATACATATAGTTTTAAAATGTCGAGAAACTACCATGCAAATTCTTAGTTGTTTTCAGCCAAGGCTTTGTACATTATATCACTTTTTTGCATATTGAATTGTTAAAGGGTTAGACTTCATGTTTGCGCTTTTTAGAAAATATAAAATAATAAGGAATCCAACTTTAAACCTTATCATTCTTTACAAATGCATGCTTTCTTGAACACATCATTCATTTCATGATTGATTGCCTTACAAGTTTACATTTTCCACCATATATTTGCAGAATTCCCACAATCTCAAGCATCTTTTAGTTGCCATGGAAATAACTTTGACACATGAAGGCATTTTTCAATTGATTGAGGGCGGTTCCAATGTTGACCCCACATTTCAGAAGACTGCACTTTTCCTACCTAAGGTCCATTCTCAACACGGGTGCCCAACATCGTGTTGACCTTTCAGATTGGATACATTTTCAGACAACACTTCTACCCTCCAAATTTGCAAGTCGTGCAACTGAAAAATCAATACAATAAGGATCCATTGTGTGCTTACAAAAATACCTTGTTAGAATGATCAAAAGTGAACTGTAAGATTCATCTCCTGCTCAATTACCAATATACATAAACTCCCTATATTAATTATAATTTATTTATATTTTTTTCCATTCATTGCTCAGTTCTAATTCTATCCCGATTTTCTTTTCCATTGTAGGATTGTTCTTATCATTGAAATGGATGTTGTTGTCAAAACACATTTGGTAATCGGTGTTCTAATCCGACTACCAAAAAATGCTCTCGAACACATTCAGTTTCCTCGAACAGATGCAAGTGCAAACTAGGTTAACAAATATTTTGTGAGAACACCAACTAAAATAAGTTCTTTGAATACATCTATGCGCATGTGGTCCGTAGAGGGTCGTGCCCTATCAAAAACAACCCTTCGTGAATATCACAATGCAAGAGGAGATGGTTCCGTGTTTGGGTTTGATTTTGTAGATTAAGAAAGAGGGGAAATTCACATCACATGTTTCAATGAGGTCGCCGAAGCATTCTATGAGCATACTAAAAATGAGAAGCTATATACAATTTCCAATGGGAGAATTGTGAGGATTCCTAATGCAAAGTTATGTTATAGCCATTTGAACAATGCTTTTGATATTTTCTTGCAAACGTCCTCAACCATAACTCCACTCATAACAAATGAGGATACAATACCTTCCCGTCACTTTTACTTAACAAAAATAAAGGACATACCTGTAAGTGCTGACTATTCTAAAGTCGATTTGATTGGCATCGTTCTTACGATGTCACCATTCTCAACAATTTGTAGGCAAGACAAGTCAAAGACAAAGAGAAGAACTATGTAATTAAAGGACATGTCAGGATTTAGTCTAAGTGTCACATTATGGGGACAACACTTAGATGAGATAAGAAAAGAACTTGAAGACATGCTTTCTATACCGCCTCTTCTGGTCCTTGCCTTGAAAGTTGCTCATGTCTCCAGTTTCAATGGGAGCTCAGTTAACACTATTTCAAGTACAAAATGTTATTTCAACCCTCAAATTTCATAAACTAATCCACTTCATAGCTAGGTAGATTGTGATGACTACTACCTTTTGGCACCCTCTATCACAAGCCAATTTATGGGCCCTCCAAAAAGCTTGACCTCTATAACAACAATTTCGGAGGTACTACATATGGGGAACACTAAGAGAAATGAATGGGCCATGGTTATTGTAGAAATCACAAATATCATCATGGAAAAAAAAAATTACAGGGCATGTCCTCTTCAATAATGTGACAAACAATGTAGGAAAAAGGTGAGAGATAATGATAATGGTTCATGGTTCTATTCGAGTTGCAACGTACAAGTTCACAACTATGATTATAGATATGCACTCATGATCAATTTAAAGGACCCAACAGGAGAACTTCAATCAGTTACCGCTTTTGATGAGACATCTGAGTTAATCATGGGTGTTGCATCTATCAACCTTGATGTATTATCTATAGACGAAGATGCGACTAGTGAAATTATAAGTAATGTCATCAACAATGAATACTGCTTCACATTTTCACTAAAAAAAGAAACATATTGTGGAAACAACATATTGAAATGTGTCATCTTCAGTTAAAAGAAAGCGGAAAACAGTGCAACTCCTTAAGGGAAATTTTACTGATAACCTTACCAAAAATTTTGTTCCGATCCCTCGTCGGGGATCCCTTGCGTTCGGAACGTTGCAAAATCCCTTTCCGGGAAATCTAGTTTTCCGAACTTAGTCATTTTTGGTCTTTTGGCCGGGCGCATAGAATGACTATGCAACATCAACTTTTGATGTGCCCCCTTTAAAGCCTTTGGCGCATGTCTTCTTGTGTCAACAGGCATTCTGGTGTGCCTCTCTATGTTGAGGATTCCCTGCGTGTGCTAAGGCGCATGCGCCTTCTTGTCGACATATCTTTTGTTACGCCGCTTTTTGGTGTGCCAAAGGCACACATATCCTTCTATCAGCACCACTTCCAGTGCGCCATAGGCGCACGTATCTTCGTGCTGACAAGTCTTTCGGTGCACCAAAGGGCGCATGTTTTCTCATGTCGACAGCTCATTTGGTGCGCCCCTTTAAAAAGTTGGTGGCGCATTTATTGCTGCCTCGCCTATATATAGGCGCGTCTGCGCTGTCATTGTCACCTGAACAAACACGTGATTTTTCTCTGAGCTTGTCAGCACACCAGCCCCGTCGCTTTCGAATCGATTTGTGGACCCGTTCTCACGCTTTTTCATTGTTTATATCCGAGTAAGTGGCCTTCTGTCTTTCATGCATTTTGTTTTTGTGGTTTTTGGCTGCTAGGTGGGTTCAGTATGGATTGAAAAGAATAGATTATGAGTTTGCTTCCCCCCCCCCTTGCTGTCTTTCCACATTTCCTCCTCTTTCCAGATCTGCTGGAAGAGGAAGCTCTGTCCTAAAAAATGATAGTTTGAAAACCCTTTTTGGTATAGCACCTCTTCATATCCTACAATGAACCTTGTTATAAAAGCTAAGCCATATGTGGAATACCCCTCTGGGAGAAAGATCAAACCTAAAAAAGAAAATTGTTTTCTCCTTTGGCGCATGAGCTCGCCACGCGACATCAAAAATAGTTGCACCCTCATGGCGCACTTCCCTCACATGCTGCAAATGCTTCCCATGCGCCCCTTGGCGCATCAAACTTGGATGCAACATAAAGAATTCCTGCGCCCTTTGGCGCACCCTGCACCCATGTAACAGCCCTTTCATATGCGCCAAGTGTTAAGCTATAAAGGCGCAGGCACGTTCCTCATCGCAGCAACATCATGTTGTGCAAACCCTCCATGTGCCGCGCCAAGTTCCCTTAAGCGCGCTAAAAGCACATGTTACACAAACCATATATGCGCCTTTGGCGCACCGAAGTTCCATGTAATGTAAAAGATACATGCGCCACGAGCGCATCCTGTTCCCGCGTAACATAAAGATTCCGTGCGCCCTTTACAAAATGCATCCACATGGCGCAGGCGCACTTGTCCTTACAACAACACAAAATGCACCCTGCAGTGTCTATGCGCCATGCGCCCTTTGGTGCTGATTTATCTCCTGCAACACCCTTTTCCTATGCACCTTACCCATTTAGCTCTGCAATTTGCAATATCTGTGCGCCATGCACCCCGAAGCCTTTAAATTGCTAACTCTTTCTTCTGTCAAGCATTTCAATGGAAAATCAAGCAGCTGACATGGCTTTCTTCGATTGGGTTTCACGTCTTATTCTTGCAAATCAGCAATTAAGCTCAGAAGAACATATGTCAACATCAAGCAAGAGACCCACCAAATCCAAAGGCAAGGCCAAGCTTACAGAGGAAGAAATGAAATATAAGTATCAAGAGGGTCAGAATGCTCGACTCCCAGGCCGAGTGTGACCTGGACATCAGAGACTCAGAGTTGGGTCATATCAATATGGAGGAATTCTGGGTTAGGACTCATAAGGTCACAAGAAGTCCATGGATGGACAAACTGATAGGTAATTCCCTGTACTTCACTAGAGGAATCCCAGTCAGCGCTGTTAATAATGAATTCATGATGGTGGTTGCCCGGTGCTACAACAAAGACACAAGGTGTGTCGTAAATGAAAAGGGCGAGGTCGTAATCAACCTCACCGCCCGCCACTTTGAGATAATACTCAGCATTCCTCATCACCAGTACTTTGTGGCTGTCAGCCGAGAGGATTGTATTAAAGCCTGGGATGACCATGAAGATCAGTGCATGCAGCTGATGAATGAAGTCTATCTGAAAAACAAAAAGGTAGTGACCCGTTGGCCACAAATCATTCGCCGTAGCGATTTTTCGGAGGAGCTTAGTGACACCATCACGTTCCTGAGCATGGTGTTTGGGCTTCCTGATGCCCACTTTTTCCACAAATGGATGCTGCGGTACCTTGAAACCATGAACAAAAATGTGCCTGATCAACGCTTCGAATGGGCAGAAATTATAAGTAACACGATATTAGAACAGCTGCAACAATTCCCTACAACTGGGAGATTCTACATGAATTCCTATGTTGTTTACGCTGCAGCTTCAGAGAGGGACTAACCAGCCCTGATGCGGAGTGGGGTTTGGCCCCAGGTCAAAATATATGAATACAATCCAGAATTGAAGCTAGAAAATAGCATCCCTCAATTTACAAAGATCAACAATGCATTTTTCTACTTCATCATCTGCCTGTTGAGGCCAAATATGACTTACGGTCGCACGACCAAGAGCATAGTGACAACCACTGAGAAATGGGGGGGCCTGTTCACCCAATTCCCCATGTTCACTTATCTGAGGGTGGCTAACTTCTTGGGAGAGCCAACTAGATTGCCAAGGTATGTTGGACCAAAGTTGATTCTGCTAGAGCTGTCAAGATAGCTAATCACCTACCATGAGAAGTGCCTCAAAAGAAAGAAGGGTGGAACTCCTTTCCCCCTCACAGTGGGTAGATATACATGTCTTACTCATCATAAGGCAAAAGACATGTTTGCAGAGCTGGAGCTGCTCAATTTGAAACATGACTTCCCAGCTAGACCCACCTTCGACCCGAGGAATTGTCTGCCGAGGGCTAAGCTCGATCCAATCCACGTCCCTCAGATCGAGGATATCTACATCAACCTATATCATGAGGTGGAACTCAGGAGGAAGGACCATTCTCGTTTGGCCTTGGCAGAAATCATCCAGTATGGGGTAGCCATCATCCCCAAAGGCTACCAAACTACTGAGGAGGAAGTGGATCAAGTATATCTTAGCACAGGTGGGGACGATTGGCCTATTGTGGCAATTAATAGAACCAAAGCTCCTCAGACAGTTGAGGAAAGGGTCAAGGAAACTCTGTGCAGAACAGAGCATTGGTGCCGAATGAATGGACTCATCTACCTCGAGTCAATTTCACAACCTCTCTGTTCGGTAACGCACCTCCTAGATCAAAATAGCAGCCTAAAGGCAAAGGAAAAGGCAAAGAGGGTGAATCCAGCACCACTCAAGAGGAAGCTCCTGAAAGTCCTCCTTCCGCTGTACCAGAACAAGTTGTAACTCTGGCTTCTCCAGAGAAAGAAGCAGAAGAGGATGTTCCAATAGGCCCATCCACTCAGGATGTCGACACTGCTGCAACTACCGAGGTCCCTTCTGTCCCTTCTTCTTCTCCTCTTTCCCCTCCTCGAGTGACTCAAGCAACCATTCCTTTGGTCGTGTCCTCTCCCCCTTCTTCTACTGTTCCTCCCGCTTCTTCGTCCATCTTCTCTTCTCTCGCAGACCTGTCCCCCTCCATTTCTTCCCTCATCTCTGAGCTCCCTTCCCTTCCTATGACTTCCCCTCCTGCAATATCTCCTCCTCCCGTGAGCACTTCTTTGGCCTCCCTCTCGATGCCACCTCCAAGTGTCTCCACGTTCTTCCCTTCTACTACTGCAGCTGCCCCCTTCTCTGTTTCCGGCCCTTCTCCCATAAGTCCAGCCTGGATCTCCCAGCACTTAAGTCAGCAGAAAAGGAAATTTCCCATCGTACTGATGGACTTTTCCGTAATCCCTTCTAAAGGGGCAAAGAAGTGGAAGCCCGTCACACGCTTCTCTCAGAATGCTTCGGGAGAGAGGGTAATGGAGATCGCATACCCCAATCCTCTCAAGGATAAAAAGGATCTGTCTCCTACAGATTACATAGTGACTCAGGTCACAATGGGTACGTCTTCTGAAAGCCTTCAGGGAGAGGCCCTATCTGTAGTCGACGCCCTCTGCAAGAAGCTTCAAGAAACAAAAGAAGAGAAAAGGCTATTGAAAGAGCAAAACAAACATCTACTCCAAGCCTTACAGAAGATGGGCAGTGCACCTCCCACAACTGCCCGCCGAGACTCCTAAGCCTCTGAGCCAGGATAAAATTAATGAATATGCAAAGATCGGCGAGCAGGGCATGGCAGTTTCCGCTTAGAGGAGCCAGATCCTCAGAGACAGTGAAAAAGTGATCACCAAGTTCTCTGATTTATATCTAAACATCAAAAAGGTGAATAAAGAGCTCCAAGCGTTAATAGGACCCATATCAGAAGAGCTAGACCATGCTAGGCTGCAGCATGAGACCTTTCAATAAATGTTCGACTGTTCAGTCGAAGATCTGGTCAAGTTCGGCGTTTTCGGCCATCCCAGGGCCCTCAATAAAGTCATTTCCACTCTGGACTACCGGATGGATCAACTAGAGTTTGTCCTTGAAAAAATTGATAAGGTAAAGGAAGAAGCCCTAGACACGATGCACCAAATGGAACAAATCATTCTCAACATGTCTCCAAGGCTTCTTACTCCTTCCTTCACCTTAAGAAAAGTCGATGAAACCATCCAGATCTTTAAGGATATCGTTTCGCGAGGGCTGGGGCCAGAGGTCACTTTTGATGCAGAGTCCATCAATAACCTACTGGCCTGTCGGGACTTCATTGGGTTCCTCGTAGAAGTTGAAAAAGAATATTCCAAACTCCCAAAGAAGCTCATAGACGAGCGGGAGACTTGCGAGGTGATTAGTGAGCGACACAAGGATCCTTCCCAGGATCAACTAGGGCCCATGATCAGCAAGTTCATGGAATACCGTGCTCAATTCCACATCTCGTCACCTGAACAGCAGCAAAAGCAGGCTACCCCCTTTCGGCCGCAGGATGACGATGATGAATAGTGGCTTCTTCTTCTTCTCTCTCTTCTTCGACTTTCTTTTTGTAAATATCTGAAGTATGTTGGCACAAATGATGACATCATCTATGTTGCACCATGAGATGATGTCATCCATCAAGTTGTCAAAAGTCAACATGACTTTAAGATATTTTGTATCTCCTTGTAGATATTTTGTAAATATCTTTGTAAATAGGTGGTTGGCTCCCTTTTGCCTTCTTTTCTCTCCTTCTTCTATAAATACCCCAATACTTGTTGTGGTGTGGATGAGTGGATATCTTTCAGATGAAAAATAAAAGTGAGGAGGAAAGACTTTGAGCTTTTTGTAACATAAAGAATTATTAATACAATATTTAGACTTTGTGTTGAATACATGTGTTATTTGCATTGGATCTTTCTTACGTTAGATCTGTGCATTTGCTCTGTTAAATTTACTTCTGTTTTATCATCATTTATTCATCAGTATTGCTTTGCTCATTTATGTAAGTAGGTTTGGCTCTATTTACTACCAATCCCAAAACATAAACCCTCTGACCTTTCTGCTTTGGAATTCATTTCTTTTCTCCCTTCGGACCTGCTCTTCCTTCATCCTCTCTTTCATTCCTTTCTTTTCGCAGTTGGAAACACCCTACTGGGATGAGATCCCAAACCCCCGAAGGTGGAATATTGTGAGACTTGCACAGATTCCTACTGGTAGAATAGCAATAAACTAGTTTCGCTTTGCTGACTCAAAGAGGGGCTATGCCCTGCACACTGTTGGCTCGTTTATCCATAGATCTGCCCAAGCGACAGATTTTCAGACCAACATACACTAACATACTATTGTCTACTACTACTATGTGGATTGTAAGTACTTTTAAGAAAAATAAATTAAAAGGCATGCAATAGAAAAATTCAAAATAGTTAAGTGGACAAGGTAATAGGCAAAATAAAGCATATTATAGAGTCAAAGAATTTTATCTCTTATGAACCCATGACAAAAAGTGTATATAGAAGCAAAAATTAAGTGAAAGACGATAAATCTCACATTATCTTAGGCATGAATTTAGCAGGTGGATAGTAATTAAAGAAGAGTGCCTCAGCCTATGCATTTAAAAAGAACTAGATTCTCATTCAACTTTCAAGGTAATCGTAAGTTGTAACCATAACTCATAGGCTACAAGTGTCAAGTCTAAAGTGTTGGCCAATGGTGTTGTCGGCCTGCCGCTGCAACCTGCATGCACACTCCAGACTCCAGTGATAGTCTAGTCTCCAGATTCCCTTCAGGATTCAGAGTTCACCATTTCACACTGAGCCAAATTAGGAAACGATCGAGTTGGTGAGAGATCCTCCACCGTTCAAATTTCATCAACCAACAACATTCGATTCCCTGATATTCCAATATTGACATCAAATACAACTACTAAAGAATTGCGAACCAAAATTCTGCATGTAACTTCCATGGAAACAAATTTTCACGAGCATACCAATTCCTTCTGTATGAAACCATCTTCACGAACAACTGCCACTTTTCCCCAAATATCTGAGATGCCACGTGAAACTGTCTCAATTACCGACCTTTCTTCAGTTCATCACACATATACAACCAATTTCTCCTCTCCTCTCCTTCTGACTACTTTCCACCTTGCAATCCACAAACGACTCAAAACAGAACACCCCACCCCTTCTAATACATAGATATTTTCCATTTTCCCCCCTCGTCACAAACATTTGAAGCCCAATGTTGGTTTCGCAAAAGAATAGATTTGTTGGAAAACATCCAAACTTTCTCAATCTATTTGAAAAATTACCCAAGAATTAAAACAATTTCCTTTGAAGGTTTTCCCTCATGTAACAGATGTAAAACTGAAAACAAGGCCACCACTTCTCTTCATGGAACAACATGGAGCCTAAAAAATAGCCTTCTGTTCTTGCATCTTTAACCCAAATCGAGGAGATGCTTATCGCACGAGTTAATCCATTCCTGCAAGTCGCCTAAGTACGTGGCAGGAAATACAAATACTCAAGACACACCATAAGTTTCCTGCAAAATATTACTTCAATAGCAAATACCCTACCCCACTACCTTGGAGATTTGGACATAGTTCTCATACAAATGAAAGGATCTAATTTTACAAATTACTATTTATACGTCAGTAGATATTGTGTTTGGGTAGTCTTGCAATATTAAATCCAACACGATCCCTAGATGATGACGCCCTTTACTATCTACCATTTGAGTCATCAAATGTTTCATCCTCTCTAAACATAGCCATAGTGGAACTGTCCCAAATGCAAAGTGCCTCTATAGCTCATGGTATTGATGTTCCCATTGACTTTGATGAAATGTATGAACACTCACTGTCTTTCGTACACCTCACAATATAGGAACATAAGAAGAGGAAATTGAACATTTCTTTCTCAACCATGACGGTAATAGTCCATTTACCAAGCCATGGATAGAGCTTGGGCTCTCATCAATAAATGAATACAATACAACAGGCCATTCTCAATGGTTTTCCTAACTTTATTTCCGACAGAAAAAAAATGTGGTAACAACCGCACATAAAATAATATCCAATGCATAAATGCACTCTTCATTTGATGTGTTACCATGATGGGCGCTTCGGTTCCCACCAAATATTTCATTACTTCCTTCTAAACCTCATAATGTGACACATAAGCTAGTCCACAGCAACATTTTTTTATGAAATACAACCTCGAATCTGGAATCCCTCCGATAATTAGAGATATGCGAAGACAACTACTAGAATGTCCCAAATACAACCTCCTATATAGATTAATGTGCTTTAGATCAAGCCTTCAAGGGACACATTCATTCTAGGCAAAAAGTAGAAGTAATTTCCATTATGGTAGAAAAAAATTGGGGACACCAACCTGTCATTCTACATTATAATTGTAATGGGAAGAGCTTTAGTGAAATGGCCAGATCACCACAATACGATGCCTGGTAAATCCCTAGACTGATCCTCCAGCCATTATATGGTTGAAAAAATACCATATAACATTGTCTCTAACTCTCATCGATTATCAACATACCTGCATCATAGATTCACAATATTTTGGGAAGAAATATTGCAGAAGGAACTTGGAGCAGTAGACTTTTGGTACAGGTAATCAAATCTATTATTTCAAAGTTTTTTCCAAACTACATATCTAATATTCATGTTACCTCGTCTCGCAGGTATGAATGGCAACATAGAGGCTCCACACATGTCCACGATTTATTGTGGCTAGACAATGCACCGAAAGTTGACGAACTGGACTAGGAGGACACAACAGTTATTGAGGCGAAAGAAAAATACTTTGATAAGTTTGTTTCTGCCTAGAACCCCCACCTAGCTTGCAACCGCTTGGATTTTTTTCGTAGGTCACTCCTAGATGACCCTTGCTTGCTAGATACAACACAAATTCTATCCACCTCCCTGCATGCAGACCTTGAAGAACTACTTAATCGAGTTCAACACCACACTAAATGTTCAGAGAAGACATGTCTGTGTAGAAAGCAATCATAGCTACAGTGCAGGTATAATGCTCCCTGGGCCATACAACCTACTTCTTCCTTGCACATTGAAAGTGATGGGAAAATTAAGTACCTCCCTTCCAGAAACGATGACAGATTGAACATCCACAATCAAACAATGATATACATATGGAGATCAAATCTCGATTGCCAACCGGTACTTTCCCACCATGTCGTTCTTAAGTATATTGCAAAATATGCTTCAAAAGTTGAGCAACGTTCAGAAACATTTCACCAAATGCTATCCAGATTTTTAAGAGATGCAGACGCAGATTCTCCAGCATATATCGCGATCCGTAAAATGATCACAGAAAGTGTTGTTGAACAAGACATAAGCGCACAAGAAACATGCCACATGCTACAAACATTTCCACTTGTTATGTGCAGTTGTCCATTCATATCATTAAATGTTGGAAAAAAAATTCTGAGATGTGTCATTGAAAGTGATGTCGATGCACAACAAACAACCACTTTATTTGATGCATATAAAGTTCGTCCAACAACCATGGAACACCTACCACTTATTCAAGTTACTCGAGATTGGAGCTACAACAAGAACCGTAAAGGTGATAAATGGAAAAAGTGACCGACACAAGAAATTGTTCGGGTCCACCCGAGATTTGTGGATGTCCCTGCTTAAGAATCAATGTCATATGACCTTTTCTGTTGGTCAGAACTCCTATTATACAAGCCTTTCAGAAATATTGCATCTGAATTTGGCTCAACCCCACATGACATCAATGGAACTTGGGACATGTACAAGCACAACTACAAACCATGGCATGTTCTACGCACTACCATAGATACAAGACTTGCTATAGATGTTAGTTCTGACTCTAAGCCTGATTGTGGTATTCAACAAGAACCATTACAAGAATGGCAGGTCTTCACACAACTTCACCCTGGAAACAACTCGGGTCTAAAAAGTCTTCAAATGTTGGGAAAACAAGATTTTGACATACACAATAATTGGACCCTACATGACGTTCCCCATGATTTACAGATAACTGGTTCATCATTCATCGAGAGAGAGAAGAAAGACACAATTAACAACAACATACATGCCACACCACCATCTTCCACACTTCCTTTGTCTGCAGAACAACAGATAGCTCTTGATACCATACTACACCATTCAGCAAACAAAACCCTTCTACCTCCACTAAGATTGATAATTCAAGGAACGGTTGGCACAGGAAAATCATTTCTGATAAATAAAATCTGGAATTCATTCATAGCATCAACCACATCTCCCTCACCTCTACTTGTGATCGCCCCTACTGGTGTTTCAACATTCATCATCTCTGCATCCAAAATCCACACAACTCTATGTATTCCAATCAAAGAACTGAAACCCCTTGAAGGTAGTGCATTATTGTCTTTTCAAGAGTCATTGAAACATACATAATATGTTCTTGTTGATGAAATGAGTTTCATCATCCCAAAGTTACTTAGAAAAATTGATAGTAGGTTACGCGAAGCTTTCCCCCACTTAAGAACATCTAAATTTGGGAACAGATCAATCATCCTCCTCGGCGACGTCAACCAATTACCATTGGATTTGGATAGTCCTCTTTATGAAAGTAATTCCTATGGAGTAACCCTTTGCAAGGGATTTCATTCTTCCATTACATTACAAACAATATTTCGGCAACAAGGAACAACCAATACACATGTTTCATTCCAGAATTTACTGCTCCATGTATGCAAGACTCAACCCCTCTAATTGAGTATTGGGAAATCTTAATGTCTCACATAGAAACACACCCAACTCAACAAGATCTCAACATTTTTAAGGATGCACCACATTTGTTTGCAAAAAATGATCTGATGGACTCCCACAACCTTCAGATGTTGAAGGCATTGAATGTTCCGATCGCGCAATCCATTGTTGAAAGTAACAGGAAAACTAGACAAGGAAATCTTGATGATGATCAGTTGGAACACAAATTTATGTTGTGCAAACAACAAAAAATTGTGCTTATTGCAAATATATGGCTTAATGTTGGCCTCGTAAATGGTGCCACAAGAACAATCACCGACATTTTCTACAACATATCAATGCAACCACTAGCATTACCTTTATTTGTTGTTGTCAAATTTGATAGATACAACGGCCCATATTGGGATCCTTCCAACCCGTTACATATTCCCATACCCCCTATTTCGATAGGAAATCAAAGACAATTTTCGATTAAAATGGCTTGGGGAT
Source organism: Taxus chinensis (assembly GCA_019776745.2). Taxonomy (NCBI): domain Eukaryota; kingdom Viridiplantae; phylum Streptophyta; class Pinopsida; order Cupressales; family Taxaceae; genus Taxus; species Taxus chinensis. The sequence continues at coordinate 160,597,166 of CM034152.1, read as the reverse complement.
TAATTATCCACAAGTTGCAGGGACTTACTTTGCATAGAGAAACTGTCGACAATTGAACCACTGAAAGGCAAGGTTTGACTTTCACAGCTTTCTCTAGAGTTCCCTCGCTTGCAAATCTGCACATTTTACCTACTTTTTCATTCAAGAGATACTCAAATATGGCACATGTACCAACACTTGGAGCAAGAAGAAAGGAGGAAGCAAGACTACTATCACTCAACCCATCGTAAAAACTACTGTTTGCTTTGATAGCACCTCCACTACTACTATACTCAACACTTCTTATATCCAAAGCGACACTGTCGTTCAAGGGGTATCAAATGTAATCATGTTTATTGAAACTAAAATTTCCCACTAAAGGCTACCATTCATGATATCAAAACTGCAAATATATACATGTCTCATTATGTGCATGCAGATTTACATTAATTTGATGTTGTGAAATATGATTTGTAACTTTAAATGTACAAATTTGTAACAAAATTAAATGTACACATACAACATTTCAATGTAATGTTTCGTCTATATTCCTACACTACCACTATCAATCACACACATTATCGATTGTACAATAAATGTTTTTCCAACAAAACACCAACCAAACAATCGATGCACAACTAACACAATAAACCTAAATTAAATACATACAACATCAACTATAAAATAAATTAACTATCAAAAACGGGATCAAATGTATTCATGTACAAATTTTTAACAAGTTTGAAATGTAGAAACAACCTTAAAATTAAGTGGCCCATCTATGTTTCTAAACTTACAAAATCAATCACACCCCTTACCAACATCAACTACAAAAGTAATAAGTATACCTCTAAATCAAATAACATATACCGTGTGGCATTCACATTGCATGAAACACATGCGATTGCTGGTTTTATCTAAAAACTTTACATGACATGTGAAAAATCATAAAAGCTCTTAATATTTATAAATATTTTAATATAACTTTTTTATAAATGTAAATAAATTTTTTATTAAAGATCAAGAGAGACGCTACTTTAAGAACATCAAATAAATGATTTGACTACATAAAAGAAAGAAAGTATTTTCAAAAGATCAAAAATAAATAAATTAATTAAAAAATAATGAAAAATCATATTTATACGTAAAATATTTTAAAACCAATAAATTATGCAATATCTTATCAATTTCAACCATATCATCATCAAGGAGATAGTAAATGAGAGTGTACCCACCAAACCAATAAACAAAAATTGGTGAAAGTGGTAAGAGGGAGATAGTAAATGAGAGTGTACTATTAAATTATCATCATCAGTTTCAAGAAGACTAAAATCTAAGTCTCATGGGAACTTTCCCTTTAGAAGAAAATAAGAAAGACTCACTTATGAATGGGAAAATAGTATATTGGTCATATGATCATGAATACTCCCACACTAATAGTGATTTCACTCAATCTAGTGAATGTACACTAATCTAATGATTTTTATGATATTATACTTCTATACTCCCAACTAATAGTTATTTCACTCAATTCAACCTAAATAGAGTCTTGCACATGATTGTACAAGATGTAATATATAGCCTATAAGGAGACTATTACAAACATAAAAACATTAGTTTCTTTGTTCCTCTCTACTAAAGGTTTAAAAACTAGATTCTCATCTGGGAACACCAAAAATTCTTACAATATATTTCTAGGACTAAGCCTTATGGTAGAACATATATTCATTTAACAGGTTTTTTATCAAAAAATTAGAGTCTTGGAATATTCTAAATTAATGTATACATGCTTCAAACCTTCCTAAACATCATCCACACATCTATATACCCATAACAGGAGTAAGGATGTTAATTTGATTAAGGTTAATATATTCAAGATTTAACTATTCTCATGAAACAAATACAAATTTAGGTAAATAAGTAGTTCGAGATGAGTGTTTCTAAACCTTGGAACTCTGCAACAACTTAATTTCATTGCTAAGATAGAATTAGTGAATCATAAAAAAACAAATCTATGAACTTCTTTGGTATATTATTACAACCTTGCATATAAAACTTGAAAATCTATTTTTTTTATTTCTCACTCCATTACAGACTCTTTTTATTTGAATGAAAATCTACCATCCTCTCTCCCTTATCATTTAAATTTAGCTAGAGAAAAACAAACACATTTTTGGTTTCTCAACCCAAGGTGGTTACCAAGCTAGGTTGCACAAAGCATTTACAAGTTGAATAAGATGATCTTCCATCCACAATGTGCCTCTAAGTTTTCATTATATATCCTTAAAGGGTCAAGATCAAGCAAGGAGAGGAGACTGAAGGAAACACCTTTTAGATAAACTAGGAATTTGAGTTCTTAAAATATTAAGTTTTAACAGGAAAACAAGTGTTTTGAAAAGCTATGATACAAGGAGATAACAATAAACAACAAGAAGAAAAGACTTTATTCACCCAAAATGAGATCTAAGACCTATTAATTTCCCTTGCATAATTTGAGCCCTAAAAACTTAAAATGTATGACTATGTAATATGTTTTTGCTCCTAATTGCATTAAACATTGAGAAATTGGTTGATTGGCTCAAGGAGAAAGGTAATTTACCCTATTTGAGTCATACAAACTTAATTACAATGATGTGGTGATATTTAGGGATTATTCAGTCTCAATAACATCATGCATAATAAATCAAATGTGATTAGATGATGTTTTTTTGTTTTTATGGACCCTAACTACATCATTATATGAACTAATTAGTTATATGTGTCAAGAAATAAGTCACCCAGAGGTACATGGTTGTGCGCAAGAATGTTGCAATGAGGAAGGAGGTTGACATGAAGGAGGAGATGGTCACTATAGAACATCAACACACACGATATTGCACAAATCCATAGGATGAGTTGGTAGAGAGAAAAAAAGAGAAGGGAGAGAATATTATGTAGCTGAAGAATGAAGAGAGTGCCAAAAAAAACCCCACCAAAAGGAATAGAGTGAACAAAATACTACCATGGTGCACAACTAAGTGCGCAAAAGAGGAGACCCTAATGGAAATGTGAGAGAGTGTAAAGGAATGTGCAAGAAAAGAATACTCCAAGTCGAGGAGTACGAAGATAAATTCCTGCGCAACAATGTGAGAGATTAGAATCTAGCCGAGAGAGGTTACGTCATTCTAGGCCATTAGAGCCAAGTACAAATAATAACCACTCTAGGATAGGTATTTAGGAAGAACGATAATTGCTTGTTAAATATCTAGAAGATATTTCTAATCTCCATGGAAAGAAGTTACATGTAGATAGGTCATAAATGTCATTGAGTGATTGAGAATAAACCATTGAGTTTCATTATATTGTATTAACTCTACAAAAATTATCAAGTGGTTACCACCTTTTGTGTCATCATTAGTCATTTCATTCAACTAAAGAGACAATTTATTCAAATTTGAGACCCTAATCATAGTTGTTACTATGTGATGTGAATTTGGACTCAATAGGCTCCCCTAATTATATCATGCATTACATAGTTTATTGGTTCAATAAGAGAAGAAATATTGATTAAATTGATCCATGTGAAAATTATCAGAACTATATGATTTGATTTTTACTTCATCTAGGACTAATTAAAACTCTAGGCATGAATCAATCAATCAATTCGATAGAAATTGAAGATGTAATTTGTGATGCATGAGTATCACGGGGGAGTTGAATTTATTACATAAGTTTTACAATATTAGTTTAGTATGGGCATGCACACAAGGATGGTGAGAAAGATAATGGAGAAAGGAAAGTGCAACACAAAATTTGGGTGATGGTGATGATTAGATAGGGATTTCACAAATGCTTTATGCAACAGTTGAATTGTATAATGCCCATTGATTACACAAGTGAAAGATCACAATGTGTGCACAAATTCAATCAAGTCTACCATTTGAGGGGCTAGAGTGACAAGGAATAGAGAAATGAGATGATTCACATGTAACAAGTGAAACGTTTCAAGGGTCATGAAGAAACACCATTATAATAGATTTAGTATTTTTGTTGATTTTTGTAATAGTCCCAATAGTGGGACTAGTATTTTTAGATGTCATCAAATATTTTTAAATTAATTAAAACATGTACATGTGTTTTGATTTGTTATGTATTATAAGGCATTTCACGAGTCCATATATTTGAGTAGATGATGTTATTTTTGAGAGTTGCAAGGTTTGTAAAATCTAATTTTGACACATCTAACACTCCTACAAATGTCAGTAAACAATCCAAAAGGCCCCAAAACTTGAACAACGACTACATCCTTTCCCAAAATAGACATCGATTGTAGAATTTAAACCCTAAAATCTTTAGGTTGAATGTTGAAATCCTGACAAATACCTATGTACTAACTAAATTAGACTATGAAAAACTATCTCCTGAACCATGACTTATGGAGATGTGAGACTAGTTCCATAAGGTGCATAATGACATTCTTATATTTACTAAAATAAATTCAAAGTATTTATTATTCTTTATATACTTAAACATTTTATTTTGTAAATAGAAAGCTCCCACAAACACATATATTACAATGTTATAGCGCATATGTGTTCCTTGAATTATGCACCAAACCAAGCTCTAATAGGCTTAGAAATACTTTGGTTTCCCAAACATGAGGCATGCACATGTTAAAACACAATGAACATGCATGTTTTTGGCTGAAAAAACATACACTCATCTTTCACCATGATAAATCCTATAAAAATGATTGCAATATTTCTTTAAAATATGCCTAAATCGTAAAGAAAACTATCATATTTCTAAACGTCTACTTTTTAATTTTTTTCACTATTCTAAGGTTTCCATTTATATTTATTTCAAAATATGTCTTTTATACCTGTCTTTTTAGTAATTGTAAATGCCTATCTTTTGTCATGTATCTTTTGTTTCACTTCTCCAAATTGAATAAGAATTATACAGTCCCAAACTAATACTAATTATATACATATTCAAAAGGCAAAATCTAATTTTTGATATTTTTTTAGGTAGTTGGGGGGTCACGGTCGGCTATCTGTTATTTTTCAATTTTCAATATCTTTGTACTTGGAAAAGCACTTGGAAAATTGTAAAAAATATATACTCACTAATTTTATTTTTTTTTAAATCTATCCCAAACTAGATGTTCCTATATATCTTTCTACTAAAGGGTTTTCAACAATACTCAATAGTGCTCAAAAAATGGGGGCACAAGCAACTATCTACTATGTTTTCTTTACAAAAATAGAAGCATCTATTGACAATTTATCTCTTTAACCCACTTACACTAAACCATTTTTTTAAATAGTAGTTTAGAAACTAGACTCAAAATGCTACAATTCATGTTCTTATAATATCTTCAAATTTTGAGTGTAACTATCTCAAATAACTAGTACAAGTTGAAATTTCTTGTTTTTTAGATAAAAATGTCCACTTAAGACCCCCTTTTGGCCCCCCATTTCCATGCACTTACCCTTCAACTAGATATTTGGAACATGTCATAATTGTTGCTCTTAATTGTGCAAACTGAAATTTATGTCCAAAAAACTTCTATCCATGATGTGAATATGTAAATGATGCATGATTGGATATGTTTCTTTATTTCTTATATACTCATATTTGATTTTATATCATTATTATTTTGGGTGGGTATGACTTGTGTGTTGAGTGTACAAATGGAAATATGTATATGCAATCAAATACATTCAAACCAAATTGAGGATGAAGGGGACCAACTCATTAGTGCCTCAATAGCCAACACAAGATCACCCAAAACATGTGTGTAAAACCATGGGATTATAAAGCGACCCTTTGTTTAGTATATTAAATTCATCATTTCAATTTCCAGAGCGGCCTAGTTGTATCAAGTATAGAATAGAATGGCCCTCTCTCCATGTGAGGTATTTTTATTCATTCGTGATCCTTAAATTGCTTAATTACTTTTATTTTAAAATTATTTAGTGTTTGCTTAATTAATTTGATTTCTTTCCATTTTTGGGTTTTCTTATGACTTATCCATTGGTTGATGTATGCAAAACAAAGTGTGCCAATAACAATTCCTTTGGTCTCTCTATAATGAGAGTATTGTGGACTAAGATAATAAAGAAGGTCACACTAAATATGCACACCTTAGATTATAAGTAGGTGTAGACGCAAAACTAGCAAGGTGTTACTCCACACTCTATATAAAGTAGAGGGTTCTAAAGCCTAGACCTAGAATAGCGTAGCAGTGTCGAATTGTAATGCCCACATTTACAACACCAAAATACCATAGTAAAATTATCAGAATAATTTTTTTGACTTTAATTGCACACTACACAATGCCACATGCGATCCAAATATAGAAACTCGACACCACATTGGACACTTACATAAACATGAACCCACTCATACAATTGGATAACATCGGGTATACATCAATGTCTTACTCAAATGATGTAAACCTGGACAATGACCCAATTACAATAAGAAACACAAGATAGGCATACTCCATGTCATGGCCTTTTCATAGTTTACATATTCATTACATTTAGGTTTCCATTGTATAACCTTATAGTTTTCATAATGATTAAACAGTTGCAGGTATCCCATTCTCAAGGTTACATTTTATTATTTCATTAGCATCATTGTTTGATTCATATTTATGCAAACAAAGCATGTGATCATGCATTATATTTAGGTTTTTGATTTATTAGGTTGTTGTATTATTCGTGGACCTCTGCTTTATTACATTTATTTTATAATCACATTTGGCATTTTAGTTGGTTTTGACATCACTCAAAGGTGTACAATTTTTGTAGCAGTCATTACTTAGTTTAATCTTATTTACCCTTTTTACTAACTACATTTAAGTGGCTACTTTGGTTCTCTATTAACATCATTTTGGAACAAATGAAATTCCTTTAACAGTTATATAACACTAAGGAATTTAAGACTGTAAAGAGTACAACGTCGCATAAGACAACTCATTTCAATGTTCTTGGATATGGAAGTATAAGTGTATATTGAAAGAGAGATCTCCTAAACAATCTTATGCATTAAACAATCCTCTTAAGTACCTATTTCAATTGTTGGGTAAATATGCAAGTAAATTCGAAACGTAGTCTCCACTCACATAATTTAGATCTCACGAGAGATCAATCGTAGTTACAACCACCAACTATCTTGCAAGGCTTTGGCCACTCACTAGGGTACCAAGGAATATTACGCACAAGGGGGTAAACTTATTCATGATATGGTTAGACCTACAACACCTAGACATGATCACCTCACTCGTCCCAATATGATAGGTTTCACAACATAAAATCACCACATCTTAACATATTCAGGAAAAAGGTCCTTAATAAGATGCCTTAGGTGCGAAACAAGAAGATGATTAATGAGGTTAGAGTATTTTATTAACATGATCATTGTTTTATAACATAGGAAAGACTCAAATGGGAGGAGGAAGTACACTAGGAGTTATAACTCGTTCTTTTAATTTCGTTAGTTTTGATGAGAGGATATTCTACCTAGCATTGTGGGTGTTAAGGAAGTAAACCAATAATTAACATATCAAAAGATTTGTTTAATATCTTTATAACATAGGTGCAACATTGAGAACAACTTCACATTCAATTCGACACTATAAAATATAACCACATTGGTATTCCCTTTTCAAAATATACCAAGAACAATTCTTCGAACAACAATACATGTCATTACTCTATGGTAATACATGTATTGCAAGATGAATACAACTTTACAATGACAACTCATTAATTACAACATATCACATCCAGAAAATTCTTCTTGTTTGGAGTACCTACAACCAATGTTGCGTCAGTCCTAGGACTGAGTATGGAAATCCCCCACACTCAAGCATAAATCTACACATTCATCATTTTCAATATTTCGATTAAATAGAAGATACACACACACACGCACACGCACGCACACACTCACGCACACGCACATGCACACGCACATGCACGCGCACACGCACGCACATCATGCGTGCTTGCCGTGTGGGCGTGACGTGCGGGCGCGCACACACACACACACACACACACACACACACACACACACACACACACACACACACACACACACAGGGAGAGGGAAGAATTCATAGTTTCGTTTCTTATGCATTCACGCTTTCATATTTAGTTGCACTTAATATTTTGGTACTAGAGAGAGTAAGGATGCGAGAGAAAGTTAGGAGACATTTTATTTTCCACTCAAAATTTCATAACCATTTGCATTTCATTTCCATTATCATTTCATTTCAAACCAATTCATATTTCCCAATTCATTTACGTTTTTAAATCAATCAAGTATCATAGTCGTTTCTAGAGAGAGAAAAGGGTGGAGAGAGAAAATCACCATATATTTCAAAATTCATTTATATAAGATAAAATATCAAATAAAATTCTACATAGCATTGCAATGGTATTACAAGGTCACACGTGTGGCTAAAAGTCAAACGAGACTCAAAAAGGAGATTCTAGCTATGGTCGAGAAAACAGTCCAAAACAGTAAAAGTGCTTACAAACTGGGTCTTGAACACACTCGTTTCAAATTCATTCACAATTTTTGTTAATTCCTACATATTCCCCCATATATATAGAATTCATCGTGTCTGATGGAGGTTGGTTACGATGAGTAGAGATCTAGCTATAAGGGCAACTTCGGGGCCACTTATCGTAATTGCATCAGCAGCTCTTGTCGCACAACGACCAAGGGGCCCTAGAACCCACTTGCAAAGATAGCTTACAAAGGTGTTTTCATTGAACTAGATGTGTGTTACGATCATCTTGTTGGCAGTCTAGAGGTATGAGGTAGTGGTTTTCAGCTATGCTCAAGCTAAGCAAAAACCATAAGCCAAAATCGATCATGTTTTATTAGAATGAACACATCACACAAGTGACTATTAAGCTCAGAGGGTTTAGGAATATGACTTGTAAGAGCATTAATTAATTTTAAACAAAAAGGTATTCCATGTTACCAGAGGTCATACAAAGATTTCCAATTTTGTGGTACGTTTGGGTGTGGCGCTCCATGCGCATGATTTTCGAGTTCTTTTTTTTTACAGTTCACATCAAGGTAAGATTTTGTCAATTGTTGGGGATACATCCATCTATGATTCAACATTATATTTCTTTTAAAAACTATAAAATATGAAGCAGAATTTAGTGCAAGCAAAAAGGGGAAAACCATACCTGTATTCGATGTTTGGAGGAGGAAAACAACATGGGGCTTTTCATCCTGGATTTAGGCTGGTGACTTTCATTTGCTCGCGAGCTCCCAAGATCCTTTCTACAAATCCATTTGTACATATCTATCCAGCATGGCATTCATGAAACCATTTTTTTTGCATTCATTTGAATAGTTCACGGGTTTTGATTAAGCTTCCACATTTTGAAAACATCTCTACCAGTGCACTAGCCACAAAAACATTTGACAAATTCCTCTTCCCAAATGTCCTGGTAGACAGTCTTAACCTTGCTCCATGGCTCGCATTTGTAATAGGTTGGAAGAATGTTGGAAAATATTGTATTTTTTTCCTTTACACCATTCAACTACTTTTTCTTGAGTGTCAAAAGTATCTTAACAACCCCAATTTTTGTGTAAAAATAGCATCCATCGTAGTCCTTGATAACATATCTCTTTAATGCATTATGTCAAAGAGTTCAACAATTTGTTAAGCAAATGAACCCACGACATCTACCTAAAAGTTTCTAAATCCTTTTCAGAAAACCCATTTTGTCTGCATCCTGCAATAATTACTGCCAATGAGACCACATTTCTTTCAGACACTTTGCCAAACATCTTGCATTCCTTTCCTAAGATTTCTCATATCTTGCAGATACTAGCACACTTCCAAACTACAACATCTGAGAAAATTCTTATCCATTATGTTTTGGTATATCTCTGAGTTCCCGAAGCCACAAAGATAATTTTACTTTTGGTGCAGTTGTGAGGACACTGACAAGGGTTGAGTGGTGTTTTGCTTTACCACTTGTCAATTGTGTTCACTTTCCCTTATGCGCACAACTTATAACAAGTTGTCAATAATAACAATTACTTTGAAGAATTTTGTCAAACAACTATGTGTCCCCTATTAAAACTCTCCCATTCTTATATGTGTTTAATAGGAACAAATGTGTCTACAACATTTGTGAAAATCCTTCTCCTTAATGTTTTGAATTCCCTAGGGCGGCACAGGCTAGGAAGAAGCTAAAAAGGTCTACTGTTTTTTTTTTCTTTATTTCATTTTTTGTTCTGCCCTCTGCCAAATGTGTTAGGGCTAACTAAGTTGAGTTCCAAATTTTTTATTTTCACCAATAGGGAGGATGCTCACACAAGTTGAGGAATTATTAATCAAATCCTATCACTATGGCACTTATTTTCAATGCACCCACATACACATATTACTATGCAAAGATGGAAGAAAAATCTTGGGAGAAGAGAGCACAGTAGGGGAGGCACGAAAAATCTGGAGAAGGGATTTCAAAACCTACCAAAGGATATGGCGTTTGGCTCAAAAACTGACTTACCTTGTGCTTTGATAACCATCCTCACTTTTTCCAAGGCTCCCATATTGGCACAGGTTGTCAGGTCATTTGTAAAGGTAAGATATGTTGGAATGTGTTTGTTGATATGGTGAAATAATGTGAATGTTATGTGAGGATTTCTTTGTATTGTATTCCAACATGGAGACATGAGGGTACTACATGAACTAGCTCCCAATTGTAGGATGATGATAGTAAGATTGCAAATATGATTATAATAAAGGTGGTAAAATAGTAAATAGGTTTCTAGGAAAGAGTCATAAGGATTACAAGAGAGGTCTAAGAGATTGCAAAGAAAGATCAAGGGTTGTACAAGGATTGTAAATAACCAATAAATAGATATTTCTATAGAAAATAATATGCTACCCTATCCTAATCTACACATGACCACATCCACAACATCCAAATTTGAAATAAAAGTAAAGGAATAAGAGAGGTTAGGGATACTTTCTTGCATGAAGGAACCACTACTGTATTAACTTCTCCTAGGGCTAATAACACCTTATAAGAGAGAGTTGATGTGTGGGACCACAAATGAATAAGAAAAAGACCTAGAAACACCCTTGATTGAAGACTCCAATGAATCCAAAGGATTATTAGACCGTGATAATTGAAAATCTTGTGTTTGTGGATCCTAATTATGCAATGTTCTAAGTGTAAACTCCAAAGTAGACAAATAAGACTAACTTCAACACCTTCTAATATTTTAGAGTAGGTTTGGCAAGTGCTAGATGACTAAATGTGTGATGGATGAGATGTGGAAAGGACACTAAAAACATAGTATTAATAGTCTCATGAATGCATTAATGGCATATGCATACCTCAATGTCTAATGAATGCATTAATGTTGGCCCTTGAATGGTCCTCTACTTATATCCTAATATATATTATTGAGAAGGGAGAGGGTCTTCTACTTATATCCTAACATATATTATTGAGAAGGGAAAGGGGAAAATCACATTGAACATCTTAGCGAACAAATCATGTCTTAAAACAATATTATCACCTTTTAGGACAATTGGACCACTAATGCACATCAGGATCTTGTTGGCATACCTTCCCCCTTTCAATCGATCTCACATTGCCTATGTCATGACCACTTGCCCTTAAACACTCCTAGATTAAATTTTAGTTGGCTTACGACATCGATGACACATTTTTGATCTTGTTCATCCATTAGTTTTGAGTGTTCCCCCTACTTGATAATAATTAGCAATCATGTGTCGCTAACAACGCCACATGACCACAAGCAGTACTACTTTTGGTTATCACTACTATTGATTATTGTGATTGGTCACCTTCCTTGCAACAATCATTTTAGTACATTTTGGTGGTTAGCATATGCTTAAATTTTCCAGTCAGCTTACACATAAAATCATGCTAGGAATATGTATCTAAACAAATAACCTAAAGGTCATATAGGAGAACACACATCATTCTACTCCACACAAGTGACATCTAAAGATCATTCCAAGAATTTACAAGAGCAATCAAAGTCAATCAAGCCCATCGAAGTCTATCTTAATCCATTTGTTGTTGTTGACACATTCTTGTGCCAAAAGAAGGATTCACTTGTTTGCATTGATTGAAAATATGCGTAGAGAAGGTTTAAGCTTCTCTAGACACACACAAATCGATATAAAATTACATGAGCCCTAATTTTACAGCTAATATGTAGAGAAACACCCAACTAGAAGTATCCCAAGACAATTCTATTACATTTTCTCTATGTTTCCTTGAGTCAATGGGTAGGTTTTGGAGTTGGATAAAAGGGATAAGCCACTTATAGACTTTTGCACATCAACTCACACATTTGAAAGGGTTTATGCCAATTACTTAACAAGGATCACATTCGTTGGTTTTCAAAATTTCAAGTCCTATAGCACTATCAATGTCGAGAAAGTGACACTAATAACAACTATTGTTACTGCTGACAACCAACGACAATTGCTCTGGGTCATTTTGGCATGTTTCTGGGAAGAACACTGACAACAATCATATTAGGTAAACAAATAGCCAACAACAAAATTTCAATCACATTTAGTATGTCCCTTGATAGTATACAATATCGAAATAACCACATCACGCATAAATGCAATACTTAAACTAGTTAGTCCAACATAATGCAATGTCTATTCTATATGATTTTTCATGTAAGAATGAATGTTTGATAAAGAAATTAATGCTTCAAATCTAATATTGCTTTAGGTGCTTTAAATTCACTATAAATCTCTATTTATAGACTTCTTCAAATCAAATCAAGAGCTTATAGTTGCACAATATGATATACAACGGCCTAGAAAATCAATAAGAAGGCCCAAAACCCCCAGGGAACAAATAAGGTTAGAAGGGCCCATGCAACAAAAGACTCATAACCGTATAGATACAATTATAGGGAAACAACTGAACATGGCATCAAATAAGGGGAAGATAAAGAAATAGAAGTGGAGAGAGAAACAATGAGAACATATAGAATCATTATAAATTACCGAAACACGCCAATAAAACACTAATATAAACTAATAATTGACAAACACAATACCGTATGATAATACAATTTTATGGCTAATAAATACTGCCATAATAAAATCAGGTGTGTCCAACAACAAAATCTGTGATCTGTATTATAAATAAAAAAACAAAAAACAAGAAACTAATCCAACACTCCATTTCCGAATGTATGCTAAAAATTCTCAATAACTTTTACTTCTGAATGCTTTCTATACTTTTATATGAATTTTATAGCACAAGCAACACACATTGACACACCAACTCTATTGTATTATGTATTCATAATTTATAAAGAAGTTTCAAAACAAAATGAAGTTTCTTAAAAAACAATTTTGGAGAGATAGTAGAAGCTTACTCCACTTGTAAAAGAAGAAAAATGTACATAGAAGTTTCTATGCAATAATAGAAGCTTGCTCCACTTGTAAATCCTATAAAAAAAAGTGTACAATATTTATGGATTACCAAAAAGCTTCAAGACAAAATGAAGCTTCTAAAAAAGAAAGAGAAAACAAGCTTGTGGAGAAAGTGGAAGGTTATTCTGCCTCTTAAGGGAAGGAAAAAAAGTAAGGAGGTTTCTAGGAAAAAGGAGGACCAAACAAGAGAGATAAGGTAGCGGTTCCATGTGGGAGGTAACCACAATGAATTTGAAGGGCTAAGTAGTCCCATGTAAAGTTTATTTTTCAAGAACTACACAAAACAAAATCTCTTGTCTTGAAAAAGTGGAGCATCCGCTGTGTACGAGGGTTAGTTCTAGTGACAGCAATGGGTCGAGCTATTAATTTTTGTATATGCATTCCATTTTCTCAGCCACTTGTCAATAGACCACTGGTTAAAATATTTTCCCTCCAAGTCCGCTTCCCTCCAAAGTCTTTGTTGAAAAAATTAGAAGAACATGAAACTGCAAAGCTACTAATTTCTCCTATAAATTCTTTGCATACACCTATTAACAAGTGCCAATGACTATTCTCCCGATAGAATGCACCGTCTAAGACCATGCCCCCATTAAATCTATGCATGCCCATGCATGGGCGGGTCCCATTGTCATCCATCACATCACAAGTGTCAGATGTTTTCAATATAGTCCTTTGACGATAAATTGTTTCATTTAATCGCACGTGCGGTGTGTGATGTTAACGCTGAAAGTGAAATATTGGTGAGTGGAAAAGGAAATTGAAACACACAACAAAGCATTATGATATTTATAATTGGAAAATGAAAAACATAATGGAGTAGTGGAAACTGGAGTAGTATAAAAGATTTAGATTCCAGAAGAGGTGGAGTAGCTTGAAAGGGAAGGGTTGTTGGGGATTAAGAGGGGAGTGTTAAGGACATAGAACAAAGATGAGATTCGTCTTACTTCTGTGAATGCGGAAGAGGCGCCGAGGAATTTTTTTCATAACGTTTGAATGAAAAGGGGTGAAATTCGAAGGGCGGATAAGGAGGGAACTCTTGATATAGTTGTGAAGGTAAGTGCCTTTCTTTCCATGTTCCCGATGTCAATAGTGACTCTCTATAAAGGAAGTCTTTGAGATTTGTAGATTGAAAAGTCCCAAGCCATGTTAAGCGGTAATTGCCTTCGGCTACCTCTGGAAATAGGTGGAATCGGGACATGGGAAGGGTTTTTGCCATCCCATTAGGGCCCCGTGTCTATCGATCAAATCTGACGATGAAAAATAAAGGAACATCAGAAAGATCAGAGGTATTGTTGTCAACAATGTCGATGATAGATCCAATAGCACATTTTACAAGACATGCTTCAACCCACAAATTTACGGAAAGTATGACTTTCTAGTTGACGTAGAGAAAATAGTTGTGTTGTAACTGATCATATTTATCCTATCTTGAGTCAATATGTTTGGTGTTTTGAGCAATGGATCTGACAACGAGAGAGCTAAGAGATTTAAAAATTTGAATAGTCTGGAGGCATCTTAGAAATCAAGGTGATGTCAATGAAAGCTTGAAAAGAAAACTTGCATATTTTGGTTTAATCTTGAAGTCAACATATGTTAAAAAATGCAATTTTACATTGAGGGTTCATTATGTTGTCAATTTAATGGTCATTTATGATTATGGTTTATCTGTAGCTTTTAAGAATGCAATTAAGGTTCCCCCTTATAAAAATTCCTATTGATTCGTGGAAAAGGTGTGGGACATGATGAAAGAAGTATTGAGTATCACGAGTCAACAAAGTAGAAAAAAAATTGACCTTTTGAATGACGGTGCAATGCGTTAATTTTAAGCCATATGAAGGGGTTACTTAGTGTATTTCATTAAATCATCTATAAGATGTATGGCACCATAAAAATGTTCGTACGCAGTTGAATGTAATGGAATATTTTGAAATAAAAAATAGAAAAGGCGGCTTTACGATTTCGATAGGAAATTGTTCATGGGGATGATGGCTCATTCTTAAATCGACCCCGAGATGGGGAAACTCTTTTCCTTTCGCTGCGAGCAGGTGCCGCCGTTTCTGAATTACGTCTAGGTGGTGCCAAGCAGGGAGAAGGAGCCCGAAGCGGGGATCCAGTTGTTGTGTCAACTTCCATTTACTCGTGACTTTTCCATCACAAATAAGTACACCATTTTCATGCAAATCGTGGTGCAGATGTTATACATGATTGAAAACATCATCATATTCCACAGTATTGGTTCGAGGATTAACACAAAAATTAAACTGTACATTGATGTCACTCGAACACATGACCTGTAGAAAGGTGTCGTAAGTAAATGTAGACAGAGGGATTTAATTGAAGTCGTCGATACGGTCTACTCAAAGGGATGACAGAGATTTTCCCGCATTGTTACAGATGTCAGACACCCTCCGAATTTCTACCTAAGTAAACACCTTCGATGTAATAATATTTTAGATTTGACCATATGCGTAATTTACAAAATATTACATGGCTCAGAGTACTCCACACCCAAGTATGTTCACTACACGTGTACATACATATGTGTTGTTTCAAATGAATATGTAAAGCCATGCACATATGATATCACTTTTCTGAGTGGAAATTACAATCAATCATATGCTCCTTCACTATCCGATCACAAAATTCTTTTCTTTTTCTTCTTGTAAAATCCTTTGAAATCACAAAGCCATGTTATCTCCGGTGATGAATCCCTTTCTAATAAAATTAATAAAATGGATGACTAAAATTTAAATGCATGGCAAATGCATCTCATTAGATTCTGCTAGAACGTTTCTTCAAATATTTTTAGACAACAATCAAAAACACAAATAATGTATGTTTTTCCACAACCTAGCTATTTTTTGTCACTTGGGGTTGTATTACACAAAAAAATCTTTGTCAGTTGACAGTGATGCATCACTAATTGTTGTTTCTTCAGTTTGTAGTCTAGAGACAATGGAAATGATGAAGGTGAATAATATTTCTGCATAGTGTCTTAAGGAAAATCCCTTTCATTAGATCAAATTAAATTAATGTTATAGTGTTGATGCACATATGTAAATCTAGGCCATTCAAGGGGGAAGCCTCAACCCAACTGTGAAAGCCTTCGGCGTAATCAAGTAGCAGGATTTCTTTAAGATCATAGCTCCTCCTTTTTGCTGAATCGACGACACTTACATTTAGCAACAAAATTAACTGGTTATATAGTCTTTCACACTACAACAAGAATACCACCAATGCATGTTTGTCAGCTATGTGGAAACCCTAGCCATATTGGGTGCCACAATGCAACATGTAGAAGAGCAGTTTAACAATACATGTTCCATTTCCATTTGACAGATGAAGACGGTCCAGACACATTCCATTGTTTATTTCGCAACATATTCTTCAACTCTTCCTACTGAAAATTAGATCATTCTATTGTTAGCGTCCTGTAAAATGGTGACATCAATTGAAGTTGTTTGCTGAATCGAGACATATAATGTTCGAATAGGTACTGCAAGAGCCAAAGAAAATGCAAAGGCTTCTAAACAAAAAAGGAAAACAACAATATATGTATTGTATAGAAGGTTGAGCAACTGATGCCAAAATCAAACGATCCATAATTTGGATGGATATTCAACTTCAAACTCAGCTAACATGGAATTATCCGAAACAACCCCAGTCCTTCAACACTGGTCAATGTGAATGCACTGGGAGTTTACTTTCATCCAAAATCTCTAAATCGACAGGTGGAGCTGATGAAAGTGATTAATCTTCAAATTGAAATATACATATTTACTTTTCTCTGCCATAGATTTTCCTACATGTTTCTTGCGGTGTCAATAAAGAATTTCACCAATTTGACTATTGTTAAGTGATGTTAATCTGTTGATGATTAGTGCATGCCTGGAATTCATAGTGTCTTTGTTTCCTTGCTAAGAATTATATGTATTAATTGGTTCATAATTCATCTTTTAACAAAAGCAACACTGTAGTGTTTGGTTGAGGAATTCAACAAATTCACCATGTAAAGTGTTTTTAACACTGCACTTTTTTTTCAACACAAGGCTATAAACCCTTGTATGTTTACAGTCAAATTCAATGATAGCAAGTAGTAGGTCCTGTCGGAATACGTCAAAGATGTCTATTTAAGAAAGCATGGATCCATATCTTTTTGCAAACAAATGGAAGATGAAAGTATAGGAGATGATGAAGGAGATGGAGATATAGGTAACAACGAGGATGTTATAACATGTGTAGGAGGTATCTCATTTCAGGTTTAGCCTATAGCCTTTGGTCTTTGTTGCGTCCTTGATGAAATGATTTTTCCCCACCTAGGCATTATAACTACTTGTAATCTAACAGAAGAACCTACAATAGTTATTGGACCACTGAATTATGAAAAATAACAAAAAAAATTAAAGGGTATCACTTACAGGAAGTTTGCTTCTCTCCCATCAACAACTAATATGACAGTATTATAATTTTCAATTAAAAATAATAACAAGGTAACAAAAAATGGTACAAATTTCTGTAAAATAACAGAATAAACGAAGGGTTTAAATGGTTAGTGCAAACTAACAAAAAATCCAGTAACATAAGACTAAAAAAATGGAGGATGACACTTGCAGACATTCTCAGCAACAAATCTACAGCTATATATTATTACAAAAATAAAATAAAAATAGAACAGATCAGAATTAAGTCAAAAATGGTAATAAAGCGTAGGATTTAATAGGGTTCTCATAGCCAGATAAAATTCGGTCAGTAACAGAAAAAAATTAAAGATAAAAATTATGTTAAAACACAGGTGGGAAAAACGAGGAGTTTGATATGTTTCTCATACCCAATCGAAAAATTGGTCAAGTAACAGAAAAAAAAAATTATGTGCACCTCTTGCAAACATTTGAGTGTTTGCCTCCCACACGTGTCAGCAGCTATATTTTGTTAAAGCAAAATAACCAAAAACAAAAGGACCAGAACAGAAAACGGTCAAATAACAGGGTAAAACGGAGGGTTTAACAATTGTCAAAATACCAGTCAAAATTCTGTCAAATTAAAGAAAGAAAAACTAAGGCCATTTCTAGCACACATTAATTGTTTCTCGTCTACAACAAATTGGTAGGTATAATTAAATTTAAAAATAAGCACTTAGAAATGTAGAAGTCTGTTATTCCATGCATATTACGCAGAATGTGTTTACAATGTATATATAAAATCCAATTACAAACACCTAGAAGTGTAGAAGTCTATCATTCCATGCGTATTAAGCAAAATGTGTTTACAATGTATACATATAAACATATTGCTTATTGAGTTCTGTTTTAAACTAATGTATGCTATTACAAATTTGATTGTCAGAAATGTTGCAGTGCAGGAAGTGGAGTTCAGTTTTGCATCTGCAAAACAAATATGAAATACTATTAGAAGTTGTCTTTCATTTGTATTGCAAATGAAATAGGTAAAACATATGTGTGCATGCGGTAACTAATTTACCTTAAAATGATGACGCTGAAAGTGTATGGCTTGAAGATGCATAGCTGGTTTCTTGCAACTGGAATTGGGGGTGGAATACCTGTAGGACGTGAAAGTGAATATTAGTATGAGTAGAACATATAATATTTGTAATATTGGTGATAATTGAAAAGTAGGTGAAGACAACATACTTTCGTCTGGAGTTGTTGTCATGTGTCTGATGATATTTTCTTTATCTATTGTAAAGATGCCATGCAATGTAAAATGTGACAGCTGTTCTATAATAGCTTCTTTGTCTTCTATGTATTGCGAATATGGTATAGCAGTAAGAAAAGGTAACAATTCAGTTAGAAGCTTGTTTTTAGCTATGCATTGGATGGGTGTTTTGTCTACGCTTTTAATGCTGCATATAAGACGGTGGCAATATGCGTATGGGCATTCTTTTTCATAGTTACTGCAGTATGCTATGTCTTTATGCACTGGTGGCAGACGTTCAATAGTCAAGTTGCATTTTCCACAAATTGGTTCGAAGGGACTGGAGTAGGCCTTTGCGACGGTCAATGTTCCTTCAACCTATGCAACAACAAAAAACAATTTTTGGTGTAAGTTTTTTTTGGAATTGATACACTTGTAATTTGAGTGTGCATATATATTCAAATATTCCAACTTATACAACCATTGCCAAACTGTGCAAACAGAGAACAGACAAGAAATAACTGTCTTATAGCTCACATAAGTATGGCCTGTATATCTTATAAACTGTGAGATGCATTTCCAGATATGGGTAGATACTGACATATGACAAAGGCCTTAAATATTATGGAAGTGTTTTCAAAGGCTTCAAATTTAAAGTTTAATAAAATTTACATCAAACTTATAGCTCTGCAATTTGGAAACCAGTCAAAAGGTATTTAGAAAGAAGCAGTTAGGGCGTTACTTAAAGAATGTCCTCTTAGAAAACTTGAAAATAGTTTACACTAGGTCATACCTTTTTAAGTAGACAACAATTATAAAACTGTATTTCCTAGCTTGTAAACTCGAATGCCAAGGGCTTTTTTTAAAATTGGAAGCTTGGAAGATTCAGTACTACAATATTGGAGAATAAGTGAGATGCTGCTGCAACTTGGAGAAAACATTATCAATGATTGCAGTGAAGCAACAATTGTGAGGAATATGCAGTGAATAGAGATGCAAGCTCTTGTTGACATGAGCTTGCCTTATTTCAGAAGTTGTGTCTGTGGAAGGCACTCCTTTCTTTCAAAAGGATTCTCTCCTATAAAATCAAATGTTTTCCTCTGGGTATTTTACCATGTTCAAGGCTGCAACTGAAAAACACAGTCTTGATTCTGTTCTAGTGGAGGGTCAAGGAATGGAAGGCATGGTTTTGACAATGAATGCCTGCAAAGGGAAATAATTTTTCAATGCCTGATTGACTGCAGAATTTCTCAATTCTGGAAAGAAATATATACTGCAGAATTTCTCAATTCCAGTCTCTTTGTGAATGTGATATTATGTTGTTAAATTTAAGAGTAATAGATGCAGTAATTTCATGTGGAAAAATAATGTATGGCAAAGGAAAATTTTACCTACTACTGATATTATGCAGGTGTTTCATGAGTGTTGGCTGCAAAGGAATATTTTTTCTCTAGTAAATTGCTTCTAAGTTTTACATGCATTAAAACAGTTGGAAAGTATAAGGTTGATTCAAGAATGGCTTTGCTATTAGTACCTTCATTATTGTAGTCAGAAGTAGTTGTTGGCGTTCCAAAGATCTTTTTGCTTTTACGCTGGTCACAAAAGTGGATTGGGTGCTACGCAAGCTCTTGTCTATGCTTTCGCTCCGCTTTGCCAGGTTTTTGAACAAGTATATTGCTGGTTCTTTCCTTCGGATTTTATTTTCAATGATATGAAAGTTTGCTGCAAGTGTTTGGAAAATATATACCTGTCATCCAGTAAGTGAAATAACATTTAGTTTATTTTGTAATGGAACTGCTATTAAATAATTGTTGTAGAGAGTGTGAGCCTTACCCGAGCTTTGTCATTGGGCGAGTTACCATCTGTAATGTCAATGATAAATTGGTTCCCTATTTGTTGGCATGATGTACAAATGGCAGTTATGGTTGCAGTCGCATAGTGGTCAGTAGTGGAGAGTAGTTGGTGGATGCTTGAGTTTGGGATAAACATATGGTGAGGGAAAATACAATCAATAGATTGTATGGTTGTGTTTTTAGTAATTAGCAATATGAAGTCACAATCGCAGTGGTCGTAGTCACTTTTTGGAGCTATAGTAAAGTTTGTTATGCGGATAACTTTTTGCGGGATTATGCTACACTCATGGGTTTTAATGAAGGGTGCCATTATGTTGACAGTTATTATCAGCTCGCCTTTTTTGTCTGTGAGATCCACTCACAACAGTTCTTTCCCTCGTTGCTTGTCGAGGACTGTTTTATATGCAGCCATGGTGTCACCCTCAAAAATTTCTCCGAATTTGTAGTTGTTGATATCGTCAATAGATACTAGTGTTGGGGATTTCATTCCTTGGTCTGCACATTTTTCCCCAGAAGTAGTAAGTCAATTAGGAGTGAATAGCAATAATGTGAATAGAGAATGAAATATGTAAAGAACATACCTCTTTGGTGATTGTTGTGATGGAAGATCAGCTTGGGCAGTTGAAGTTGCATCTGACATGGTGTCTGCAATGACAAAAGTTCAATAATAAATAGCACTTTAAAAAAAAAAAGACTATGGTTTTAGTTTTGTACACAATACAAGTAGAAGTATCAAATACCTTTTCTAATGCATTTTGAAGTGTAGTTTGTATTTGCAATTGTTTTTTGCAGTATGTAATTTGCTTTGTTACAAAATTGGAAACGAAATTAAAAGTGCATTATGGTCGGTCCAATATGCATGACTAATTTCAATGGTGATTTTTCTAATATCCACATTTGTCCAGCATTGGTCTATTTGTGTGTTTTTATCGGTTGTCGCAATGGTTGGTACAAGGAAAAGGTTTTGTTAATGCATTTCATTGCGGAGTTGAGTTTGTTTGGTTTTGTCCTTTGACATGTCAATGTTGAAGTCACCAACTATTATAAGTAGTATACCTGTTGGTAAAGTAGAGGTCAAGTTTTCTAAGAATCTTGTAATGTTTATTAGTGGGCTCAATGGTTTCAAATATATGTTTGCAACTGGTATATGTGTATTTAAGTAGCAAACGTCAATTGTAGTAATTTCAATGTGGGATGTACTAAATGTTGTAATGTTGTGTGGGCTGTTTTTTTTATTGTAGCACGTAAGAAGCCCGTGGATATTCATGATTGGGAAAACATTGAATGTTTGCAAGAGAGTTGTATCGGTTGGCATTTTTCCACTTTGTGTTTCTTGCAAGCAGACTATGTCTGACTGCATTATTGCAAAATCGTGTGTTATGTGTTGCATATGTAATGCTAAGCTTCTGGTATTAAGTGAGCAAATGCGTAAGTGCTCAGTTCATGTTTGTGTGAAATTGTATAATGGTGTCCATTTTGAAGAATGTATAAGCCTATGCATTTCAGTTTGTACGTCAGTGGAAAGTATGAATTTGCTTTGTTGTAGTTTATGTATAAGATACAATGATTCAATATTTTTTACACGTGAAAATGCTATGTATACAAGACCATGGAAATTCACTTTGTGGGGGTCCAAAGCCAGTGCATTCATTGTTAGTCTTTGGGCTCTATGTATAGTTCTGGCACAGGCTATTTGTAAGGGAAACTGATGCCGAGTAATAATTTGTTTGCTAATTCGAATTTGTTTTGTAATTCTTGTTATAGGAGTGAAGTGTTTACTAATTTTTTCTGTGTACATGGTTTCCATTTTTGCGCATTCGTATTTACCAATGTCAATGTTGTTAAATTCTATCCAAAGTAAATCTGGTGTTCCAATTGTAAAATCTTTGAAAATTCCATCTGTTCCATTTACTAAACCATCGTTTATGTTGTAGTTGCCACTAATCAATTCTATTCGAATGTCTTCTTTTAGCGTTATAGTTTTTGGTAGCATTGGTTTTTTGGTAGGTATTAAGTCAGTGTCAGTGAGGTTAGATTCTATGTAGTCAATTGCATTTAATGTGTACATTTCTCCTGGTAAAAGCATAAGCATGTGTTTGTTGTGGCAGTCGACATCAACGTTTTTGTGGAATAAGTATGGGAAGCTTGGGTCTAGTGGCGGGGGTCTGTAGCAATGGTGGTTTAAGTATTGAATGTCTGCATTTGTTTGTGTGCAAGTCCTAATACGGTTTAGGATCGATATGAACAGGCAATTTTGTTGTCGCATTACATGGTCCAATTGAAAGCATTTGACGTAGTCTTGCCAAAACGTATATTGTATTGTTTCATTGTTCATGTTTGGTTTTTTAAATAGCCATGAATCTAGAATTGGTTGTGCTTGGTATAAGTCTCCACAGAAAATTGTGTTCACAATTCCGAAGGGTTTGGTTGGCTTATGCATAATTTCGCGTAGGTGTTTGTCTATGTTAAATAACATGCGGCTTCCAATTAACGATACTTCGTCAATTAGTAGTATCTGTAATTCACTGTAGCGTTTGGTCATAGTATCTACACTATTTGTGTTTAATTGAAACATCTTTGACATTCGGTAAGGTAGCTGGAAAATAGAATGAGCAGTTGAACCATTGACATTGTACGCTGCTTTTCCAGTGTATGCTACGATAATGCCTTTTACTTTTAGAGGGTCGCTATTTAATTGTCTATTGTAGAAGCGGCAGATTGCTTGGTATATTACTTTTGCAGTGTACGTTTTGCCTGTGCCTGCACCTCCTGTTAAGAATAAATGGAATGGCTCATTAGGAGCTAATAACTTTTTTGTGCTAATATCCTTTACTATAATTTGTTGTTCTTCATTTAACTGTTGTTGCAAAGCAAAGTACTGGTCAGTATCCATTAAGAAAGGAATTTTGCTTATGTTGAAGCTATTGTTTGGTAGGGTATACTTTGTTTTTTTTTTGTAGCATATTGAAGATCCGGCCCAATGTCATATTGTTCAAAGTGTTTAGGACCATCAGGGTCATTTACACTTTCATAGTCGAATGTCAAGTTGGGTTCGATTTCAATGTTGTAAGTAGCGGTATCTATGTTTCCCCATTGAGTATCTGTTTGTGCTATGAATTGGTTTTCATTTTCAGTTACTAAAGTTTGGTAGGCAGTAAATGCTGAGCACCATGTGTCGAAATTATGTTTCAATGAGTCTTCTGGTTCCCGAAATGGCATAAACAACATCATTTTTTCTCTGTAATAGTTTTCTGCATCGACATGTTTATTGTATCTTACATAACGTATGATTTTAGCTTTTTTACGGCGTTTCATGCTTCCTACTATTTTTGTATAGTATGCAGCGAATTCTGCTAGGCAAATGCTTTTTAATGATGTAGGCCTTGCATTGTATTTGTCACTAATTGAAGCACATAAAACGTTTTCAGAATTGTCATGCTCTTTAGCAATCAACTTAGGAGGTCTTAAAATGAATTTTCTACTTGTAATTGGAGATGTGTTTATGAAAATAGTTTTTCTAGATCCATAATGCAATGGCAGTGAAAGCACAATGTGCACTGCTTGTCGTGTGGACATTTGTTGGTAATTAAGTAAACTACTTCCTAAACGGCGTATGAATTGCATTTCACTTTCATTATTGTTTGTTACGTCTTCTCGTATTTTCTAAAAAGCAGTTGTTAATTTTCGGTCTAATTTAGTCATGTACGATGTACAGTAAGTTGCAGCTGAATAAGCATCTAAAATGAATTGTGTATCTATATTTGCATACCATATATGTGGTACTTTTCTGGCAAATGCATTTGTCCACATATCATGTGGATGTCTCTTTAAGATTATGGCAGGACGAATGAGAAGAGATTGTAATAGTGAAAGATATGTTTCCCTACTTAAGTTATGATCTTCAAGAAATGCAGTAAATGTTATGCGGTGGCTATATTTTTTTGTTTGTAGACTTTGGAAAAATTGTTTTGCTATGTTTTTTGTTATGTCATCTGTATTTTCTAAAGGTTCTAGTATTGTGGTCTTATCCATGGGTGGTGATGGGAAATTAAATCTGCAATGCGAGTTTGCGTGTTTTGTACATGTTTCCGTATGGTAGTGGGTTTGCATTTTTGCCAAATTCGTGTCAAGTAGTGCTGAATTTGTAGAGATGTATTTGTCTATAAATGTTTGTATTTCTTCATTTGCACTTTTGCCATAAACAGGAGCATCCTTCACCCATAGCATAAAATGCACATGTTCGTTTCCACGGTTTTGAAATTCTGTTACAAAGAAGAAGTCTAAGACTTTTCCAAATAGCGTATCGTTAGTCAGCATCAATTTTTTGAATGCATTTATCCTGTGGTTAAAGTAACGGCTACAGATTACTGGGTTTTTCCTTATAGTTGCATCGATGTTATCATCGTCAATGTTTTCGCTATGTCTTTTGTTTTTAGCAGATAGTGCACATAGTGCATTGCATAGTGAGGGCCATAAGTGATCAGCACTTGTTAGGGTAACAAAAAAAGTTGGTGCACCTAGTTGTCTTATCATTGCAAATATGTTCTTCCTGGTTTTTGCTAAATAATCAGGTGAAGTCCGGATGGTTTTTAAGCTTGTAAATCCTATTGACGATTTAAGGATGTTGGCCACCCCTGATTTGTTTTTTAGGTCTTTGGCATATATTTTTTTCCCTTGTAATTGCCCTTTGCGTATGCATATCCATGCACAGCTTGAAACTTGTTGCAAGATAACTTTAATTGCTTTGAAGAAAAGATTGGTAGTGTGAGTTGCAAAGTCATTTCTACAGTGCAGTAGTTCCCATTTTGCTATTTTTTGGTAACGAAATCTTTTTGTAATATCATTGTCACGATGCATTCCATAGTATAAAGTAGGAAAACTCATTTCTTCACAAAATGTGTCCTCGAAAAGACCTAAGGGTTTGAATCCTTCTGATGGTGCAATTGCAAGAACATTTTGCTGAAGGTCTTTTATCGAATGAGCATTTTCATAAGCATGTACAATTGTTTCTGTGATGGGTTCAACCTCGATGTCATTAGGATTGTAATCTATTTCTTCGATATTTACAATGTTGTTTACTGCATCTGTAATTTGTGTTTCAAAGTTACTTTGCCAGTTATTGTTAATAACTACATGATTGTCAATATACAAGGGACATTTACATAGTTCCATTAATGCATGCATGGCGTAGTTAGGCCTAACATTTCCTCTTAGATATGCGCTTTTATACTCCAATTTTCCTTTTATCTCAATTGCAATTGTTTCGGTTTCATTTATTTTTTTGGCAATGCCTCTTGTGCCCGGTTGAAATCGACAGGCACATTAATAAGCGTTCCAATAAGACCGAACTGTGGCCTTTTGTATCCAAGTTGCCTTATTTGTGCAAATGGCATTCGTAAAGCAACAAGTCTTTCTTCTAAAAGGCTTAATCTATGGA
Source organism: Taxus chinensis (assembly GCA_019776745.2). NCBI lineage: Eukaryota > Viridiplantae > Streptophyta > Pinopsida > Cupressales > Taxaceae > Taxus > Taxus chinensis. The sequence continues at coordinate 160,570,768 of CM034152.1, read as the reverse complement.
CTGAAGATATTTTTGCATTTCTTCTTATGTTGAAAGGCGCTGCAAATTTAGGAAGCAATTGATGTTGAATGGCATTATTGCATTGCTTACATATCTTGTCCCCTAATGTAAGTTTTTTTATTGATATGTCACTAGATATAGATGAAAAAGCATTGATAGTACTATTGGTAATCATGGTTATGTCTTTTTTGAAATGGAAGGATTCGCAAAGAGCACAGGCATGTGTTGGCGTATCTTCTATAGCACGGAGGTATGTTGTAATTGTTTTATCTGTTTGTTTGTTTTGTTGTTGCATTGCATGTTCTTGACCTTGTGTTTTCCTTATGTGGGCTTTTAAATGGTGCAATTTTATAGTAGCACTTGTATTTGCATTTGCAGCAGGAAATGGCAAAGTTGTATGTTGACTACACCTGGGTGAGTCATTTTCATCTGTTGCAGGAAAGTGCATTTGTTTGGTCATTGCATTTTCTATTTTGTCTTCTTGTTGAGTTACTTGGTCCTTTCCTTTTGTTTTTCTTATTTGGGATTTAAAATGGTGGAATCTTGTATTGGCGCGTACATTTGCCTTTGCAGTGACTGATAGTAATGTTGAATGTTGCTTAAACTTGGTTGACTCACTTTCATTGTTTCTTGCCGATTGCATTGCATTGGTCATTGTGTTTTCTATTGTTCTGTGCATTGTGTTTTCTGTTGTTCTATGCAAATGACTTAATGGCTCATAATGAATATGGCCTGTATCTGTTTCATATGTTATGACATTAAAGGTTCTTTTTGGTTGGAGACAAAATTCATATACATGAACAATTTTTTTAGTTGTTGCTGACCATTTTTGGATTTTTGCTTGGAGAATATGGGAAAGCCATAACAAACATAAATCGCTACTTTCAATACCGCTTGTTTGGTATGGTATTCCAACTAAAGAAAGATATATTTGCGGGTCAAAAACTTGATTTTCTGTTGGCTGCCCAAAGTCTGGTCTGCATAGCTGTAAGCATTTAATTGCGTATGTATCTTTTCCTAAAATTGCATTAGTCAAAGATTGTGCCATATACCGGCGAAGAGCTATTGCATTAAAATTTTCTATTGTCAGTAGACTAATTGCAGTAAACATGCTCTCGCCACAGTCATTACTAAATACATGTGTTTTTAAAAGGCCGGAGTTTGCTATTGCAGGAGCAATGGCATTCCAAATAGGAGTTAGATCATTACAAGTATGTGATAACTTTGTATGGGTATCTACAATTTTCCGTGGGATTATTATGGTACAGAACAACGGCTCATAGTGGCCACAAGTTGGGTTTCTATCGTGAAATAATATTGAATATGGTGGTGTTAATGATTCTTTGTTAAAGTGAAGGTATTTTCTTTTGTGAGTGACTGACCATATGCAAATTGAAATGTTTAGCCATTTAGACAGCCAATGGATACAAAATGTATCACCCCATAATCCTATTTCAATGCCATCTCTATTTGCATTTGCAGAAAGCCGCATTCTATGCAAGTAAGTGTCTTTTTCATAAATTCTATGCAAATCGAAAAGCATATCAACATGCAATTCATTTTCATATGATGATATTGTTGTTGGGTCCCTATTGGTTAAGCATGATCTAAAATAGTCTATGGTACCCATACGCAATTCAAGTGACGTATACTGAAAATGCAGCAATACTTGAATTGTGTCGAAAAGACAATCACCTGCGTTGTAATTGAATGATGTACTTTGAAACAAATGATCGTATTGCAATGCACTTTCAATGTCAACAAATGATGGCATATTTTGTGGCATATATGTTTCAGCATTGATTACTTCCTTTTCATCTGTACCTTTTTTTGTAGGGAGTTCTGTTACTATATTGGAAATCGAAGTGGGTTCGCAAGTTGTTTCATATTTCTTAACATGTTTTCCTAAATTGTTGTGGCTTTGTTTTCGCTTGCGCAATTTGTTTTTAAGCATATGCAAATTTCAAAACCTTATTTCTATATGATTCGCAATTTTACCCATTTTTGTAACGAGTTATGTAACCTTAAATTGAACAGCTACAGTAGGAAACGTAATCTTTTATAAAATTCAAATGTACATGAATTGTATCAGACTACATCAAATTGAGAAGATATTGTAGATGGTATTACATACCTTTACAAATGTAACCGTAAAAGTAATGTGAATTTCTTACAGTTTTGTTGGGCTGTTATGGGAGTTTGATACCTGTGTCCAAAAGAACATATCATTTGTAACAACAATGTCCTCAAATTAGTAATCATGTAAATTCAGGAAGATATACAAACACAATTTCAAGTTCTTAAAACCTTTTGCCTATCTTCTAAACAATTCATATGCATTAGATATGCTTCCATGTTCTGTATAGATATCTACTACAACAACAAGAAACCAAAATCATGGTATTAGGCCAGGTTTTCAATTCCCATGTCAAATGAAAATTTAAAATTATAGTTCACGAAATTGAAACTGTATTTTTATGCAATTTTCAATTTAAAAGTATCTATAGCCCTCATCCTCTAAATCTGCATAGTTGCATGCTAATAAAATAGAAATAAAGCTTAAATGGTCCGGTCATGTTCTAAACTGTTTTAGTATGTCAAAGAGTGGGAGCATCCCTGCGAAATCGTTCTGCTGCATATATTGCAATTATGACAATGCCTGATACCACATCTTTTTCACGCATTCTTTGAAACAGTACATGTGCATTAGGTATGCTTTGACATTTTGTATAGATGTCTACTAGAGCAGTTGCAACTACATCAGGCATTCTTTCAAATGCAAGTACATGTAAGAAATCATTATGCTTTGATGACTGTAAATGCACATTCTGCTTACTACACACAACTGCTCTGAAGATTACATATTTGCAATTACTGCAGGCCTGTATTTTCATGACCATGGTTTCACAAGGAAAAACACTCCACTCTTTCATTGGGCACACGTGATTAAATGGCATTTGCTAGACACAACTTTTCATAAAAAATAGATTTAAATGTATGTCAAGTACAAAGTTTTGATAGATGCCAGTAAAGAGTTTGAGCAAGTAAAAGAAGAAGACAGTTTCTCATGGAATACAATTATTACAGTATACAGAAGACATGGTTATCCTTACAAGGCAGTCATGGTATTTCACCATATGCAACAAACAGGTTTTCAACCTGATGAAAAATAGGATACCACAAATGGCTCTGGTTTGTTTGTTTTATTCTAACAATTTGCTAGAAATACTCAACAAAGAAGACAACAGAGGGTATAAATCCTACACTGTGGGCACATTTGAATTATGGAATTATTGAACATTGTTATTTCCCTCTTTGTATCTAAGGATTCTCTGATCATTATGAATTGAAGAACTTTGAATTCTTTTATACTACTGATATTGCCAACTTGCGTTTTTAAAGGAGAAGAGGAGGTTATAAACTTATACTGAACAGAAATAGCATGGAAGTTTCTTATAAAGCTTTTCTTTTTTTTTTGCCCCTTTTTTGTCATGATAGGCTTAGATTGTTATTTTTTGTGGAATTTTATATGTGTGTTTAAGTTTATTTGAAGATAACTATTAATTGTCATTATCAGATAAATGATATTTTTTTAATTTAATAAGAGGGAAAAATATTAAATTAAAAAATTATCAGCCAGGAGACAGTGGAGGGTAAGGATATAGGTGTGCATCTATGCTCAAAATGCCTCAAAGGAATGTGGGCTCATGGAATACCATGTTTGCAGGATATGCACAATATGAATTTATTGAAAATGTGTTATAATTGCTTAGAAACATTCATGCAATTGCAATTGGCAGATGTAAAGCCAAATTCCACAACCTTTGTCAGCATCCTCCCTGCCTGTGCCAAAATGGGAGCTTTGGAACAGGATATGGACAGCCATCAAAGCATAATGCATAGAGGAATTTTGACTGATGTAGTTGCAACTGCCTGGTAGACATGTATGCAAAATGTGGAAGCATAGACAAGGCACGTGAACTGTTTGATAAAATGCCTCAAAGAAATGTGGGCTCATGGAATACCATGTTTGCAGAATATGCACAATATGAATTTGTTGAAAATGCACGTGAACTGTTTGATAGAATGCCTCGAAGAGATGTGATCTCAAGGAGTTCCATGATTGCAGGATATGCATAAAAAAATTCTGTTCGGGGTATTTGTAGCTCTGTTAATCTATTGCTATTACAAGATGTGCAGAAATGTATTGAAAGTTGGAATCCATTCTGGATTGTAGACCACTTTCTATTTACTAATGTTTGTAAGCCAACTAACCGCTTTTTGGTATCTCATACAAATCAAACGGTCTGTAGGACAGTGACTTCCACTATAGAGGGTAAATCTATTTAGGAACATGCTCTAATACTTGCTTCTTAAAGTTAGTATTTTCTTTGACAGGGAATAACTAAAAACCCCAGCAACTGTTTGGACTTTTGCCCTCTTTTACGAGCTTCGTGATGCGCTAAAAAACTTAGGAGACATAGACAATGCTTATTAACTTTCAATGCCTACAAAAGTAGATTCTAGTATAAATTTCGCCTCATCTTTTAACAGATTTGTATGTTGGGTAAAGAACGATTGGCCGGCGTAATAGCTTTATTAAATAACGGAGGAAGTATCAGATTGATAATTGTTCTTACTACAAATTGTTGTGGAAAAGCATATACAGGTGTGTAGCAAATTGTGAAACTACTAACCTTTAAGATGAGGCGATCCTTATGATCTGATTGCCAATGTGAATGTAATAGCAACCGCAAACGTTTTGATGATTGTACCTGAATATGACACAGTAAATAAGAAAATAACATCAACCTATTGGTGCATTAGCAATTACGCGTAATATGTACACCATGAATAGAAAAGTATATATATTTTAAAACAATTGCGTTAGATGTCAGTTTTTCTTACGCCGTGTGTTATAGGCATCAAAGATAATTTTTAGTTCGGAATTTCTTTTCTTGACATTCGGTTTATAGTATTATGGATCTCCCTTATTCTGGATCTTTTACAGAGGAAAGGCAGGGTATTATGGCAGGTTTACAATTCCCACGTCAAATGTAAATTCCATCCAGTACATATATTGCAATCATGGCAATGGCTGATACCACATCTTTTCCAAGCATTCTTTCAAACAGTTCATCTGCATTAGGTATGCTTCGACATTTTGTATTGATGTCTACTACAGCACTTGCAAGTACATCTAACAAACCATTAGGCAGTCCCTGATAGCACAATTTTTTCTAGGCATTCTTTCAAAGAGTTCACATAGATGTTCTGAAGATTACATATTTTCAATTATTACAGGCCTGTATTTTCACGAGCATGGTTTCACAAGGAAAAATAGTCGACTCTTTCATTGATCACAGGTGATTAAATGGCATTTGCTACACACTGTTTTTTCATAAAAACCGTGTTTAAATGTATGTCAAGTGCAAAGTTTTGATAGATGCCGGTAAAGAGTTTCAGCAAGTGAAAGAACGAGACAGTTTCTCATGGAATACAATCATTGCAGCATACAAAAGACATGGTTATCCTTACAGGGTAGTAACCCTATTTCACTCTATGCAAGAAACAGGGCTTCAACCCGACGAGTTTACATTTGCCAACATACTCCCAGCCTGTGTCAAAATCAGAACTTTGGAACAAGGTATGGGCATCCATCAAAGCATAGACATGTATGAAAAATGTGGAATCATAGACAAGGCACGTGAACTGTTTGACAGAATGCCTCAAAAAAATGTGGGATCGTGGAAAGTAATTATTGCAAGATATGCCCAAAATGGATTTGTTGAAAATGCGTTATAATTACTTAGATACATGCACACACGTGCAGCAAAGCATAATGGATACACGAATTTTCACTGATGTATGTGCAACTGCCTGGTAGACATGTATGCAAAATGTGGAAGCATAGACAAGGCACATGAACTGTTTGATAAAATGCTTGATTAGTGCAATGAATAGCGGTTGCAATACAATCACACTCAAAAGTGTTTCAGAATAGACAACTATAGAGTCGACCCATTTTCTGCTTCTGACCTTTCCCTTGCTTAATTCTAAAAGTGCAACACGTTCTGATTTATATGCTTCTTTTTGTTGATGATGTGATCTTTTTATTCTCTTTTCACAAGGTTTTATAGTGACAGTTGCATTGTTTGGTTCAGTTTTATCGTCTTTACCTGTGGGTCAAGCGTAGCAAGTAGAGAGTGTGACAATATGTGCATATATCCAGTCCTACATGTGTAAGAGATACGCTTTCATAGTAATAAGTGACCATAAGTTCTTTGAGCTCCATTTCCCGCATATCCCAATCAATATGTGAATTTTGATAACAATCATACCTTAAAAATTACATCAGACAGTATATTCTTCCGAAGCCATTTCAGCTGCAGTACTTGAGTGAGGTAGATCCTGCTGAATATGAGCAGAGGGAAGCCCTTAATCACCGCCAAAGCAGCCTCAAATTGCGTCTATGTGCCTTATTTCTCATAGTATTTTATCAGTGTGTTTCTTTACATTATTTTCATTATTTTTTTAAAACTAAGAGAATCGATTGTAGGCGCCTATATCTGTATAGATGTCTACTAGAGCAGTTGCAACTACATCAGGCATTCTTTCAAATGCAAGTACATGTAAGAAATCATTATGCTTTGATGACTGTAAATGCACATTCTGCTTACTACACACAACTGCTCTGAAGATTACATATTTGCAATTATTGCAGGCCTGTATTTTCATGACCATGGTTTCACAAGGAAAAACACTCCACTCTTTCATTGGGCACACGTGATTAAATGGCATTTGCTAGACAAAACTTTTCGTAAAAAACATATTTAAATGTATGTCAAGTACAAAGTTTTGATAGATGCCAGTAAAGAGTTTGAGCAAGTAAAAGAAGATGACAGTTTGTCATGGAATACAATTATTACAGTATACAGAAGACATGGTTATCCTTACAAGGCAGTCATGGTATTTCACCATATGCAACAAACAGGTTTTCAACCTGATGAAAAATAGGATATCGCAAATGGCTCTGGTTTGTTTGTTTTATTCTAACAATTTGCTAGAAATACTCAACAAAGAAGACAACAGAGGGTATAAATCCTACACTGTGGGCACATTTGAATTATGGAATTATTGAACATTGTTATTTCTCTCTTTGTATCTAAGGATTCTGTGATCATTATGAATTGAAGAACTTTGAATTCTTTTATACTACTGATATTGCCAACTTGCGTTTTTAAAGGAGAAGAGGAGGTTATAAACTTATACTAAACAGAAATAGCATGGAAGTTTCTTATAAAGCTTTTCTTTTTTTTTTGCCCCGTTTTTGTCATGATAGGCTTAGTTATTTTTTTAATTTAATAAGAGGACAAAATATTAAATTAAAAAATTATCAGCCAGGAGACAGTGGAGGGTAAGGATATAGGTGTGCATGTATGCTCAAAATGCCTCAAAGGAATGTGGGCTCATGGAATACCATGTTTGCAGTATATGCACAATATGAATTTATTGAAAATGTGTTATAATTACTTAGAAACATTCATGCAATTGCAATTGGCAGATGTAAACCCAAATTCCACAACCTTTGTCAGCATCCTTCCTGCCTGTGCCAAAATGGGAGCTTTGGAACAGGGTATGGACATCCATCAAAGCATAATGCATAGAGGAATTTTGACTGATGTAGTTGCAACTGCCTGGTAGACATGTATGCAAAATGTGGAAGCATAGACAAGGCACGTGAACTGTTTGATAAAATGCCTCAAAGAAATGTGGGCTCATGGAATACCATGTTTGCAGAATATGCACAATATGAATTTGTTGAAAATGCACGTGAACTGTTTAATAGAATGCCTCGAAGAGATGTGATCTCAAGGAGTTCCATGATTGCAGGATTCTGGATAATGGATATTTTGATTCTTGTTCATGTGCCTCGTCTATGCTTCCACATTGTGCATACATGTCTACCAGGCAGTTGCAACTACATCAGTCACAATTCCTCTATCCATTATGCTTTGATGGATGTCCATACCCTGTTCCAAAGCTCCCATTTTGGCACAGGCAGGGAGGATGCTAACAAAGGTTGTGGAATTTGGCTTTACATCTGCCAATTGCAATTGCATGAATGTTTCTAAGTAATAATAACATATTTTCAACAAATCCATTTTGGTCATATTCTGCAATCATGACTGTCCACGAAACCACATTTTTTCAGGCATTCTGTCAAACAGTTTGCGTGTCTTGTCTATGGTTCCACATTTGTTCATATTTACATAGAGTATCATTTGTATTTGCACATCTAAGAGTATATACACAGCGCTGGTGTTTAAACTACTTCTCACAAGCGGCTATTGGAAATTTCAAGCATTCTCTGACTGAAACAGAAAAAGAAGACAGAAGCGACAATTTTAAAACAAATTGACTCGAGAATCTTAGATATTGAAAACCTGAAATCGGGTACTTTGGGTTAAAAAACATCTTGTCTGCTCAGTCTCTTTGGCATAATTTGAGCAAATAGCTTTCATACAAAATAAGGGGATTTGTCTTTGTATGCAATTAAATCTGGTTAAGGGATCAAAACGTAGAAGACCCAGAAGTTGCAGGGCTGGGGGCACTCAATAATCGATGGGGGTCAGAGATCCATACAACGGCAAAAAACCTAGCAGCAATTGAACACAACCATGAAAACAGGAAATGAAAAGAAAACAAGAAGGGAAGCGTGCCTCAGCGTACTCACTTCTTCCACAGTCGTAGCCACCTTTGTGGACAGATTCAAAACAAAATAAAAATGATATCTCCAGATCTGCAAGCTCCCGCAACAAACGTCCGATACAGTAAAAAAAAACCTGCTTCTCTTCGACACTGCCATGTATACAGGTTGCTGCATGCAGGAGGCCAGGTGTGAATCTCAGAGCACAATAGCAGCCACCACTGCAACGACCAGTAGGGAAAGAGTCACAGAAAATACCTTCGCTACATGTCAAAATAAAAGAGGCAAACAAAACTTTATTAAACCCGGTCATATCTGCAGCAGACAGTGGAGGGAAATCGGGCAATGAGGGAACAGGAATCAACCAATCATCGACGAGAGAATTCGAACATTTACCTATCGCTACCAATAGTTAAAGCAAATATTTACCAAAACAAAGCTTTTGTATATTGAACTGCACACCAAAACAAATTAATAGCAACATGCAAAAACATTAGTATCCTGCGCGGCAGGTACTAATAACATATAAATCAACCAAAACATAATAGGGATCAGAAATCAGTAAAAATTACACAAAAAAACAGAGGGTTTAACAAGTTTCTCACAACTAATTAAAATAAATGTCAAATAGTGGGAATCACTTGTGATTTTTAAAAAAAGAAGTAACCAATAGACTACAATAGATCGAGTTTCTGTCGACTAACAGAGTAAAAATCAGAGGGTTTTAAGACAAATTCCATCAATTAACAGAAAAAATAGAGGGTACAGCTTGCGAACGTTCCTCGTTTGTCGCCGGTGTCTATAATTTTTAAAGAAATACAGAGTACCAAATAATGATCAGTAGTGACAAGAAAAAAAAGGGTTTTAAAAATTTATTATAATTCTTCAAAATTCAGTTGAATAACAGAAAATAAATACAGGGAATCGTTTCGGATACAGACACCATCTGGTTTTTCCTCAGTAAGGGATCAACAGCTATGAACTTAAAAAAGGAATTAAAATACATCAGAATTCTAAAAAATTAGAGAGAACCCAGTAACAGCTACCTTTTCCTCCGCCCAGGAGACTGTGCACAGATTTTTGTCTCCCAAAAAGCCTATTAATCAAGGAAGAAATGGATGGCTTTTCATCATCGTCCAACGACAACGAAGAGTGGTGGCCGTGAAATTTTTCTGTTACGTTGTCCATGATCGAGCGGCTGGAAACATTCAGTGCTAACAGCAGCAACACGCAACTAAGGAGAATGGTGGCGTGATAGGTAAGCAACCAAAGCAAAACAGGAACCCGTTTGGCGTAGACAGCACCGCCCACAAAACCAATGAAAAACCAAAACAAATTCATGCAAAGATAACGGAACAGAGGCTGTGCAGGCATTGGAATGCCGTTGCAGAAGGTGGACGGAATAGAGGCTGTGCAGGTATTAATGTTATTTATTCACCCTGACAGAAGCGATCGTCGATCTCTCTCCCTGACAAAAGTAAGACAAAGGTAATTTCATGACACGCGTACAGCGGAGGATTGGTCGTGCTTCGTCAACCAACAGATCCTGATCGTCGATACCTCTGATGCATGTCAGAAAGGTCCAGGCTTCCTCATAGAGAACACGCCTTTCAGCATAATAATCTCACCAAAGTCCAGGGGTTAAATTTGACGGCCGTTTAGACGTTTTTCATGATTTTAGCCGTAAAATACTTGCAAATATTGTGAAAAACCGTCACGTACGACTTGCAGATTTTAAGGGAGACCGTTATTTTTAATATAGATTTATAAGTAAATTATACAAAAATATATTTGAAATAGTTAAATATATATAAAATAATATTTTATATATTTTATTAACATAAAAAAATAACACTATTTTGTATTTTTGAAGGGCAAAATTTAAAATTTGCCCTCAACTAAAAATTGTTTGACAGGCACAGGTGGCCGTCAAATTTAACCCCTGCACCAAACACTTGATCACTTGGCCAATTCCAGTGTCTCTATCACACAGAGCGATCCAAGCTTAAATATTCATGGAAGGTGACCTATCTCAACCACTGGACCACAGACAGACTATATTTGAAATCCTGGCCTGGAATCCTGGTTGGAAGTTTTGCAGGTGGCATAGACAACCTGGCATACATGGTACTGTAATTCCTTCGCCCCCACCGCTTTCCAGTATGGCAGCGCAGGGCTTGTGTGTGGATATTTTACCAGGACAGACGCTAATTCAATGCTATCCCATACTCCTACACCTATTATCTGTTGCCCATCCAGTGAATCATAAAATGAACAGGAAATTATGCCTTTGATACGGTCGAAATATGATCTGAGAATAGCGAGGCAGGAGTAGGAGAGCACATCCTGTATTTTCCAGCTGCAATGTATTCTGCGGATGCTGACGATATCTCCCAGGGAGAGCTGTGCAAAGGGAACTCCTTGCCTTGTTTGTTGAGAGCTCGGCTGAAACCACCCTGAGTCCACTATTCTCACCGCACACTTTAATCCCTTGGTGAAGGCTGCTGCCTGCAGAATCCATCAAAAAATTAGTTTACACCTTTCTTAATTTTAGACTTAGCCTTTTGTAGTCAATTGTTTTTGTTGAATGGTTGTCAATAAGTTGGGTCGATGATTTTGACCTATGAGACAACACAGAAAATAGAAACATGATGCTGTTCAGTTCGGTTAATAAATGTTTATACACACCTGGGGGAGATTTAAGGCTAAATTATCTGCATTTTGTGATCCTTCCCCTTTCCATACCATGAAAACAGCTGCCTGCACAGATTTATTGCTAACAGAATTAGAAAAATGTTATCAGAAATTAATGATTTTCTGTCTGAATCAACTTCCATATTGAAAACAGTGAAGTAAATCCATTAAAATACCAAAAAGTGATATGTATATTTATATTAAAATGCAGTAATGGAATTCGGAAGAGATATTATTGTTGTAGAATCCCACAATAGCGATATGCCGCTATATAAATCAGCCTAATTAAAGAGGAGTGCCTAAAAATAAAGTAGAAACAAAATGCCAAAACAATATTGCCATAGTATGGAACTAAATCCATCATAGGGATGTGCCACTGTAATAAACCCTGATAAGACAGATACAAATATGAAGTACGTGGTCCACTTCTTATTACTTGGCATTTTGGTGCTATGGCCAACCAGGACATGAAAAAAATTGTCTGGTTGCCAAATGGGTGGTAGGGTTTCTCTAACAGGGATGCCCTTGGAAGTTTCTCAAATCAAGGGTATTACTGAAGTACATGAACAGTGAGTTGTGTGATATTGTTGGTGTTGGTCCAAGGGTGTGCGGTTTTAAAAGACCTGGCAAGAGTTGATAAGTTGGTTGACTTGAGACTATGTAGGGTGCAGGAGTAGAGAAGAGTGCGATTTACCCTTCAATCTTATTTGGTATTCAACCCTCAAACCTATTTGATTTTAGAAATTCAAGGCCAATGTACTTGCAATATCACTCCGTTTGCGGTGAAAAGGCCTGGCAGAGAATGGACCTCATTAAGAACTAATGAAATGATCTTAAAACTGAATGGACAGATTGGAGGAACGTTGTAATCAGCCAGTGATTCAAGTTGGATCTAGTTGTAAAGTAAATCCACTTCATTTATGTTGTAAAAGATTCTGAAGAGGTTTGTATGACCCTTAGAGCATCATTTCCCATGTAACTTGTTTTCTCTACAGATTTGCAATGGCTAAGGCAGAATTGTACAACCATTCTAAGCATGTTGCCAAGAGCTATAAAACATCTGTAAAGTAGGAAGGCTTAAGAAAGCCTCTTGAAGGTTTTGTTTTGTAACAGCAAGTCTCAGAGATGGGTTTGTGCTGGATCAAACCTGTCTTGGATAACATATGTCGAGTTTGTTGAGGACCAAACCTGTCTGTAAAAACAGAACAGAGGAAAATATTCAGGCACGAAGGATCTTTTAGCCAGAATACTAGCAATGGGTTTGTTCATCCAGAACCAAACCTGTCCTGAATAAGACAAAAGCTCAAACCAATCATCCAGCTTGGAGTGAGTTTGAAAAATAGATTGATTGGTATGTCGTCTATTGGTTTGGTACCTGTTTTAGAATCTTTTATTGGGACTTTTGAGCATGCCTTGGTTAGAAGATAGTCTTGAAGTGGGATTGAACAATCATCTATGAGTCATGTAGAGTTGAAGTTTGCAGACATATGAGAAGCTGAGACATCAGACAACAGAGATTGTGGGATGCCAAATAAGGGAGATAGGTATGGTTGTATGCTATAGCCTTGTGAGCTTAGAGCCTGGCATTCATTGGGGATAGGGAATTGGAGGCACAGCCCTCTTTGGTGGAGTTTTTCGAAAGTGGGTTTCTCCATGGTAGATTTTATGTTTGGAGTTTAGTTTGTGTGGTGTTATAGGTTTCTTTTCCATGTTTCATGTTCAATTTGATTTTTTTTTGTGTGAACCTTGCTAATATGAGTAACTCTAAGAATGATCAGTGTGCATAGACATAATAAATCCGCACATTACTAATCATGTTCAGTCATAGTCTAAGTATGATTCATGCTGAAAAATTCTAAGAATGAACCTGCATAGACATAGTACTAAATTAGTACATTACCAATTGTGTTCAGTCATAAACTAAGTATAATTTGTGCAAATAAATTAGAAATTGGTAAAATTGGGCTTATTAAATATCAAGTCCAGCAGCAGAAAGCTTTACCAAATAAAAGATGAATCATTTTCGCTTTCATGTGTGGAAAACATTACCAAGTGATACCAAAGGATGCGCCTTTACCTCCTGTTTTGAACAAGAGATGGGTTAGGCAGAAAATTAGATTGGGTGGATCGCCAGGTTCAGTAGTGCTTGGTCTCATAGGGTTCCTTACAAGTTGACGACTAAAAAATGGCTGATAGTGGTATTTTACCAAGGAATACAAGAAACAACTACTTTGGAAGTGTAAATGGGAGATTCAGCTTGCCGATTCTAGGTTTCATCCTTCATAAAGCTGCCTTGGTTGGTGATTGCAGCTTATTAATTTTGATTCATTAGGGAGGTCTTAAACAAAGCTTCCAACCTCTTATACTTTCTTGAAGTTTTCGTTAAAGTGCCTACGAGGACATGGTCTGTTAAAGGTTCAATCAACACTCTTGTAAAACCAGAACCTATAAAGGATTCAATGGTGAATGCTGGGGAATCCTGATGGAATGGGAGATGGGTTCAAGTACCAAGTTCTTGACAGCAATTAAATAAAAATCATTTTCTTTTAAGGTCCACCTACGCATTGAAATGTGCTTTGGCGAAGGGTGGCTTAAAACATATGACTTGTAGGACAGTCATACAAAAAAGAAATGAAAACAAAGAGAAGGAAACATGCAAGAGAACACAATATAACTAAAATCTAATTCAAATGATGTTTGTAAGAAATGAAAAGTTCCTTTTAAAGTCCATATGTGCATTGAATTGTGCTTAAACTGAAGGGTAGCTTAAAACATATAAAACCTCTAGGACAGTCATAAAAAAGAAATGAAAAAAAGAGAGAATGGAAAACCTGCAAGAGAACACAATATAAAGAAAATCTTATTCAAATGATAATAGTAGGAAAGGTTTAGTCTTTTTAAAGTCTACTTTACATTGAATTGTGCTTAGACTGAAAGGTAGCTTAAAACATATAAAAGTACCCCCATCCCCACACATGACACTACTTAGAATAGCACGATGAAGACAGAGATACATACCCATGAATGGTCCAGGCATTTGAGAATGGCCACATTGATGCCACTGCTCTTATCAATCACAGTTGCTACCTGCGTCATGTGGGCAACTGCGTCATTAATGTCACACCCCTCCTCAGGCTTGAAAATGCTGAAAGAAACCCTCACATTTGGGCTTTTCTCAATCACAGTTACCACTTTGGTAATACGGGCAACTGCATCAGTAATGACCCTCACATTTTGGTTTTGGCATGTGCAACGCGCATTAGAAACAATCATTGTGTCTTTTATTGTTTGTAACAGGGCAAGAAAATGATTATTGTTGCAGTACAAAATGCTTGTGTGTTACAGATCAATTTATGGGGCAAAAGGGTTTGTCGCGTTGTGTGATACTATTAAGGAAAAGTGTAGTGACGATTTGACAGTTCATATAAAAAGCTGCTTCTGTGTGCTGCACTGTGCAGCCTGGCATGTATAATTTACAGACTACAGTTATGATCGTCTGGACTTGGAAGTCCAATTCGTTTTTGTTTCTCTGCGTGTAAAAATTTGTATGGCGGGAGAGCGAAAGGAGTTTAAAATAAGCAGTTGCCGACAAGGGTTTAGGCTAAAATTTATACAAAATGCGCTGCAAATCATCAATGTTGTTTTAAAAAATTATATATATATATATATATATATATATATATATATATTTTATTTTATTTTGTCAAATGGGCGCACTAATAAAATACAGGAAGGAGGTTTAAGATTTGAAAATAACCAGATGAAATAAAATGATATAGTTTTAATTGTGCTGATGGTTAGGATAAGATTTTTTTTTTAAATGTACGTATTCAATTCTAACGTACAATCTATTATTATAATATAAAGTTTATCTAAGAATTAAAGATTACAATTTTTTATATAAATAATTTAGTGACATAAGTTTTATTGATATGGTCATTTTAGAACAATTAATAGTTATACTTATTAAGCATTGTAAAAATACAATCTCTCTAATTTTATCTAAAAGACAATTTGTTTAATTTTATAGATTGTGTAAATTTGAATTTTAACAATTTTTTTATATTTTAAAATAAAAATAATTAAATTGTTCATATGATCTATGGTTTTAGTCAATTTTTATTTCTACATGTAATGTACTTGCTCATATTCCTAAGATTTTTTAGGATAATGAGTAGTTCTTATCTCCAGTTAGGGAGTGTGAATTGAAGAGAGTTGTCTTTAATATGAAAAGGAAAGACCCTAGATTTCCCATTGAGTTCTATCAAATTTTTTGGGCTGTAAAATATTTATCTTATTTCATAAACTGTGAAAACATAAAATCTCTTAAACTTTATAAATGTTTTTATTTAACTTTTTTTTATAAATTTTAAATATTAAATTTCATTAGTAAAATATATTTTAATATTAATATTTATTAAAGATTAAAAAGGACAAAGACAATGAATGTAATTGAAGAGCATCAAATAAATGATTTGATTGCATGAGAAAAAAACAAAGGGAAAAGCATTTTGAAAAGATAAAGAAGATTGAAATAAAATATTATTATTTTTAAATAAAATATTTTAAAACCAATTAACTATACAATATCTTTTCAATTTAAACTATATTCTCTACATATGCTCTTTTATAATACTAATAACCTGATAATTACAAATACAAACTGATATTTTTAAAACTATCCATATTTTAATATATTATATAGAAGTTGAAATAGCTTACAAATTATTTAAAAAGAGTTAAATATATATTTAAAACTATAGTGCAGCACAAAAAAATTATTTTAAGAGTTGCCTTTACCGTATATAGCTACACTTTATGTCTGAGTTCTTTCTGCGTAACAACTTACCAAGAACTAGATGTGTCTGAAATGGCAAAGTAGGAAGATGGAAATTACGAAATAGAGTTATTCAATATCTAAAAACTAATTTTAAAATAATCCGGGATATGTTTGATTTGGGATTTGGATGAATGCCTCTTTTTTATTAAAAAATATTTGAAGTGTGAATGAATGTATATGCACTTCTTTAGAGTTTCAAAAATTGTAAATAATAAAATAGATAATAGAACAAGTGAACTAAGCTAAATTATTTGGGATAATATATAGTTTTTAAAATATTTTTCTTATGATTTAATTTAAATTTTATCATGCAAAAAATTCAGTGTTTTATAAATATATAACATGTTGATTTATTACATCACACATGATGTGTTAGAGGATTAAAAGATTTTCCACATTATTTATTGCTTTCATATATATGATGAATTACTATAAAATTTGGAGTGTTTGTTTTTATATCGACATATAATAAGGAAACTCATAAATATATATCTATTACATTTGTATATTAAGTTTAAAAAATAGTTTTTGACTTAATATTAGATGGGTATTTTTTTCAAATATATGAATCGAGGATGATGCACTATCGACATACTATACATATCAAGCACATGGCCTTAATTAACGAGAACAAGAATAAGCTATAATACAAACCATAGTCACAATGCCAATGTTGAGGTCAAACCCAAGTATTTAAACATTAACTTATGTGATTATAGAATAAGAAGAAACTTGTTGCTAAGGACTATAAGTGTTTAAGAGAGGTCGCAATTATTGGCAAAACCTATATATGCACACTTCCTTAATTTTTTCCACATATTGATAGATATGAAGACAATGGTTGAGAATACAACATTAGTCGATGTGCCTATGACCACTAAGGAAGAAATAAAATTAGTAAAAAGGATACCCCTCCCACTCTTCCGCATTGTTAAGGAGAATAATTACCCACTTAAGGATTTATAGTGAAGGTAGTAGAGGATACAATAAATGTTGGTTATTTTTGTTTTACGTCATAGGCAGTTTTATAGGCTAACCACCCTCTCTAAAACATCATCCTTGTCCTACATCATTAGTAAGTCAAGTCAATCTCATGCTTGTCACTCTTTGTTGGGCTGAGAATGTGGCTAAGTATAAGCCATGTGCAGAGGTTGGAGACTGCACACAGAGGCGCACACATGAACTTTAGGAAGGAACGCTCGACAGTAACTGTAGGGTCAAGGAAACAACCTAAGCATAAGACAAGTGTGTGGAAGTATACGTAGAAGATGAGGAGACACTAGAGCATAAAGGTTTGCGCACAAAGGCAAGTTCTAGGAGATAGTTAGATTCTAGAATAGGCTAAATATAGAAGAAAGCATAGTTGACATGGAAGACAAGAAAGTTCCAAAAATAGATTCGATAAAACACATGTAGGTTGAATAAAGCACATGCATGGACATATAATTATAGGATGCAAGCATCGAGCTATTTATAGCACAAACTGGAGGTTAAAGAAGAAGTTTTATAGGCATGCATCCTATAATTAGGACGTCTATTACTAGAACTAAAGCATGTAAACGATGAAGGACAAGTTCCCACAATGTATAAATATGTATATCGCACCCAATAGATAGATATACATATGTGTGTATGTAAGATAACGAATATATTTGTGTGTATGTGTGTGTAAGAGGTTAATATGTAAGTCAGTTCGTATAAGGTGCATGCATTATTGATGTGAGTAGGTATTTCAGAATTGTGTTTGTAATGGGCAATATTGTGTGGATTGCCAAAGTAAGGAGAAGTGAACAAGGGTAATAAGAGTCCAGATTTTGTTAGTTATTTACAACAATGAATGAATTATCTAAGTTCTTAATATTGATGTTTGTGTGTTGATTTACTTACTTTTATCTCTAAACTTATGTTGCACAATGGTTTATTGTGAATTCACATCTTGTATGATCATATAATGAGGGACTTGGCTGGTTGCACGCGCTTTGGGTGAGTGCCTAGACAACAGTCTGGGTGATGTGCTAACGTGCCCGACCAATTTGTGTTCAAAATTAATAAGGATACATTTTGGTTCTATTGTTGGGACCTCTTTTAGCTCTGATAATCAAGATGTGACGTGTGCATGGTGTTCTGACTGTCGTTGGAGAACATTGAGTGTTGGGTATAAGACGACCAGGATAATTTTTCTCAAAGATAAAGTATTGGACGAGGTTTTGATGCTCACAAATGGGCGGAGGAAAATTTATATGATTCACTATATGAGACATTTTTTCAGTTTCTTCCCAGTAGAGTTATATGAGTGGTTAACACATTATGCGTAGATTAAGGGTATCCGACTGGGAAATAAGCAAGTTTGGAGCTAGAACATGCACTCTCTTATTTGGATAAACAATGGGCGTGTGTGGTAGACCGTTGGTGGGAAGGTGTGTTGTGGATTTATACCTTGGATTATGCAATATCAACGTACTTGTTCCTAGAAGAAGCAGAGTTCGGGTTTCTGCATTGGTCAAGATGATTGTACTTACGTGCGTTGTCGTTAGCCACAAAGATCTTAATAATTGAGTTGGGAATGGAGAAATTACCTATGACAGGCTAAAACCCCACCGCACGCAGGGGCAAGAAAGGGCTTGGGAAGGATGGCATTGTTCCAAGGAAATGACACAGATAGAAAAGAGAGACTTCACAAATATAATGATACGTGAGAGAGGTTAGTTGAAGAGGCATTAAGACTGAGAGGAATGGGGCTAGGTGGAAGTGATGAGAACCATGTAGAAGGCAAGAGATTGTAGGACCATGTCCCTTAGATATTGGGGAAGTGCAGCAGAAGGACCCCCTCGACATCTGATGAAAGTGAGTTTGGTGAGGAAAGGATGAGATCCCATGGTACGCATCTGACCCACCTCAGACATTTAGCCCTTGTGTTTGGTGCTTAGAATTTAGAAGTTGTTGGACCCCTAGAATATTGACTAAGTACAAAAGGCACGTAGGCACGCAAGGTCCCAGTTAAAGAAAGGCACACATGACAAAGCGCTCAAGGCAGGGTTTTAGAAAAGGGTTTAAGGAAGCTTGTGGCGCGCCCGACACGCGTGGACAAAACCAAGGGTTCAGGACTTAGAAAAATTTAATGTTTGGGGCTGAACACATGAAAAGCATGACCCGACTACACATGGATAAGATGCCAGCCTAGCGACAGGTTGGCCCAGGAAGGAGCATGCCTGTACAGTAGAATCTTCTAGAAGCACATCATGGGATAAAGTGGGAAGCTCAGGCTTGGAGGAGCATGCTCGCATGGAGGACCACATTCAGACACTTGGCATCAGATCTGAGGGCATTGGAGGATGAGTTGGCAGTCCAGAAAAGCTATAAATACAAGCGCCTGCAGAGTAAACAAAGAGACTTAGAGTGTGGGCGGAGCTCTGCAAAAATACTGCAAGAACTCTGTTAATGGGTAATTACATTCGGGAAAGGATGTATTGGGCATGGGGATTGTAATTTTTCTTTTTGGTAGCTTAGTTACATAAGTTCAGTTGTAATGCATGACTATGGTCTGCTTCTCTGTGACACTCTGTAATGGCTCCATGGATGTAATGAGGTTACCTGTTATATATACATGAATATCAATGATTCTGATGCATACTTCTCTCTCATGAGTTCTCTTTCCTTTTATGCTAAGTTTGGATGCTTGTATAGTTTCTTTCTGATATGATACACATTATAGATTCTGTTAAGTACTCTATCTAAAATGACTGCAAGGATCTAGAGGCCGTTCTGAGCTCTATGGTTCTTGTATGTCCTAAACCCATTTGAAATTATTTTAAACACAAATCATAGATGATGTTTCCCACTAAACTCACATAAAAGAGAGACTCGGCACCCGCGCGTGCCTCGGGTGAGTGCCCAGATTTTGCTGGGTGATAGGCCGAGCGCGCATGGGGTTCCTTTCTTTTGTGTTAAGGGTAAAAATGACTACATCTTGGTTCCATTGTCAGGACCTCTTTTTGAAGTTGTAGTGGGAATTAGCATTCATCATGGTCTGTGTAGTGAGTAATGACAGAGCAGTTAACTTTGGAAAGTGTTGAATCATGGTTTAAGAGCATGGAGGATGAATTCACTTAGAGATTCAGCACTGGACCTAAGTTTAATGCACGTAGATGGGTAGAAGAGAACCTCTACCATGATCTGTATGAGACTTTTTTCTGCTGCTTCCCAGTGGAACTGTATGAATGGCTCACAGCCTATGCATCTAGATCAAGTTGGCATTATGGATCATGTGTGTGGACCCAAGAAGAATACCAGAGGTTGTAGGATGTAGATCTGATGTGGACCCGTGCTGTGGATCATTGGTGGAAAGGAGTATTGGCTAGCTACACTCTGGAGTACGCCATTTCCACATATTCTTGTCCGAGGTTGCTGAGTTTGAGTTTCTGCGGGAGCCTAGAGGATCATTTCTATGAGTTGTCCCTCTGGCTATGAAGATCTTGATGGTTACCATGAGTTTAGAGGCATTCCCAATGGCCAGCTAAACCATTCTGAGCATTGGGTGAGGAAGCTAGGGTGGAGGAAGATGGTAGATGTTGCGATAGAGAAGGATAGGGAGGAAAGATGACTCAAGTATGGTGAAGCATGTGAAAGGGAGATTTCTAGACAACGCGAGGTTGCAGGTGTGATGGATGTATGGTGGTAGATGTTGCGGGAAGGATTTGAGGTTCACGCAGAGGATGTGGAACCTGAGTAGTCTGTGCGACCCCATCTTGGCAAGTGTGTAAGAGAGACCCCTTCAGCTTCTGATGAGAGTTCATCATGCGGAGAGAGAAGAACCGTTAGCACGCATCTGAGCCCACCTAGTGACCAGACCCTGGCACTTGGTTTTCCAAATCAGGGGAAAAATATTTCCAGTCCAGTTGGTTACATTGGAAGTGATCAGTCTACACCCAGGAGGTATAATTTCTCATTTGGGCCTTCTATGGTTGCAAACACCAACCCAGTGTTAGGACTTTTCAGGCAAGGTATAGACACACAAGCTTTTGGTCTCACATCTAGGAGTGGTGTGGGGTATACTATT
The DNA here is from genome assembly GCA_019776745.2 of Taxus chinensis. NCBI lineage: Eukaryota > Viridiplantae > Streptophyta > Pinopsida > Cupressales > Taxaceae > Taxus > Taxus chinensis. The sequence continues at coordinate 160,549,468 of CM034152.1, read as the reverse complement.
GGCAGTGGGGCATTGTCGCAGACCATAGGTGCATAGCTCAGTGGAACTGTGGGGACCCTTGGCATGACCACTTTAAGACCTAGTGGGTCTGGTGGATTTGGTTTAGGACCTGGTGGATCTGGTGGTTTAGGAGGATTAGGAGCTGGTGGGTCTAATGGATCTAGTGGTTCAGGACCTGGTGGACTTGGTGGATCAGGTGGTGGAGGAAACACAGGTGGAAACCAAGGCTCTGGCTCAGGAGGATTCAGGCCCCAACCACCCCCACAAGTTTTCTTTGAAATGTCTCTACATTTTCCCAATTATAGAGGTATTGAGGATGTTGCAGAACATGTTCACAAGTGTGAACTGCTATGGTGTGCAAAGGGTATCACAACCCTAGAATGAAAGGCTAGTCAGTTTGTAACCATGTTGCAAGGGCGCATGCATAGCTGGTATAGGAAGTATGACCCTCATCAGACAGTAGTGGACTATACTACTTTAAAGAATGCATTCTTGGTAGAATTCCACATTCCTGAGTTTGAGCAGAAGAGCATCAGTGCTTTGAAGGAGATTCAGCAAGGAATGGCAGAGAGTGTGCGAGAGTATGATGCGCACTTTAAAACTCTCTTGTCTAAATTATCATATGATATTCACCCTTCATAGCATGCTCAGTGGTTTTTTGGAGGATTGATCACTCCTTTTAGAAGGGCCTTATCTCATAATACTTTCACAGACCCGCATGAGGCATTGGAAGTTGCTCTACACATCAAGGTTGTTAGGTAGTGTTGATACTGGTGTTAACCCATTCCTAGAAGCTCATATTGCTACTATGGCCAAGCAGTTGGAAAATTTGTCTACGAACCCAGCCCACGAGACTCGCAGTGGTTTGTGGTGCACAGATTGTGAAGTAGAGGGGCACGTTAAGCATAATTTCCCCCAGCAGATAGTACGTGTAATGGAAATAGATTGTGAAATTTGTCATGGGGACCATGATGTGAGTAGGTTCCCCTTGCTGTAGCGCGTAATCCAAAAGAATGTATCTTGTTACTTACAAGATTTACACCTCTACAACCCATGATACTAAGGACTGTAGGCTCATTGATCAAATCCATGAGGCCATTGATCATGGGGTGCACCAAACCAATGTTGCCAGTAGTTCCAAGGGTGATGATCACCATTATGAGGAGTGTGTAGATGGAGGCACACATGGAAGAGGTTTTTGAGGAGGATTTCATGGTCATGGTAACCATAGAGGAAGGACTGAGTTCCGCTCGTGGAACCTATTTCAATTGTGGATCTATAGATCATTACAAACATGAATGCTTAGACTTGTTATAGTGCTCATGGTGTGGAAAGAAGCATAAGTATGAGGAGTGCCAGAAATTGTTTGAGCACATGAACTAGCAGCACCAAAAAGATAAGGGCACTGCAATGGTCAGTATTAAGAAGGAAGACACCCAGTGGATGCCTCGAGTAACACGGGATGCAATTTTGGAGCCTGTCTTGGTAACAACAAGGGCAGAAGCCATGTGCACAAGAGAGATACCAAGGCAGAAGAACCTGGTTTCAAGGGAGGAAGTAGTTCATGGAAAGTATCCAGACCTTGTGCATCAGAAGGAGGTGTATCAAGACACTATGGATTCCATTCATAGTTTACAAGGGGAAATCTAATGTCTAAAGGAGCAATCCAGGAGGGAGGAACAAGGAAGGAGAGTTGAGGCACCAAAGGATGACCTGGATGAGGTCAAGGAGGTGTGTAAAATGCTAAGGCAAGAGAATATCATTCCCTTCCTAGGATCATGGTTGAGAGAGAAGGTACCACGTGCCAGAGGAGAGTGCGAGAGGTAGGTCTTGCATGCAAACCTTCCCCCTCATAGCCTTGACTATGACAAGGAGATCACATTGAATGTAGTTGTAGATGGATGGCTCCTTAGTAATATCCTCATTGACACTGGCGCGGAGGTTAATGTTCTAACTTTGGATGCATGGCATCAGATGGGAAGACCTGTGTTACAGCCATCTTCGAATGTGTTGTATATGGAAAACAAGACTAAGGTGATGCCCATCGGTGTCTTAAAGGATGCAGCTATTACTATCTAGGGAGCTAAGTTTACTGAGGACTTCGAAGTCTTGGCACTCGCCGAGGCAGACAATTTCCTAGCACTACTTGGGTGCCCATGGTGTTACAATAACAATGCATACCTTCGGTTCAATAAAGGGTACATCAACTTTGAAAACAAGGAGGAGTGGGTCATTATACCCCTGGCTGATGGGAAGTCGACACCCTATATTGAACCTTTGGGGGAAGAATTTCTGGACAGGATATATGTGCACTCAATCAGGGACCTAGAGATAATACATCCTACTAATGGGGTTATCCAGTTTGAGGATGCTCAGTCAGTAAGTGATACCACCAGTCTAGCATGTGAAAATTGGGCATATGGAACTTATGAATTGATGGGATGGCAGTTGAGAGGGTTGGTGACCAAGGTAACAAAGGCATGCACAATGCAGCACTTAGGAGGAAAAGAGCTACCCAAGTATTCAGGAGGAGCCTTCCCTAAGATCTTTTTGCAAGAGGTAGAAGCTCAGTGGAAGGATGAGAAGAAATGGAGAGGGATGTTAAGTTATGTCCTACTTGGCATAGCTACACGATGGTGGGCTACACATCAGGAGAGCCTTTTGGAATGGCGCGAGGTAAGAATTTCTCTCTCTGTCAGATTCTCTAGGAGCAACGTGCCCACCACCATCAAGGACTACCATGGGAAGGATCCCACCTCTTTCCATATCCAGGAGTGTGAACGGGTCTGGAGAGAAGGTGCAGAAGCTTTTCCACCATCCCTCTAGGTGCACAAGTTGTATTCTACACTGCAGGGTTGCGCGCGTATGGTACATTCATTCGGAGACACGCCGCCAGACAGGGAATTGGCAAGAGCTTGCGGCTGACCTTATTCAAACCTTTGAGTATCAGAGTACCAAGCCATCAGTTGATAAGGCCTTGCAGGGTATCAAGTGCCTTACCATGGGGGATAGTGCCATGGTGGAAGATAGGTTGTTGGAATTACTAGGTGAACAAGGATTGGAGGCACGCTTTAAAGAAGAAGTAGAGGAAACATAAGAGTTACAGCTTGAGCATGCATGCTTGGAAAAGGAGAAAGGAAAGTTGGTTTATGTGATTGATGGAGAGGAATCAGAAATCTTGGATGTTAACCATTTTGTAGGGATGCATGAGGTAGTGGACAGTGTTGATACTCGCGTGTGTGCCTACTATGAGCCCTTAAAGAAAAAGAAGGTTAACATTGGTTTAGGAGAAGAACCTAAGGAAGCTATTATTGGAGATTACTGGTCGGAGAAGGAAGTCTCTAAGATCATTGATTTGTTGTGTGAATTTGAGGATTTATTCCCGCGCGGGTACCATGAGCTCAAAGGCGTTCACCATTCCTTGGGGGAGATGAAGATAAAGATGAAGGATGGTGCACGCCCGTCAGGAAGAGGCCCTACCGGATGAATCCCAATTTACGCATAAAGGTTAAGGAGGAGATAGACAAAATGATAGCTTCTGGGATCATTGAAGTAGTGGAGGAATCGAAATGGATAAGTCTGATGGTAATCAGCATCAAGAAGGATGGGTGGATTAGGATCTGCGTGGATTATAGGGAGTTGAACGTAGTTTGTGTCATTGATCCCTTTCCAACCCCCTTCACTGAAGAAATTTTGGAAGGAGTCATCGTTAGACGTGAAATCTATTCCTTTATGGATGGATTTTCGAGGTACCACCAAGTCCGGATTGCAAAGGAGGACTATGAGAAGACAACTTTTGCCACTGAGTGGGAAATTTTTGCATACATGGTCATGCCCTTTGGGTTGAAGAATTTGCCTGCTATTTTTTCACACATAGTGGTGCAAGCGTTCTAATACTTCATCCATAAGTTTATTCAGGTCTATTTGGATGATTGGGTAGTGCATGGTCTAGTTAAAGACCATTCTGACAATTTCAGGTTAATGTTTGAGAGGTGTAGGTAGTTGAGGATATCCTCAACATTAAGAAGTGTGTGTGTTGCTACACCCTTTGGGACTTTATTGGGGCATATCCATATATGTAAGGAGGGAGCACTATATAGATCCCGCTAAAGTTGTAGTTATTAGGGGTTAGGGGAACCTACTAAACAGAGCAATGCACTTCCTTCCTTGGGCATACGGGTTATTATATGAAATTCATCAAGGGGTATGCCAGGATTGCCAACAACCTTTAGAGGAACTGCTCAGGACATAAAAACCTTCCATTGGGGAGAGGCATTAGTAGAGGGTGTTTGATACATTAAAGGATAGGTTGTTACACGCCTATATTACGTTTTCCCTCAATATCATGATGCTGCTTTTCTTTAGTTTTTCATCTGTCCACAATAATTCCTTATGGGAATTATGTAGTTTTATATCACTACTGTTTACAAATATGAAAAGAGAATATGGAACATTGAGAGTTTTCTGTTCCCCCCTCAATGTGAAGTTTTCACTTATTCAAGCCATAACAAACACTGAGAAAAAATTCAATTACGTTGTCGAATACAACTATCAATTAATGTATTTTTCTGTTGACAATATTGCTGTCACACAATACTTGGTATCACCATCGCTTCATGAGGTCTGATCGTTGGTGACCAAACGAGAGTCATTTGACTCCATTAAAAAATGTGTCCATCCTCCAATTTGCATACCTGCTGGTTAGAGAAAGGTGAGACTTCTTCACGTCCTGGAGGCAATTTCTATTTCCATGTCGTAAAAGAATGGTCTTGGTATTCTTTAGCTGTCAACCTTTCTGACAGAGATCTAGGTGCGTTTCAAATTGCACTGTCCACGGCTATAATATCACATTCTTTTATGCTTTAGCATAGCTAGAATTTATCATTGATCTTTATAAATGATCTCCTCGCAGCAGCAGAAATTTGGGTCCATGAGAATACAATTGTTTCTCTTCATTTGGAGCTTGACCATTGTCGATGTGTATCTGTCGGATACGACTGATATAAACTCATGCAATTTTTTACTATCATACGCATTTACCTGACAGACCTGACAATAAATCAACGACACAGCTTTTTGTTCAACTAAGTGAAATACCACTTTACCATGGTAACATAGACAGAGATACTGAAAACCTTGAACACATTTTTCGGTTTATAAAATGGAGCTCTATTGTCAAGGACTATCAAAATGAATAAAGACTAACAATGAAGGCTTTGACTGCTTGCAGCTATTTGTGAAAAATGGCTAATTTTTTACATTTGCTTAGCTATGACTATGTATTGACGTGGACAGAATTTAATTATTACATACTGTTATGTGGAGGAATGTGTCGATTTTAAGGTCAATTAGCACCATTTTAGCAAATTGATTTATCCGTTGGCAAGACCAATTTTCTGATCCTTTCACATTTTGGAATGTCAATTCCTCAAGTTCCAATGGTGGTCACACGATCAATTGTTCTCCATGAAGAGTAATTTTTTAATCGCAGATCCAATTTTAATTCAAATTGGAGCCATTTTACGGGTCAACATTGCTCAGGACTGCAATGGGGTCTTCTTGCACGGTAACTCGAAATCGAATGCCATTAAAAATCAAGAGCCTGCAAAATTTAATAAATTATGATCCTGTTGGTTCTAATGTTTGGGAGAAATTTTTTTTTTTTGATATTAGGCCCTCTATTTTAATTCTTGTTCCATTATCGATGGAAAATCCAAAAAAAAAAGAAAACGTTTCAATTGAGCAGAAGCTTAATAAATTGTGGTCTTTTAAATCTCAAGTTCAGACAAATCCAGCTGCGAGCTTAAGTAGCATAAATGATCAGGATCCCTAGGCATAGTGGAATCTAAAACAAACAGTGAATTCTTCATCTCATCAGTCACCTATAACCTGGCGCATCAGAAGGAGTTAGAGTCGCATATGTATTGGGTCCTGCTAACACTGACTTTCAAACGTGGATCTAATTTATCAGTGTGCCACTTTGAAAGTAGATTCAACTGTTGTCTTCTGAGTGAATGTGAAAACACAAAAAAATTGTCTAAACATGCAGAAAAGTCACAAAGAGATCCTCTAACTTCAGAGAATCACTCTCACTAACCAGTAAAACGTTAGAAGATGATTCGGTCAGTGATATAATTCATATCAATGGATCATAGTAGCAGCTAGATCAAGAATGAAATGGTATAGACAGATTTGTAGATGAATATAATCAACTATATTCAATTCATACTTTCTGATTACATATTTGGACAAGTTGCAAATATATAGGGAGGAATAGTTTCCAATGTTCCAGTCCCATTCTCAACCACAAAATGATTATGTGAAGTTGTTATAAATCCCAAACAACTGGCATGGCAGTTAATATACTATGATTTATCGAGTTCGTTTATTACAACTCAATGAATATACTACATTAATAACATTCATTCATATATAGGAATAATGTGAAACTTTTTCAATATATCTTCTATTGTGTATTTTTGACATACATGGTCATGCCCTTTTCCTTAAAAAATACGTCTGATGTATTTTTGTGCATAGTGGTGCAGTAGCATTCCAGAGACTTCATCCATAAGTTTCTTCAAAGGGTATTGTGGATGATTGGATAGTGTATGTGGACTAGTTAAATACCATTCCTGTCACATTTAAGGTTAATGTTTAAGAGGTGTAAGCCAGTTGAAGGATATCCCTCAACATTAAGAAAGTGTGTGTTTGCTACACGTTTGGGACATTATTGGGGCATATCAGTATGTAAGCATGGCTTGCTGGTAGATCCTACTAAATTTGTTGTTATTTAGGGTTAGGGGAGCCTACATAGTGGTAAGCACAATTGTACTGATTCCTTGGTTTTATATGTATTGTTATAACAAGAAATTAACATCTATAGGGTATGTCAGGATCATCTATTTTAGAGGAAGTCTTTTCAGACATAAAAGTGCCTTCCATTGTATTTCAATAGAGGGTGTTTACATATCAATTAAAACATTTTTCTTGTCACCGCACCTATTGCTTACCAATTTTCCCTCTTACGACAATCCCTTTCATGTCTATGTAGATGCCTCAGGGACCGCTATTGGAGCAGTTCTTACACAACCAAGTGAAGGAATTGTTGATCAGCCTCTGTGTTTTACAAGCAAGAAGTTGACACCAGTAGAGCAGAACTACACCACAACTAAGCGCGAGGCATTGTCAATGATCTACGCACTTTTCAAGTTTAGACAGTATCTGTTGGTAACACCCTTTGTGTTTTACACCGACCACATGGCATTAAATTATTTGGTGAACAAACTTGTTCTACAAGGGTGCATATGTCGTTGGGTTTTGTTTTTTCAAGAATTTGAATTGACCGTTGTAGTGAAGCATGGGAGAAGCAATTGTGGACCTGATCATCTGTCGAGAATTGATTCAAGGGAGGATGTGCAAAGTATTGAGGAGATAATGCTAGACGTGTAACTGTTTAGGTTACGACACGTGCCCTCGGATTTGGAAGAGATTGCAGTATTTTTAAAGGAAGGTGTGGCGCCAGAAGGAATGAAGGCATTAGAGAAAAAGTAGTTAGCCATACGCATTGTGTCCTACATGTTAATCAGTGGAGACTTATACAAGTTGGGACCAAATGAAGTTTTGCGTAAGTGTGTATTAGAGCATGAGCACCTGGCCATCATGGAGGAAGCACACAAAGGAAGTGCGAGGTGGGCATTATGCAGGTGATGCCACCGTGCGTAAGATATTAATGGTAGGTTTTTGGTGGGAAACCCTATACAAGGATTGTAAAGACTATTGCAAAATGTGTGACCATTGTCAGCACATTAGCAAACCAAGAAAGAGAGATGAAATGCCTTTACGCCCTATCCCTAGCGCGGAGCCTTTTGAAAAATGGGCAATAGAATTTGTAGGCCCTATTGCACCAACGATGCATAGGATTGGGTCACACTATGTCATCACTTGCATGGATTATTTGACCAAGTGGGCAGAGGCACCCCCAACTAAAGATTACACAGTAGCCACTACGGCAAGGTTCTTGTGGGAGAACATTATCATGAGGTATGGATGTCCTTTGAGTTTAACCAGTGATAGGGGTACGTATTTCTTGAATGAGACCATGAGGATCCTGTTAGCATAGTTCATGGTGGCTCATCACAAGACTACACCCTATCACCATAGGAAAATGGAACCACGGAAGCATTCAACAAAATACTGAGTCATACCCTGACCAAAATTTGTGATGTCGGAAGACAAGATTGGGATGACAAAGTATCAGCAGTATTGTGGGCTTACAGGACAACATATAAAAGGTTGAACAAAGACACACCGTTTCAGTTGGTGTTTGGCATGGAAGCTGTTCTAATGGTTGAATTCATGTTACCTTCTCTGCGAATAATGCACGCAGGAGGGTTGGCTAATGAGCAAGCACTGGAAGAAAGAATTGAGGAGTTAATGAAATTGGATGAAAGACGATCACTCGCCAGGTAGAGCCAAACAATAGAGAACGCAAAGCAAGAAAGCTTGGCATGATCGTAACATTAGAAACAAGAAGTTTGAGGTTGGGCAATATGGTTTTACTATATGATTCTAAGTTTCTGTGCCATCCTGGGAAGTTGAAAGTCCATTGGTTGGGTCCTTACACAATCTCGTACATCCTTGATTCGGGCGCGTGCCAGTTACAAGTGCTGGATGGGATGAAGTTTCCTGGACACTTCAATGGGAGTAGGTTGAAGCCCTACTATAAATAAGTCTTCTTGGTGTTTGTAAATAAGGTAGTTTTTCCAGTTAGTTTAGAATTTTCCTTTATGCATTTATTTTCTTGTGTTTCCCTTTGTGTTGTTGTTTTGTTTTGCGCCTTGGGTGCCGGTAACCTTATTACTACTTTTTGAGAATTTTTGAGTGCGCAGAGGACCACAAATTGTTTTAAGTGTGGGGTGGAGTAATGTGAAAGAGTGCATGGTTAAAGTGCCAAGGAATTTTTTGTTAAAAATCCTAGTTGAATGGCCCAGTTGAAAGAGGTGTATGGAGAGAAAAGATAGAAAAAGGATGGTTGGTGCCAAGATAAAGCTACTTATAGATCCCACGTACAAAGGAGGAGAAAGCACATTAAGCAACACGAGGTAGGCGAGAGCAAAAATCAGGACAGAAGAAGTGCCTTCGGCGCTGGTTTTGCATGCGTAAGAGTCTCCTGTCAGGTTGGATTGGTTGCACACCAAAAGGTTGGAGGATTTTCCATGCAGGTTGGGCGCGTGAGGGAAAGCGCTTAAGTCAGGCTTTGTTTGAAAAATTTGCATTAAATGAAGAAAGTACAGTGGTAGGTGAAGTAGCACTTAATGCTCAAAAAGGAAAAAACTATAAATAAGGGGGTCGGGACACTTCATTTTTCACTTTGCGTATAAGAGAATGAAGCTCTTTTTGCACCTTTGCAAACTAGGGCTTCCAAAAAAATGATCCGTGTGAAGAAAAATTTAGAGAAATTGAAGCATGAGTAGCTAGTTCGGATCTGCAAACCAAGAGGAAGGGATTTCACGGTCGTGGAAGAAAGTGTGAGAAGACACCGTCTAGTGAAGGGAGTATCCCTGTTAGGGTTTGAAGAACTAGGGCATGGGTTTAAGTAATTTTATTCACAATTTTGAGTTCTAGGGTTGGAGAGAGCGGAAGAACGAAGTAACAGAAGTGATTGAAGTGGGTAGAAGACCTAGAAAATAGCACCGACGAAACCAGCTAGTACACCTAAGAAGGGCAAAGGAAAGGGCAAGGGTAAGCAACAAGAAATTGAAGCAAGCACAAATGAGGAATGATATTCAGAAATGTAGTACCCAGATGGAGTGTTGTTGGGGAAGGAGTGGGAGTCCCATCTTAGGGATATGTCTGTAAATGATTATAATCATCGGACAAGCACAATTGAAAAGGAGTTGGTGTTGGAGTTAGTGTGCCCAACAAACAAGAGGATGCCAGAAGGTTTTCCCATATATAATGATGACGTGAAGGTCAAGTTGGAGAAGGCAGGGTTACTACAACTCTTTGAGTTGCCCTACTTCGGGAAACCTGAGTGACTGTATCAGTGGCTGATGTCATGCACATGTGCACGAGGACTATTTCCACTTCACGGGGTGCAAGATGCACATAACTCCTCAGCTCATTTCACAATTCACAGGCCTCATCTATGAAGGAGACGGGTTGGAAGATGATTTGACAAACAAGGAAGCAATTAAGGAAACTATCGCCACTCTTGCTTACAAAAAGGGGTCAAGGTATTATGATGTCATAGACATCAAGGATCCAGTAATGAAGATGGTTGCACACCTGGTGTCAAAGCTAAATGGCCAGGAGAGATGGACTCAAGTCAGTAAGCCATGGTTAAACATTTGCAGAAAGATTTTAGAGGGCACCATCTATAATTTTTCCACATTCATCGTGGATGAAATTATCAACTGCGCGAAGGAAGGTGACAGGATCCTTTTTGGAAATGTGTTGTTGACCATCATGTTTTTTGAGATCAGGGGTACCAGATGCATCAGATAAGTTCGTATGGGAGTACCCTGATGAAGACCCCTCACTCGCCAAAAGATTTGAGAAGTATGCTTGTGACACTATGACAACAGTGCACAAGGCGCACTTGGAAAAGTGGTACACGCACCTAAGGAACACGTTCGGGGTAGAATGGAGAATTCCTGAACAACTGTCAGTGGCCACTAGGGGAGAGGTAGAATTTTTTGTGTACCAGCATTACTGCCTAGGTATATTCAAGTTGATAGATGACTCATGGAGCCCATGGTGCAAGCTCCCCTTTGCCTTCACAGCTCAGTACTTCCAAGCGGGAGTAAACAGGTTCAAGGAGTCCAAAAAGTTTAAGTTGGACCTTGGTAGTTTGGACAAAGACCACATGGAATTGTGCAAAGGGTTGGTCTACCCTAGCAAGCACACATACATAGAGCGGTACATGTCACATGAAGTGCAAATGACAAGGCCCATGAATCTGCCCATTGCAGGAGGATCTGCGGCACACGTTTACATTCACATAAGGCCCAAGTTGAAGAAGGGCACATACCTAGAGAACGAGGTATCTATACCTCAAGATCTGACTAGAAGGAAAATACCCGCGCCCAAATAGGAGGAAAAAGAACTAGAAAATAAAATCCCAAGTGTGGTGGAGACACAAGAAATAGGTTCCCCTGGAACAAGTGCCATAACTAGCACATACGCGCATAAGAAAAAGACCGTAATCAGAGAAAAGACTCCAGAACCAAAAGAACCATCAGATAAGGAGTCATCAGAAGAAGAAATAGAGTCACCTACACCGGAATCTCTGGTTAGGAAAAAGTAGAGGGTAGAAGAGGAGACCACCTCAGAAGAAGCTGGAAGTATGGGCAAGTACATAGGAGAGAAGGATGGTAGTGAAGAAGAAGTAAGTGGGGAAGAGGACCCCATGAAAGATCAAGGGCCACCTATTTTCAATATACATGATTTAGAGGAGGAAGGCGGAGAAGAAAAACAAGGGTTCCTTTTTGTGCAGTGCAAGGATAGCCAGGCAGGAGGAAGCACCCAAGACATGGGAAAAGATGAAGAGGCTAGCACACAGAAACAAGAGGTTCTAAGCTTGACATAAAAGAAAATGGCCAAGGTGGTAGAAGAAGAGGAGATGAGGGACATTGAGAACCTGGTGGAGGACAAGGTGGAGTGCAGTGTTGAGCCAATGTTGAACAAGGAGAAGGAGAGCATGGAGGAGGAATGCGGCAGCACTAGAGGCCCAGTTTTAACTGTAAGTATACCCAAAGGTACGCACACGAGAGGAAGGCACATGGAGGGGGGAGACCAAATATGGGTTATATTGATGACCCCAAGAAGATGTTTTACGCGTGGTTCTAGAGTACACTTCCGGTGGAGGAGCTTGTATGCATGTCATCTTTTGACAAGGAGACTGCCTACCTGCAGACGAGGAAGATGATCTCTTGGGCAATTAAGTCCCACCTTGATGAACAAGCGTTTAAGGTAAGCCAAGGGGAAATAGTGACATTGCCAGGACCAGGAGAAGATAACCCAGTGGTGGATACCTAGTAGCTCTCGGATGAACAACTGAGCAATGCGCTTAACAAAGTCTTAGTTGAGATAGAAGCTAGACTCTTCAGGTGAAATGATAGGATCAGGGATCTTGTAGGGGAACTGAAGGAGAAAGGGGAAGAACTAGCTACATTAACCAAGGAGCTAAGCCAGTAAAAATTAATCAGCGCCTAGTTGTAGCGGGAATGGAAGGATGAAAAGGCCAATGTGAGGGATGTGTACAAGAAAGTAGAATCCATCAACGGGGCCATACTATTAAAGCATCCGGACCTGGCATCACCCACACAGAAGTATGGATCTGCTTTAGGATGCCTGGAGGATTTGACAAGGGTGCTCACCATGGAAAGATAGCTGCTAGCCTTGGAGTCTGCAGAGGAAGTGACTGCGCACCTAGAGAAGGAAGTCAAGTTGAAGATCGTAGCGCTCGTGGCAGAGTACAACAAAGTGCTTGCTGATGTAAGGGCCACTTCCCAGACTGCTGAGGTTGCATATGATAAATGTGCAGATAGAGACAATGTGGCAGGCACCATGGTTGCCACTCATTAGGTAGAACTCAAGGAGTTCCAGGAGAAAAACAAGGGGAATATGGTGGAAAGAGACAAAATCCTTGCCGAGGTTGAGAAGAAATTAGAGGTCATTGAAACCTTGAGGGCTTCAATCAAAAACTGGTTGAAGGAGCTATATCCACGTATCACACAAAGAATGGAAGCATTGGAAGCATTGGAGGATATATGCAAGGAGCTTGAGAAAATCATGGATACTATGAGTGCACAAGGAGATGGACTAAATTTTGAGGAGGTAAGCACCCTGGTCGGCGACCTTTGTCAAAGAGCGTAGGATGAAGTCGATGCATAGAATAAATTGGAGGCCAACTTGCAAAAGGATTTTCCCAGTTTGTTGCATTGATTCTTTCACTCTCCCATTCTTTCTTCTTTCCCATTCTTTCATCCTCTTATTCTTTTTCCTAGGTGTAAGACTATTTTTATTCTTTCTCTCACTAAGGGAAGTGTTCCCATGGACAGAGAATAGGCGTAGTGTGGGGTGATGTTGGGCCCCTAGAATATTGACTAAGTACAAAAGGCGCGTAGGCGTGCAAGGTCCCACTTAAGGAAAGGCATGCAAGGACAAAGCACGCAAGGCAGGGTTTTAGAAAAGGGTTTAAAGAAGCATGTGGCGTGCGTGACGTGCACGGATAGAACCAAGGGTTTGGGACTTAGAAAAATTGAATGTTCGGGGCTAAACACATGAAAAGCATGACCCGAATGCACGTGGATAAGGTGCCATCCTAGTGACAGGTTGGCCCAGGAAGAGCATGTCTGTGGTAGAATCCTCTAGAAGCACATCATGGGATAAAGTGGGAAGCTTAGGACTGGAGGAGCATCTGTGCATGAAGGACCACATTCAGACACTTGGCATCAGATTTGAGGGCGATGTAGGATGAGTTGGCAGTCCAGAAAAGCTATAAATACAAGCGCCTACAGAGTAAACAAAGAGACTTAGAGAGTGGGTGGAGCTCTGCAAAAATACTGCAAGAACTCTGTTAATGGGTAATTACATTCGGGAAAGGATGTATTGGGCATGGGGATTGTAATTTTTCTTTTTAGTAGCTTATTTACATAAGTTCAGTTGCAATGCATGACTATAGTCTACTTCTCTGTGACACTTTGTAATGGCTCCATGGATGTAATGAGGTTAACTATTATGTATACATGAATATCAATGATTCTGATTAATACTTCTCTCTCATGAGTTCTCTTTCCTTTTATGCTAAGTATGGATGCTTGTATGCTTCTTTTTGATATGATACATGTTATAGATTTTGTTAAGTACTCTATCTGAAATGATTACAAGGATCTAGAGGGCGTTTTGAGCCCTATGGTTCTTGTATTTCCTAAACCCATTTGAAAGTCTTTTACACACAAATCATAGATGATGTTTCCCACTAAAATCACATAAAAGAGAGACTCGGCATCTGTGCGTGCCTCAGGTGAGCACCTAGCTTTCGCTGGGTGATAGGTCGGCGCGCATGGGGTTCCTTTCTTTTGTGTTAAGGGTAAAAAAGACTACATCTTGGTTCCATTGTCGGGACCTCTTTTTGAAGTTGTAGTGAGAATTAGCATTCATCATGGTCTATGTAGGGAAAAATGATAGAGTGGCTAACTTTGGAAAGTGTTGAATCATTGTTTAAGAGCATTGAGGATGAATTCGCTAAGCACTTTGAAGGAGATTCAGTCAAAGTGATCATTATAGTCATTTTTACCCACACAAGCCTGGCATCGCCCACACAAAATTATGGATGCTTGTATGTTTCTTTCTGATATGATACACATTATAGATTCTGTTAAGTACTCTATCTGAAATGACTGCAAGGATCTAGAGGTCGTTTTGAGCCCTATGGTTCTTGTATGTCCTAAACCCATTTGAAATTCTTTTAGACACAAATCATAGATGATGTTTCCCACTAAACTCACATAAAATAAAGACTCGACACCCACACGTGCCTCAAGTGAGCGCCCATCTTTCGTTGGGTGATAGGTCGACGCGCATGGGGTTCCTTTCTTTTGTGTTAAGGGTAAAAATGACTACATCTTGGTTCCATTGTTGGGACCTCTTTCTGAAGTTGTAGTGGGAATTAGCATTCATCATGGTCTATGTAGGGAGTAATGACAGAGTGGCTAACTTTGGAAAGTGTTGAATCATGGTTAAAGAGCACGGAGGATGAATTCACTCAGAGATTCAACATTGGACCTAAGTTTAATGCATGTAGATGGGTAGAAGAGAATCTCTACCATGATCTGTATGAGACTTTTTTCTGTTGTTTCCCAGTGGAACTATATGAATGGCTCACATCCTATGCATCTAGATCAAGTTGGCGTTATGGATCACGTGTGTGGACCCAAGAAGAATACTAGAGGCTGCAGGATGCAGATCTGATGTGGACCCGTGTTGTGGATCATTGGTGGGAAGGAGTATTGGCTAGCTAGAAGAATACTAGAGGCTACAGTATGAGCCTTTCTTTTATTATTGAGGATCAGCATAGTGATAGAGAGCATTAATGAAATTGATGGTCACCACATTGGGTTGGAGATACAAATGGGTACATTTTAGTATCAACATAAGAGGCACAAAAGATAAAGACAACACATATGGCCGTGCAACAAGTTTATGTAGCCGAAAAACAAGGTTTTTTTGGAAGTAATCCAGTAGGTGCAATGACAGGACAAAACATTAACGCACTAATCAGTGAAAATAATCCCATTGGAGGGGTATCATGACTAAAATTTGATGCACAGATAAATTCTACTATAATCGTGCAAACCAATTCTTCCTCAGGACATTTGTTTTCTCCAGCAACAGGAGGCTTGGGAGGCTCTAGTCCTCCCTGGGTGGAGGTAACCCTAATGGAGGTTCGAGGTTATGATCTAACCCACCACCAAGTAATCCGGGATAAGGGAGTAAACCACCACCACAACAACCCCCTCAGATATTTTTTGATGTGTCCCATCATTTACCGTATCGAGGTGTAGAATATACAACAGAGCATGTGAACTATTGTGGACGGCCAAAGGATTAAAATCCTCAGACATAAAGGCTAGCCAGTTTGCTGCTACACTTTGAGGCCACACACATAGCTGGTATAGGAAGTATAATCCAAACCAAACGATAACCGACTATGATGCGTTCTGCACCATGGTCCACTTTCTTTCTTGAATTCCACATACATGAAATTAAGCAACAAAGCATCAACGTGTTGAAAGAGATTAAATGAGGATTATCTCAAAGTGTCAGGGAGTATGATGCACGTTTTAAAACTTTGTTGTCTAAACTTTCATATGACATCCATCCAAGTCAGCATGCACAATGGTTTGTAGGAGGATTTTTGACACCATTCCAAAGGGCACTTTCACATAAGACATTCACAGACCCACGTGAGGCTTTGGAAGTGGGACTTCACATAGAATTAGTTGGGAGTGTGGACATTGGAGTAAGCTCATTTCTTGAAGCTCAAATTACATTCATGGCTTCTCGGTAAGAAAATTTATCTACTAGCTGAACACATGACACTCGCATTGGACTTTGGTGTACATATTGTGACATAGAAGGGGACACCAATGATAGTTTTCCATGCATAAGGGTGGGCACATTAATTTCAGCTTGTGAAATATGTCATAAGAACTGTGATGTCCAAGACTTCCCACTGTTGCAGCGTGCCACACAAAATAAGGTGTCCATGTATTACATATTTTTTGACGCACACACCCATGACATATTAAATTTTTGATCGATTGACCATATCCATGAGGCTTACTAAATAGGGTTGTGACGGGCTAGTACAGAAAGTGGTTCCCAAGGACATGAATGAGAAAAGGATAATACCAAATCTGGGCATAATAATGGTGGAGGTAATTAGTGTAATGAAGGACACCAAGGAGGATATCTTGGCATAGGATATGGTGGTCACAGAGGTAGATTCATCTGAGTAACATGCTACATATGTGGGTCACCATACCACTATCACCACGAATGTCTGAAGAACTAGTCCTGCACATACTGTGGTAAGGAGCATAAGGTTGAGGATTTCCTGGACTTATATGTGCACATGTAAAATAAGAAGGATAATGGCATAACAGTGGTTCTAGTTGAGCGTGCTTGGTAGGGACAATGGAAACCTAATAATTTTGTAGATACTGAGCAGCCATTATTGGTCACAACATGCATGTGCACACAAGAAGGGAAGAACAAATCTCCTTGTCAAAAGGGAAGAAGAGGTATAGTCAACAAAATATCCAGACGTTGCGAAAAAAAATAGGTATATTAGGAAACTATGGGCTTGATTATATATCTCCAAGGAGAGATACAATACATGAAGGAACAAGTGCAGGACAAAGAGAGTGCGCAACATACTAAGACATCTGATAAGTAGATTGATGATCTTAGAGAAGTTTAAAGGATATTAAGGCATGGGACTATCATACCTCTTTGAGGAGAATGGTTGAGAGAAAAGGTGCCATGCTCATCTACAGAAAGGGGGTGCCAGATCCTCCATGTCAATTTTCCACCTCAGGATCATGAGTACGACAAGGAAATTACCTTGTATATGATTATAGAGGGATGGTTGGTAAGTAATGCTTTGATTGATACATGTGTGGAAGTTAATGTCCTCATTCTTGATGTTTCAAATAGAATGGGAAGACCACCATTAAACCCATCCTCAAGTGTGTTATACATGACAAATAAGATAAGGGCTATGCCCATCGGTGTATTAAATGATGCGAGAATCATAATTTAAGGAGCAAAATTCATTGAATACTTTAAGGTACTGGAATTGGCAAAGGAAGATAACTTCCCTGTATTACTTGGCCGACCATGATGCTATGCAAATAATGTAGACTTGCGTTTTAATAATCAATACATCAATTTCGAGAACACAGAAGCACATGTAGTAATTATTATGGATGACACTAATATTACACCTTACATCAGGTCAGCGAGTGAAGATGACCTCAATCAGATATACATGTAGACAACACATGGCCTGGAAAATGGTGAACCATCTAAGGAGGGCATACTTTAGTGGGGAGACATGTAGTCCATTAGCGACACTACTCGTGTTTCTTGTGATAATTGATCTCATGGTACTTACGAGATGGTTGGTCATGAGTTTCAGGGAAGAGTAATAAGGGTGATTCAATCATGGCTAGTTAGATGGTTGGGAAAGACCAGTTTTTTGAGATATACCGGGGAAGAGAATCTTGAATCCTTCCTACGTGTGATGGAGGTGCAGATACGATACGAAGGGGATATAAGGAATGTGATGGTTTACTCACTAAGGGGAACATCAAGGCTTTGGTGGGCCACGCATAGAGATAATTTGATCAAATGACATGAGATATGAGTTATTTTCTTAACACGATTCGATAGGAATAACCTCTCTTCATCGATATAATGTTATGATGGGAAGACCTCCCCCATGGCACATGTTCAAAACTGTGAAAGGAATTGGATGTAGGGCTAAGATGCACTACCACCGTCTCTCTATGTACATAAATTCTATTCCACATTACATGAATGTGCGCATATGAGGTATGTTCACGTAGAGTTAAGACATGAGACAACGAATTCAGATGATTTGACATCAGGTATCGTGCATAAATTTTGATTATTTTCCCACTAAACCTCATATTCATAAAGCTATGAAACCATGAGGTACATTACATTGGGCCATAGCGCGAAGGCTAAATAAATCATGGCTCAACTATCTGATGAGATGGATCTTGAATAAGGTAGTGACTCACACGTTAGCTAATAGGCTGATGAAACTTTGTTCGAGCGCACTTGGAAAGAAAAGGAAAAAGGAAATCGTGTCTATTTTATAGACGATGGAGAGATTGATGACCTTAACAATGAGCACAAATAAGGTGCGTGCGAAGTATTGGACTATGCATATGAACATGCACGTTTATATCACGTGCAGTTAAAAACAAAGAAAGTTAACATGGTGAGTGATGATGTGTCAAAGGAGGCCATAATTGGTGATTATTGGTCTGCAAAAGAGGTTACAAAAATAATCAAACTATTGTGTGACTTCGAGGATATCTTTCTAAGAGGGTACCATAAATTAAAGGGAATCCATCCATCATTAGGTGAAATGAAAATCAAGCTCAAGGATGGCACGTGACCAGTTTGTAAGAGGCCTTACCGGATGAATCCTAACCTGCACATCAAGGTCATGGATGAAATTTTAAAAATGTTAAAGGTAGGTATTATTGAACCCATTGAAGAATCAAAGTGGATAAGTCATATGGTCATCAACATTAAAAAGGAAGGGAGGATAAGGATTTTTGTTGACTATATAGTTCTCAATGCTTCATGCATAATTGATCCTTTTCCCACACCATTCACTGAAGAAATTATAGAGGGAGTTATAGGGTACAAGATCAAGAGAAAATAACGTTTGCAACTGAATGGGGATTTTTTTCCTACACAGTTATGCCCTTTGGCTTGAAGAATGCGGCCATGGTTTTTTCGCATATTGTTGTTCAAGAATTTCAAGATTTCATTCACAAATTACTTCAAGTATATTTGGATGATTGGACCATTTATGGGATGGTTAAAGACCATTGTGACTATTTGAGGTTGATGTTCGGGAGATGTAGGAAACTTAGCATATCTTTGAATATTAAGAAGTACATTTTTGCGACACCATTTAGTACTTTTCTTGGACACATCATCTGTAAAGAAGGTTGTTTGTGGATCCAGAAAAATTTGTAGTCATCTTGGGATTGGAAGAGCCAAAAAATTAGAGTGAAGTGCATGGATTCCTTGAAATTACTAGTTATTACAGAAAATTCATTAAGGGATATGCCAAGATTGTCATGCCATTAGAGGAGTTGAAGTTTCTGTTTGTTGAAAAGTTCTTCATTGTACCTATTGTCTAATTTATTATTTATGGAAGCAAGATAGTTGTAATTCATTTCCACCATGGTTTTAGATCATGGTTGAGCTTTTAGGAGGTCAAGTGTGCCTTATTTTTGAGGACTAGTTTTAGAAAAAAATTGGTAGTTTAGAGCATTCTGGGTGCAGAGCAGTTTTGGAAGTTCTTCATTTGGAATTATAGCTTGGTTTGAATTTTTTCATGATCATGATATCAATATATTTCCATTTATATATCATATATGATTTTTTAATCATACTTGAGTAAGTTATGGCTTGTTTTCTGATGATCAATTTTGAGGGTGCTTGGTTGTGCTTGCTCTTAAGAGGCTTCATGGTGAGAGATGATGGTTTTCAAGGGCTTTATGATTTCTGTAGATTTTGAGGGCTTATACAACATGTTTAAGAGTGTTTCATGCCTTGGTGAAGTTTTTTTGTGGTCTATAAATTCCTTCTATGGTGAGTTGTTTGTTTTGGTGTTTAGGGCTTCTTGAGTCCTAATGGTGGTCTAGAAGGCTCTAGGTTATGGTGGCGACCTACATGGTCCTTTGTGTGACATTTTTATCAGTTATTATTTTTTGGGGAGTGTTTTTACACTATTATGGCCGACCCAAGTGATTTTTGATAAAGTAACATGTATAAAAGAAAGTTATAAGGCTCATTTGAGTTGGTTGTGAGAGTGGATGCAAAGTGTGACCTAGAGGGTTATTTGAGGAGGGTGATGAAGGTCCTTATGACCTTATTGAGAGGGAAATGATGTGGTGATTATATTCTAGAGATATATCAGGTATGGCTGAGCTAGGGTAGATGGTGAAATCAACTTGAAGGAAGAGGTTCTTGGGCATGAAGGCTAGACAGGTGTTTTGAGCAAGATAGAGAGAAGAGTGACCTTCATAGATTCAACATCAGTTGTGTGAGAAAAATTTTAGAGATGGAATTCATTTCAGATGGATTTTATTGGCGTTGAGTCATCTAAGGGGTTGGTGCTCCTTGTGGGGTTGGTGCCTCACTAAAGAAATATATTGGGATGTGTAATATTCATAGGATTCCTTTGTGTTGCATAATATATGCAAGTATTTCAGTGAGTTTCATTCTCCTTAAGGGTTTCCCACTTATATCTTATTTCCATGTGTTGATGTATTCTTCTTTGCTCATGTTTTTCTTTGATTATTGAATGCATGATGAATGGTGAATGGTTAAGATGATGAATGCTTAATGCATGGTTAAAGTTGAAATAATTTAATGTTTTATTGCACACTGATTTAGTCACCCTCTTAGTTTTTGTTCTTCCAACAATTAGTATCAGAGCAGGGCATTTAAAGTAAGCTTAAAAAGCTTGAGGTGATCCTTTAAAGCACAAGATGGATAAGCAATTGACGAGAGAGTGTTAAGAGATAAGATCATATGTCAAGAAGGATGGAGAAATCATCAAGGAGATAATAAGTCAGTTAGAGGTTGCAAGTACAAGTTTGAGATCAAAAAAATGTGAGTGTGACCAGTTGAAGAGCAAGTTATGTTCCTTTAAGAGTAGTACCATTGCTTATGATGATATTGATAATGAAGAGGTTGAAGTTGATTTATAAGATGAATTAGTGCGTCGAAGATTAATGAATCTAAAATTGAAGTTGAGTATTAAATAAATCGACTCTCAAGCTGAAGGATTGTCAGTTGATCTCAAGACCAAGATAGAAAAATATTTCAAGCTCATGAAGAAGATGGAAACCTTTAAGGCTAAAGAGAGTGAGTGAATCAAATATGAATCAGATTTAAGGTTTTTGAAGGAATAATAGGAGAATGCATTCATCAAGGTGAAGTCTTATGAGAAGTTGAAGAGAATTACTATGGCCCTAGATGATATTTTAAGCAGTCAGAGATCTGTTGATGAAAATATAAGGTCTTGGAAGATATTGAAGACATCAAGAAGATCTATGAAGGTGTCAATACATGTCCTAAGGATCAAAAGGAGAATTCCAGTACAAGCAAGGTCCATTCCAAGAGAAATGCAATGTCTAAATCCATCAGCCAACCTAATGCAATGAGATATGCTAGTTCATTTCATGGTTATCATTACTCATGTAATGTGTTTGGTCATAGAGCAAGGGATTGTAGGAGGTCTTTCAAGAGTGAATATCTATGGAGAAATGGAAGAGAGCATATTCATCATTAGTCAAGTGGTTTGTACAGTGTTTTTTTCTATAATTGTCACCAAGAAGGTCATATTTCTATCCATTGTAACCATGATGCTCCAAGAAAAGGCAAGAAGTTTGTGTCTCCCAAAATCAAGGAGGTATGGAGGCCTAAGTCAGTCAAAGAATCCAATACCACTAATATAGCCAAGAAGGGACCCATGAATGTCAAGCCCATCTTGAATTCAAAACATGAGGATAATCTAAAAGTGATAGTTAAGAGAACTAACCATGCAAATGAGGTCGAGGAGTCTAAACCAAAGGTTGAAGAAAATCATATGTGCTTGACTTCAATTCAGTCACCAGTGCCTACTGTGTCTAATAAGATAAGGAGCTTGGATAAGATTTTTTGTTGACAAGATTTGAATGTTGTCATCATGTGCCTTATGGTTGCATTGTGCAAAAAAGGAATCTCACGATGTTCATGAATGATTTAAGTCTTGTTGCTTAAATAATATATGCCAAGGCTTGTTGTGTTAATGTTGTGTCCTAAGGTCTAGTTTAGGACCATGTTGTTGTCATGGAGGAGGTTGAAAGTCTTCAATTTGGATTTGGAGAAGGTTTAATTTGATTTGATAGGTACAGTCATGTTGTAAATTGAACATCAAAAGGTATGTTCACTCTCAGTGAAAAAGATATATTGTTAGTTGCTATGTGAAGATAAAATTGAAAATATGCTATGATTTTGTAGTCTTGTCAAAAGGTTTGTGTATGAGGTCAAAATGATGGTAAAAGCTATGAAGGTCAGTTGACAGGGTTTATAGATCAAATTTTTGGGTATGTTTCTTGTTCTTCACAGTAACAATCATGGAATGATGGTGTTATGCTTCATATTAGTTTAAGAGTAGTCTGGAATACTAGTTGATAACATTTATGTGTGAATAAGGTTTTTAGCATGAAGATCTTCTTGAAAGCTTAAATGGCAAGTGGTCATCATTGGATTATGTTATGAGACCTAAAAATAGGTATGTGCATAGTTGATATACTTCTCAAAGACACAAGTAGTGTATGAAGATGTTTGAAGACTTATAATCAAGGTAGGATCAGGGCATGGAGTCTATGTCTACAGGTTGAAGACCATGGAGTAGGGTTAGATCAATAATTTGTATCAAGATCAAATTGAAGGCTCAATGAATGTGAATCAGAAGATGCATAGAGGCATTGCAAGTGAGATGGACAAATGTGTGTGAGATATTTTGGATGCATAGAGGCATTTCAAGTGAGATAGACAAATGTGTGTGATATATTTTGAATGCATCAAGTAGTTTTGAGAAGCATAATATGGTGCTTTGTGACCTATACAAGTAAGAATATGGTTCTAGACATGTATGTGAGTTGGTGGCATCTTGATCATTCAAAAAGTTACAAAAATAAAAGGTAGGTGTCTTGATGTGTTATATATTAGAAGAAAGATTACTGTTTAAGTCATGATCAGGATATAATGTTAGAATAGTGCTCTGAATATTGGAATTGTGTTTTAAGGCATGGAAGACATGTTGACAAGGTTAAATATCATAAAATAGATTCATCAATATGGTTATTATGAAAGATAAACAAGGTTGAATTCATACAATTATGTGAAGCATAAATGAAGTGTGTTTTGATCCATCTTGCTAAATTTCATGAAATCATGTGCATCATGGAGTTATGCGACCAATCATGACAACATGTTACAAAGGTGAATGGTATCAAATTGTCCCAACAATTACTACACATAAATTTTTTGAATAAGTTGAAATAGTACTAATGGTACAGTTAAGGACAAATGTAGTATTGTCATTGTCATTCAGTTATATAAGGACTGATGAAAAGTTATGATGATTGACATGTTACTCAAAAGTTACTCCAAGCATTTCATGTTGATAATGTGCTTCCGAAGGTTGGAATAGTCACTTGAAGGTGATTTGTGCCAAGTTGTGCATCTGTGATTGATCAGAAAGCATAACAAAAGATTAATAGTGTTGAAGATATATCATCAAGAAGTTCAGGGTTTTCATGTCTCGGTCATATTAGTTGGCAGAGTTCTCTAAGCATAGAGATTGACAGAGGTTTGACAGAGTTGTGAGAAGATCTAAGGATAATCTAGGAAGTGTTTGTGTAGACACTAAATCACGCACTTGGGTACATTTCTAGGTCCTAAAAGCATGCTAGAATTTGCATGATTCATAAGAAAGAAAACTAAGGGTTGACAACTATCTTTTTCCTCTTTTATTTGAATCTTGTTTTCTATTTGGTCTTACACACCCTACAACCCAGTCATAACTTAACTCGTTTATATTTTATGGCTTCAAACACCAACACCCAGCCAGGACCATAGTGCCTAGATGCTCATGTCCCTCCAGGGCACCCCTGACCCTTTCTTTCCTCACTCACTCTTTTTGGGTCTCTTTTATCTTTTGGGCATATTTTTCACTTTTGGGTTAGCCTTTCAGTTTTCAATTACGAAATTCAAACAAGGGAATCATATAAATACATGGTTATGTTTTCAAAATAAAGGAACAAGAACTAAGCATCACTATAATCACCTAAGCTTGCATTCCAAAGGAACTAAAGCACTTCAAAGGGATCCATCTAGAATACATTCAAGGGACAAGGGCTGCATACTTCTACATACAATTCATAGGAGAGGAAGTCTATTATATTCCATCCACACATACTATTACATTGTTACATTCTAGCTACAACCCGCTATCAAGTGAAACTTGCACAAGGGCACCATTTCTACACACACACAAGAACTACATGAAGTCTGAGATGTATTGTAGTGCTTGGTCATAATTTCACTCTTGAAGTTTGGGGTCAGTCTAACTCCCAATTCTACATTTTCATTTTTAGGTTTGATGTGGTTTATGGGTATGTGCTGGTGAATTTCTCTTTTGCAAGTTACAGGAACCTTAGGTGATCAACATGGAATAGTTTTGAAACCCTTACGACACAGTAGAAACCAGATCCTAAGCATTTGAATAGTCATAGACACCCAAATCTGGCTACCAGTGCCTAGGTTCCCTTGTCCTGCTACGGGCACCCCTATCCGACATTATTCATGAGTTTCATAGTTTACAATGAGTAGTTATGAAACTATTTGCATATTTTTCAACACTTTACCTTGCTCATATCACTTCTTGTTCACTCAAAAACCAGCTAAGTCTTCTTATCACTCCTTCCTTCTTAGGGTTTCATACTTTACATGTTATTTTCTTGTGTCATATTGTATATTATGATTTTATACATCATTAAGAACAATAGTTACTCTATAATATATATTTAATTCAAATTAAATTAAATCATTTGGTTAACCAATCACTCAAACCCAACCTTGCTTCTAAGCATTTTTTTCATCTTTCTACAATGGCTGAAACTTATGAACCCTTTACCAATGAAGACCTTCATGATCTCCAATCTCATATTGCTGAACACCTGCAAGACTTAGATCTTCTTTTATTTTTCAGTCGTGAGGAAGCCACCAAACCAGTTGAGCTCAACCCTCCTGCCTTAATACTACTTCCATCTATATTACAACACAACCTCCCAATTTTATCCTTCCACCTACCTCTATTGTTCCCATTTCCATTCCTACTCCTACCAACCATTTCACTTCACTTCTTATTTCTCACATACGAAAAGTCTCCTCTTCTATCTCTCAAGACCTAACTTCCTTAATCCAGGACCTACAAGTTCAAATCTATCAGTTACATCAAGCTACTTCACGCTCCTCTCCATCTCTTGATTCCTCATTAATCCTTCATAACCCTTTCACACCCGCCATTTATGCTAATCCATTTCCTCCTAAATTCATCACCCCTAAGCTTCCCACCTTCAATGTACATGGTAACCCTCAAGAGAATATACGATCTTTTCATGTGGCATGTCTTGATTATGCAGATGATTATAAAACAATATCTAAGCTATTTCCCAGAAGTTTGTAATATAACACCATGCATTAGTTTTATGATCTACCTGTTCATTCAGAAACTTATTTCATGCATCTAGTCGATGCTTTGCTTACTTAATTTTCGATCAATATCGGCACCAAGACATCCTATGCACAACTTGTCCAAATCAAACAAGGATATAATGAGCGTCTAGTTGACTATGTGTTGTGTTACAAGAACAATCTAGCTAAGATGACCAATGTACTTGTTGATTTGGAATATCAAGATCTTTTTATTCAAAGTCTCTTACCTCCACTATAAGAGATTGTTATCTTTGAGACTTTTTTCATCTTTTGATCAATTGTGCCATACACTGAAAATGCGCAAAGTCAAACTCCTATCTATGATAAAATAAAAATATGCACAATGTGATTATCACCAATGTGTTCAGCATTCTACTGATTGTTGCTTCAAAATCAGGCATATAATTCAAGATATTATTGACAAAACTTCACTCGAGCTCCCTCAGCCATCTACTTCTAAGTCGGTCAACGATAATAAAAAAATAAAAATATTTAATGACCCTTTTCCCAAGCATGACATGCAAGCTCCAGATTCTTCTTCTAATCATATATACCGATTTATGCCTCCTTTATCGGGGCCCTTGGATTTCCTTGTTGGTTTTGTTGACACGTCACCACCTGTCATTACATTCTTAGATCATGATTATCATGCTACATTTACTTCTGAATCCTTACACATTAATGCTTTTATTGGTTCATATATTGTCAATAACACTATGATATATCCATCAGCTCTATTGGCGAGAAAATTTGTTGGGTGGAAAAATTTGTGGGTTTCTTGCCAACACTCTTGGAATCGAAGTCCCTATACTTAGACAGTACAACTTCCGTAATTACATGCACATAAAAAGGTGGTTTTTCCTGTGGCATTGCAGTCAGGGATCCAATAGGGGCACTCTAATGACCCTGTAGAAAAGATAGCAATTGATTGCTAAAGAATACTTTTTCTGCAGAGTGGGAAAGGGGAGTGAGAAAAGAGATAGGAGAACTAATGTCATGGGTAGAAAATCATATTCCTGCACACACTAGTTAGAAATTTCCACACATGCATTTATGAGAAGAAACAACCAAAAATTCATTGCTACTGGCTAGAGGAAACCATGCATAACAATATGAACACATGCATATGCCTTGGAAAACATAAACTTCTTCCTTAACATTTTAATTGAAGTTGTACAAAGTAGGGAAAAGGAGAAAAAATGTGCAAGAGGAGAATGGAAGAAAATGCTTATCTCCTTTGTTCTCTCTAAGCACAATGCACTCTTGAATTTACAAAATCAATCACCAACCCTTTGAAATGGGAATGAATTTACACTTTATAGGAAGATAAATGAATCTTCATATACCCCCCAATGACTTTTCATATGTCCTTGAGCAACTTAAAAAAATTCAACTTCCTAGGAGAACATTAAGTCCCTTTTTATAACATAAAGGTGACTTTTACATTAGAAACATAAAGTTATTTTTTAATTTCATTAAGGACATATAAAAAGTGCACCCTCTAACGAAGAATTAGAACATGGAGGAGAGATAAAGTAGGGGGAGAGAAGAGAGAGAACATTATGCTGATGAAGAATCCATTCCTATCGACTCCTAGAAGGCTCTATTGAATTAATCCTGATGCCTTCAAACCCTTTGGCACATTTCAATCCTCCTCTGTTGATGATGCATTACCATCTTTATCCAATTTTTATCTTTAGTATGCCTCGTCATGGACACATTTTATTTTTAGTAAGTGTACTAAGGTGGAAAAATTTGATCCAGGAACTGCGGGGTGTGATAGAGCAAGGCAAGACACGTGCAATGCAAAAAAATTCATCACGAACAGATCAGTAGGGAAAAATTTATGCATGGGCACATTTTACTATCCCTACTGCACTAAGGGGATGAGAGGGATAGAAAAATCCATTTTTTCTTAGAGGCATGATTTTGCGCTTCAAGACCTAAAACTGGAGGGGGAGTTGGGGAATGTCAATACGCATGTAATGCAAAAAAATTGGGATCAAACATATAAATAGAGAAAAATTTATGCATGGGAGCATTTTACTGTTCCCATTGCACCTTTCCAAAGAGACATGAGGTGAAAAAAAATGCACCATGAACTTTTGAGAGGCAAAACATAAGAATATGGTCGTCCGAGAGAATGAACTTGAGATTGAGATTTCCGGAGCTCCAAGAGGTCTTTTTGGGTGAAATTTTATATGATTTTGACTCAAAACATACTTCTAAGATCAATGGGATGGGTTTCATATTTTAAATCTATTTGAAAATACCTAAAATGGCCCCTTTGTTTATCAGGATTGTCAGTTATCCTTGCAAAGAATGAACTCCCTTGAAAAGTGCTAAGAGTTTTTTAAAAAGATGATTATTCCACCTTGTAGAGGGTTATCTTAGATTTCTAATGAGTATTTTTTTGCCTCTCGAATCCTTATGGAGCTCCTAAAATCCTTCTCCAAAGAGCATGTACCTATTTTAGAAGTGCCTAAGAGACAACTTACTATTTTTAGTAACTCTTAGAATCTACCTCTCCCAACTCCAACTGATGTTTCCAACTTGAATTTTTATCTCCTTGTATGCTTCTTTGTGAAATATACCTTCTACAACAACTTACTATTTATAGCAAGTGCCTATGAGACAACTTACTATTTTTAGTAAGTTGTGATTTTTTGGGCTGAGATGACTGCACTGATGAGTTTTACCTGTTTTACTTTCCATGTGTACATCGTCTCCTCCTGGGTTGCTCTTTTGAGGTGAGTTACTAAAAATGGTAGGCACCCATATAGGGGGCTTAATATTTTTAGTAAGTGGTCGTTTTCACTATTTTCTACTCTAGACAATCATTATGACTTCATGATTATCTTTAGTGCATGTTGTTTTCACTACCGCTGCTTCTGATGAAGACTAACCAAAAATAACAAACCTGTGTAGGAAAGCTTACTATTTCTGGAAACTGTGTCTCTAGTGCTCGGTTTGAAACATAACACCTATTTTTGGATTTGGCTCATCGTTGCAATCATATCCCCCGAATTTCACTTGATTTTGCCCACCATAATGCTTGGAAATAAAAAATGAAAATTTTACCTAGCGAGAGCTTCGGGCACTGAGCTACTATGACAACCATTAATGGAGTCATGAAGCTTTTTTTCAATTCTGGTTTTCACCTTTGATCATGACGAAATTGACTCCATTGGGATATGTTTTTCATTTGGAGTCTATGTGCAAATTTTTAGCTCTATTCCATTGCCTGATTGATGGGAAATCCAACGAATGTGAGCTAGGGCATGAAATGGGGTTTTTATGAAAAAAATGATTTAGGGCATCATTCAATCTCCTAGTTGTTGCATTTTGATCGTATTTGAAATTGAGAAATTCTACAAAAGATCTCATCTCAATCCGACTTGTATTTTGCAAGATATGAATATTTTTCGATTGGAATACTTCGTAGTTATGTAGCGAAAAATCTTTGTTTTTCTTCATTTCTCTGTCATTTTAATCCATTATTTTTATGATTTTCAATGTTTTTTTATGGAGAGGAAATTCATGGAGTTATCTAGATGCAACAATGGAGGATTTGGATTTTGGAATAAATTCGACAAAGTTTCGGCATGCTATGGAGGCGTGGGGGAAGAATGGAAAAAATTGGTTAAGTATCGATATTTATAGATTGAAAATGGAAGAGGAGGGGATGGTGAGGAATTTTGTGTCCCTTTCATTCCTTTGGCCAAAGGGACAAATGGCACATCAATTTCCACTTTACGCCTGTAGACACCTAAAATCTCTACATGACTAACTAGCATTAATCATGTCTCACATTTTAGCTTCATCATTTATATGTTACCAGTCCATTTTAATCTATTTTAATCCATTTACCTATATTATTTAGTATATCTCATCATCATCCATATAATAATTAATTGCAAGATTAATTTTTATTATTTAATCTATTTTATCATATTTACCCCTTTATCGTTTTATCATCATTTATCATTTATCCCAAATCCTTTTAAATCATTATTATTTCATATCCCATCCTTAATCCCTTTTATTCTATTATTATATCACATTATCTTATTTTAATCCTTCATTAACATTTATAGGAATTTAATATTCCTATGTCTCACGTACCACCTACCCTATACATCCCTACACCTAGCCTTTCCATCAAATCACATCCCTAATCATCATTTATCAACCTAATCTAATCCTAATCATGTGCACATCGTCACCTCTAAATCTAGAAGCTTATTCAATTCTCCCTCTCATTTTAAAATATTCAAATGCATCTACACTATTCCATTGAATTTTTAATTCAATGGAAATCCCTCACAAAATCTAGAATTTTCCATTCTAGAATCCTCCAATCCTCTCATGCAATTCTAACCATTGGATTTAATCCAACATGGATTAATCGTCACCATCCAATATTCCACTCCTCAACTATAAATCAAGAACTCATCCTCCATGAGAGCGCAACTTGTAAATATCATATCAAACCTATGCCATTTTTATCTTTAATCATCAATCATCTATCTTCAATCCAATCCAATCCAATCCGTTATCCTTCATCCTTCATCAAGCATTCATCAAGTAATCAAGGGGAGGTGCTGCCAAAATTAGTCCACACAAATATGAAGTAACAATCAAGAAATATTCCAATCAAATCAATCATCCTCAAGCACATCAAACAATCAAGGAAGGACAATTGCATGCTAGACGGTAAGTGCATGTATAATTCCTCTTCCTTTCATATTTACGTAATCTAAGGTAGTTGTTTTGTTGAGTTTGCATGTTGTATTTGAATTGGTTTCATAATCATTTTATTTTTGCATGCTAACTTGATTTTTCATCCACAATGACTCATTGGGACACTTGTCTTTTATTTGATTTGGTGTGCACTTTGGAGAGGGGGCTGAACTTTAGCACTTGGGGGCTTAACTGGCAAGTAAATGGTCATATTGGTGACCTGGGGACTAAATGGGGGGAGGGGGAATTTTTTATCCCCTTTGTCCCTTTTCTAAAGGGATGAAAGGGACATGAAATCCCACCTTAACCACATGTTACCACGTGTCCTCTATGAAAAATGGCTAAGTATGAGAAATCACACTTCATGACCAACTTGTAGAGGTGATATCTTGAGCCCCCAGATGAATTTTGGGGAGAAATTTTATATAATTATAAATCAAAAAATAATTTTGAGATGATTTGTGAGTATATAAAACCTTGATTCTATCATAAACACCTCCAAATTTTCCCTTCTTTCTTGGGACCACCAATTGTGCATCAGAAGAATGAGTTGCCAAGGAAAGTGTATGATGTTCCAGGATGTCCCGTATTTTCCACCATTTAGGGCATGAAAAATAATTTCCATAGGTACTTTTTTGGACTTTAAAATCCTCATGAGAATTTTATAATATCTATTTGAAGCTCAGGTCCTCCTTCACGATGCGTGCTCGTTCGAGGCCGAAAACCTGCTTTTGCTGAATTGTTTCCAACACATCTGAATCTTTAATGAATCTTTGAAAATCATTTCCCTGGTGTTCCTAGCACTTGAATAATATTTTGTAATGATTTTTCCCCTTTGATCCACTCTAGAGATGGTGTACTAGTCACAGGAAGGCTAATGGTAGCCCTTCCCAAAACTACTTGAATGCTTGCATGTTCTAGAAGATAATAAATCACCTAGGGGGATTGATTTTACTTTCCTTAATCACATAGGGGGACACTTGAAATTCACATAGGGATCATTAGACCAATAGGATAGGATTAGTGGTTGGGATAAACTGACTTGGGGGTGTCTTGGGAAGGTATGACTTTGAAAATTTTCAACATTGTGGTTCGTTGTCTGTTTTGAAAATTGGAATTTTTCCTGTTACACATTTGCATGACAACACGCTCCTACCAATGCGTGCTCTGATGCACTCCTCCTAGCTATCAATTATCCACTATCTAATTTCACATTTCCATTCCCTAAGTCTTTTAGCTATGTCAGGCTTCCAATTATAGTTGAGCCTCTTACCATGCTTGTACCATTTTCCATTGCATCTTGAATCAAAAGTTGTGACATGCTCTTAGGTCTCTCTTGGCTCTGCACCACCCACACCATCCCTTCTATGAATAACTTGTGCCTCAAGTTCATTCACAATAAGCAAGTTATTTCTCTCAAATGAACTCCACCATGTACACCATTGGCTCGACCTACTATTGATGACATATATACACTCGTCATAAAATCTAGGCCACCTATGCCTATCAAGTCTAAAGCACACTCTAAACCTAATCCTTGAATGCTTGCATGTTCCAGAAGATCCTAAATCACCTAGCGGGAATGCTTTTACTTTCCTAAATAACCTAGGAGGACTCTTGACATTCACATAGGGATCATTAGACTGATAGGATAGGAATGGTGGTTGGGATAAACTTACTCAGGGGTGTCTTGCGAAGGTATGACTTTGAATTTTTTTGACATTATGGTCCGTTTTCATGCTTGAAAATTGGGAATTTTCTTGTTGCACATTTACATGAAAACAACTAGCTCTATCTTGGGGACATGTTATGGACTAAGTGTATCGAAGAAATGACATGAGAAATACTAGAATCTCATCTTACAATAAATTGACCATTGCCTTATCCATCGGGCTTTACATGAGTCATTTACAAATTGTGAGAGATATCCTGATAGGAATAACACACACACACATGAAGAAACGGAAGGGAAACACGCAAGAAGGGGAAAAAACACACAATAGGAAAGGGAAATTATATACAAGAGAGGGGTATTTATAGAGAAGGAAAAATATATATACATACCAATCGATGGGTTGAGAAAATTACATGCCATCATGAAATAACTGATTGAAGTTGGATCTTTAAAGCAAAAGAATTGTTATTTGATTAAATCATGCTTTTGTGATGACATTACATGGCTTGAGAAGAATAATATTGATCCTGAATCCATCCTCATACTCACACTGCATTGAGAACGTTCTTTCATCCATTGAAAATTTTATCACCTTCTTGAAAATTTTGCATTTTGAATATTCCTCTTAATGTACCATGGCCATGAGACACCATTCCCCCATACTTTCAAGATTGGACACATCAACCTTAACATGGAGACATTCTTCATCCTTGGATTACAGCTTGAAATCATATCCTATATTAGTAAGGTACTTAGAAGGAGTGAGGAAAAACTTATTTCCTTTATGTTCAAGAACTTCTCTTGGCATCTCTCTTTGTTTCCCAAATTGGTTACTTCCCAAAATAGAGGCTATATCATTGATATGGAGGCCCCCATCAATCTTCGTGAAATGATGCAACATGGGAACATGTTCAAAGAATATTGGAGCTTGAAGAATGGTGAACATATTTTGATTATGAATTTTTTGACAAGAGTTCTGTGCACCTTCACCTTGTTTTTTGGAGAAATTTTCATCATCATCCATTTTCCCAAAGTTCATCTTGGTATCATTTTCCAAATTACAACCCTCAACTTCTTCATAGAGGCATTTTTAACCTCAAGTGCATTTTGCCATATGAGATCTTGTTGTGTATTGGAAGAGCATTCTGAAGTAGCAGAAACAAGTTAACCTTGAACATACTCCAAAGAGTCTTACAATATTTTTCTTTGTTTAAAATAGTTCTCTTCAATGCAAATCATATAAGAATTTTCCCTATGTTTTTCCTTCACAATGGAGGTTTTGTCCTCAAGATTGAGGAATTCCAAAGGAGATTCAAGAACCTTCCTTCTTTTTCACTTATAAACTTCTTTGCACAATGTGGAAGAAAAAGACATGATTTCACGTTCACTCTCGTCAACCAAAGTATTGGGGAAGTCATCAAGCTTATCCAACTTCTCCATCTCAACATTGAAAATTGGTGTACCAAAATAGGAAGCACAAATTGATTCATACCCATCTTGCATATCCATAGTCTGGGTTAAGAGTTCCAGAATGAGTTGAGGATCTTCAGTCTCTTCAACAACCTTCAAGATGTCTTGCACAAATGATTCTTCCAAGTTCACCATAGGCTCATCTTCATTTTTATTAAAAGAGTCTCTACATTGTGCCTCCAGTAGATGACTGAAAATTTGATCCATCTGGGCCCATGATTCATTTGAAACATCCTCGTTCACTCCTTCCATGATTTTTGTTTCCCAATATTCACTTTCTTGCAAACATGGGCATACTTGATTCACAACACATTCTGACAAGGAGAAGAGGTCCATGCTTTGTGGGAAGGGCACTCCTTCGAGCTCAAAATCCATATCATCTTCTTGATGGGAAGTGTATGACCATGTTGGGGTGGAAGCATGGGAAGGATCATCAATTCTATCTTGATAATTCATTATTGAATCTTTGTGCTCATATGGACAATGAAAGACTTCATACTCACTGTGTTGATCATTCTGCTCCTTGGCTTCAAGAAAGGAGTGGGCCTCTTCTATTTTGTTATTCATGATTGAATCAAGGAAGGATTTTGGTTCTTCATTTGTCTCCATTTCTTCATTCAACATTCCTTCATCACTTGAATGATAAGAATAGGAAGGAAAGTCATCCATGAGCATCTTAAATTCACCATCTTCGGTCCATGATGTAATATTGATCTCAGATGTTTCTTCACATACCTCCATTCTATCATTAATTAAAATTTTGAAATTTGAAAGGAGATTATTCATGCTTACTTTGAACTGATCATCTTGTATTTCCTCATCGTTGGTGTAGTCTTCAGAAGGAATCGAATCATCCATTATGTAATAAGAATCTTCCTCTATTGAATATATTACTCCTCGCATGGGATGTTCCTCGAGATAGAAAAAATTGGTGAATGGTGATTCCATCTACATCTCCTTCTCATCATCTTTAAAGGTGTTTCTTTGAATTCTAATGGAGGGTTCAAGAATAATATCTTCTTCGGTTGACCTTGCATCATCCTGAATTTCATCATATTCCATAGTGCTGATTTGATCTTCATCAGAAGGCTCAAGGATATGATTTTTTTCAAAAACATTTAGGAATCTTTTAGGGATGAATACCATATAGTATGAAAAATCTTCAAGATATTCCTCCATAGGAAAAAAATCTTCTTCTTCCTCTTTGCTATAGGATGCTTCAAGTTGCTCATACATCTCTTGCATAGCTTCAACATATTTCAACATTTCAAGGTAGATTTGGGGGGTGGAATTTCCTTGCATAGTGCTTATGATTCTTTCCATATACTCAATTTTTAAGATTTCCATTTTATCGTTCCTATATTCAATGAAATCATCCCAAAGGAGGGTGATGAAAGACATGGCCTCAGGATTTTCATTCAATTGTGCATAAGTGAGGGTATTAACTTTGACATATTCTTGAGCTTCACACCTTATCTTGTATTTTATTTGAATCTTTTCCAACAACTCCCTACTTTATTCTTCATCGAAAATTTATAATTTCTTTCCTTTGTATGATTGAAGGTTCTTTCTTGAAGTAGGAGACCCTTTTACTACTCTTGAATTATCCCTTTTGTGAGGACTAGTCCGAAACCATGGCTGATCAACAATCTTGATTTCTCTACAACTATCTTCTTCTTCTTCGTCATCGCTCATTGATACTTCACTCCAATCTGGAAAATTCTTCATTGTGATGCAAGAAATGAACATGATAAGGGTTTGTTCCTTGACAGAGTCACCTTAAAATATGATCTTCTTTGAAACCTGATTTTTTTTTTCTATTTTTTGGATTTGAATTTTTTTTCGAATTTTTTTTTTGGATTTTCAGACCTTGTGGTCATATTTTGGGTGTAGATGCTGCTAAATCTGCCCCATGGTGGGTGCCAAAAACTGTTGGCGAGAAAATTTTTTGGGTGGAAAAATTTGTGGGTTTCTTGCCAACGCTCTAGGAATCAAAGTCCCTCTACTTAGATGGTGCAACTTCTGTATTTGCATGCACGTAAAAAGGTGGATTTTCCTGGTGGCCTTGCAGCTGAGGATCCAACAGGGGAACTCCACTGACCCTGCGGAAAAGCTAACATTTCTTGCTAGAGAAGACTTTTTCTGGAGAGCAGGAAAGGGGAGTGAGAAAAGAGATAGGAGAACTAATGTCTGTAGGTAGAAAATCAGATTCCTGCACACACTAGTTAGAAATTTCCACACATGCATTTATGAGAAGAAACAACCAAAACTTCCATGCTACTAGCTAGAGGAAACCATGCATACAAATATGCACACATTCATATGCCTTGGAAAACAAACACTTCTTCCTTACTTAGCATTTCAATTAAAGTTGTATAAAGTAGGGAAAAGGAGGAAACATATGCAAGAGGAGAATAGAAGAAAATGGTTATCTCCTTTGTTCTCTCTAAGCACAATGTACTCTTGAGTTTATAAAATTGATCACCAACCCTTTGAAATGGGAATGGATTTACAATTTATAGGAAGAGAAATGACTCTTCATATACCCCCCAATGACTTTTCATATGTCCTTGAGCAACTTAAAACTTTTCAACTTCCTAGGAGAATATTAAGTCCCTTTTTATAACATAAAGGTGACTTTTACATTAGAAACATAAAGTTACTTTTTAATTTCATTAAGGACATATAAAAATTGCACCCTCCAATGAAGAATTAGAACATGGAGGAGAGATAAAGTAGGGGGAGAGAAGAGAGAGAACATTATGTTGATGAAGAATCCACTCCCGTCGACTCCTAGAAGAAATTTTTGAATTGATCCTGATGCCTTTGAACCCTTTGGCACATTTCAATCCTCCTTTGTTGATGATGCATTGACATTTTTATCCACTTTCTATTTTTAGTATGCCTCACCATGGACACATGCTATTTTTAGTAAGTGCACTAAGGTGGAAAATTTTGATCCAGGAACTACGGGGCATGATAGAGCAAGGCAAGACACACGTAATGCAAAAAATTCATGACGAATAGATCAGTAGGGAAAAATTTATGCATGGGTGAATTTTACTGTCCCTACTGCACCAAGGGGATGAGAGGGACAAAAAAACTTGCTTTGTTCCTAGAGGCATGATTTTGCACTTTAAGACCTGAAACTGGAGGGGGAGCTCGGGAGTGCCAATATGCATTCAATGCAAATTAATTGGGATCAAATGGAGAAATAGAGAAAAATTTATGCATGGGCGCATTTATTTGTCCCCATTGCACCTTTGCAAAGGGACATGAGGTGCACAAAAATGTGCCTTGCACTTTTGAGAGGCAAAACATAAGAATTTGGTCCGTCGGGAGAACAAACTTGAGATTGAGATTGTCGGAGCTACAAGAGGTCTTTTTGGGTGAAATTTTATATGATTTTGACTCCAAACAACCTTCAAAGATCAATGGGATGGGC
Organism: Taxus chinensis; assembly: GCA_019776745.2. Taxonomy (NCBI): domain Eukaryota; kingdom Viridiplantae; phylum Streptophyta; class Pinopsida; order Cupressales; family Taxaceae; genus Taxus; species Taxus chinensis. The sequence goes on along the minus strand of CM034152.1, from coordinate 160,512,515 downwards.
ATAATATTTTAATTCTGTTTGAAAATCCCTGAAATGGCCCCTTTTTTTTATCAGGATTGCTAGATGTCATTGCAAAGAATGAGCTCTCATGAAAAGCACCAAGAGTTTTTTAAAAACTTATTGATTCCAACCTGTAGAGGATTGTATTAGATTTCCAATGAGTATTTTTTTACCTCATGAATCCTTATTGAGCTCCTAGAATCATTTGCTGAAGAGCAAGTACCTATTTTGGAAGTGCCTAAGAGACAACTTACTATTTTTAGTAAGTGTCAGAATCTACCTCTCCCAACTCCAACTGATGTTTCCAACTTGAATGTTTATCTCCTTGTATGCTTCCTTTGTGAAATACGACTTCTAGAAAAACTTACTATTTATAGCAAGTGCCTATGAGACAACTTACTATTTTTAGTAAGTGGTGATTTTTTGGCTGAGATGATTGCACTGATGAGTTTTTCCTGTTTTAATTTCTCTGTGTACATGATCTCCTCTTGGGTTGCTCTTATGAGGTAACTTACTAAAAATCATAGGCACCCGTATAGGGGCTTACTAATTTTAGTAAGCAGTCATTTTCACTATTTTCTTCTCTGAACAATCATTCTGACCTCATGATTATCTTCAATGTACACTGTTTTCTCCGCCACTACTTCTGATGGAGACTAACCAAACATAGAAAACAAGTGTAGGAAAGCTTACTATTTTTGGAAAGTGTGTCTCTGGTGCTCAGTTTGTGATGGAACACATATTTTCAGATTCGGCTCATCGTCACGATCTTATCCCCTGAATTTCACTTGATTTCGCCCACCAGAATGCTTGGAAATAAAAAACAAAATTTTTACCTAGCAAGAGCTTCGGGCACAAAGCTACCATGACAAACATTAATGGAGTCATGAAGATTTTTTTCAGGTCTAGTTTTCACCTCTGATCATGATGAAATTGACTCCATTGGGATAGGTTTTTCATTTGGAGTCTATGATCAAATTTTTAGCTCGATTCCATTGTTGGATTGATGGGAAATCCGACGAATGTGAGCTAGGGCACAAAATGAGGTTTTTAATGAAACAAATGATTTAGGGCATCATTCGATCTCCCATTTTTTGCATTTTGATCATCTCTGAAAATGAGGAAGTCTATAAAATATATCATCTCAATCCGACTTGTATTTTGCAAGATATGAATATTTTTCGATTGGGAGACTTCGTAGTTATCTGGCGAAAAATATTCATTTTTCTTCATTTCTCTATCATTTTAATCCATTATTTTTATGATTTTCAATGTTTTTTGATGGAGAGGAATTTCATGGAGTTATCTAGATGCAAAATTTGAGGATTTGGATTTTGGAAAATTCATTTGGCAGAGTTTCGGCAGGCTATGGAGGCGTGGGGGAAGAATGGCAAAAATTGGCTAAGTATTGATATTTATAGATTGAAAATGGAAGAGGAGGGGATGGGGGGAATTTTTTGTCCCTTTCATCCCTTTGGAAAAAGGGATGAAGGGGACATAAATTTCCACTTTGCACCTCATCGTGACACTTGTCCTTTTTTGATTTGTTGTGCACTTTGGAGAGGGGGCTGAACTTTAACACTTATGGGCTTAACTGGCAAGTACATGGTCATATTGGTGACCTGGGGACTAAATGGGGGGAGGGGGAATTTTTTGTCCCCTTTTTTCCTTTTCTAAAAGGATGAATGGGACATGAAATTCTGTCTTAACCATAGGCTACCACGTGTCCTCTATGAAAAATGGCTAAGTATGGGAAATCACACCTTGGGACCAACTTGTAGAGGCCATATCTCGAGCTCCCAATGAATTTTGGGTGAAATGTTTATATGATTATTGACTGGAAAAATCCCACTATTTTGAGATTTTTGGTGAGGGTCTAAAACCTTTAATCTATGACTAAACACCTCCAAATTTCCCCTTATTTCTTGGGACCACCCGTTGTGCACTAGAAGAATGAGTTGCCTAGGGAAGTGTATGATGCTTCCAGGATGTGCCGTCTTTTCCACCATTTAGGGCATGGAAAATTATTTCCATAGGTAATTTTTTGGGTTTTAAATCTTCACGAGGATCTTATAATCTTTTTTTGAATCTTAGGTCCTCCTTCACGGTGCGTGCTCCTTTAGGCCTCGAAAACTGCTTTTGTTGAATTGGTTCCAACACCTTTGAATCTTCCCTCAATATTTCAAAATCATTTCCTTGATGTTCCTAGCCCTTGAATAATACTCTTCTGAATGTATTTTTTCCCTTTTATCTACTCCAGAGATGGTGTGCATAGTCCTAGGAAGGCTAATGGTAGCCCTTCCCAAAACTACTTGAATGCTTGCATGTTCCAAAAGATCCTAAATCACCTAGGGGGATTGATTTTAATTTCCTAAATCACCTAGGGGGACACTTGACATTCACATAGGGATCATTAGACTGATAGGATAGGATTGGTGACTGGGATAGACTGACCTGGGGGTGTCTTGGGAAGGTATGACTTTGAATTTTTTTGACATTGTGGTCCGTTGTCATTTTTGAAAATTGGAAATTTTCCTGTTGCACATTTGCATGACAACATGATCCTACTAATGCGTGCTCTGATGCACTCCTCCTAGATATCAATTATCCACTATCTAATTTCACATTTCCATTCCCTAATTATTTTAGCTATGTCAGGCTTCCCATCATAGTTGGGCCTCTTACCATTTTCCATTGCATCTTGAATTAAAGGTTGTGACATGATCTTAAGTTTCTCTTGGCTCTGCACCACCCAAGCCATCCCTTTCATGAAGTCATTTGTGTCTCAATTTCATCCATAATAAACAAATTTTTATTATCAAAGGTGTTCCATCATGTACACCATTTCCTCGGCATACTTTTATTGATACACCAATACACTCGTCAATCGGGCTTCCGCTTATGCCTATAAAGTTTAAAGCACACTTTACACCTAGTTCTCCTATTTATACATGACCTACTTAACAACCTTGTCATCCTCATTGGTCCACTAGTCCACCTCACCAGCCTAAGTCCCCTGCTCCGTCAGCCCCTTCACATAGATGTTCACCACCACCTTCACCACATTGGAATCCTTCATGTATACATAATTACTCTCCTACACCACCGATCTTAGAGCATTGTTATATGCCTTTGTCTCCTCAAACATTGGGTGGGGGGCCCTTTCCCTTCACTATCATCGGCTATATCTCTACTCTTCCTCACACTTGGGGGGGCATCAAGACTTTCTCTTCCCCCCTTCCATTACTCATCAGACTTCTCTATTAGTTTCTATTACTACACTTTGTACTCCGTGCATCAATAATCTTTCTACGCACTACTCTCACACCTTTTGATACACATGCCTTGTATCTTCATTACCATATGCCACACTCTAGTTCCACTATTTCATACTTGACTGTCTGAGGGTCTAAGTCTGAAATGAACCTCACATACATTCACATTTCACAGCTCTAGTGCTTCATGGTACATCTTTCTAGCATCTATTCACACAACACACGCATTACCCGATGACACACTCTTTGTTCTATGGTTCATTCTTGACTTGTTGAGGGGGATTCCTATAAATGAAGCCTCATCTCATACACATCCACTGAGGGGCAACAGTTGCTCCTATCATAATTCACACATTGCATACCATACCATCACACTCATACACTAGCATTTGCATATCTTGGTTGCATTTACTTTTTCTATGCTTATGTCTACTTACATGTTACACTTTGTTTTCCATGCTAGATCAAATTCTTAGTATTTCATCATCTTTCTATATACATATACACATGTGCATTCACTTGGTATTTTACTGTGGTGAATGCAGATATCTTATAGGTTTTTACATGTTATAATGATGCTTGGCACTGTACCTTTTACCAGTCCCACCATAGGCTCCTGAGGGCATCTACCTTTCACTACTACACATTACTACAACATTCAGTTCTATTGTTACATTACTTCACTACTTCTCATAACATACTTTACTTTTCATTGATTTATGCATGCCTTGACATATTATTTATCTTTCTAAAATGATAATGGGTGCTTCATGTGTATCATTTTCCTTACAGGACTATATATAACAATGGTTATCTATCACATTTTGCTTATTATTGTTTGCTACTGTATGTTATTGTTTGAGGGCTTATGCCCTATTCTTTGTATGATCATTGTATGATTTTGGCCGCTTCAACCTTGATTGTCTTGTGACATTGTGAGTGATGTCCCATGTATGAAACCCACATCTTTTTGTCTATCTTGTTTTCACACTTGTTTGTTACATTGTCTTCTTTTGCATGTTAGCTAATTTCACTACTAACACATGTTACTAGCCCACTTTCTTTGCATGTGCCTTGGTTTCTACCATGCATATCCCCTACCCCCTATAGGTATCCACTTTAGATCAGACATAGCAAGTCCTCTCCTTTTAGGCCACATTCTCCTATCTATCGTCATCGCATGCACCCCAAACATGAGGGGGGCATACATTGGGTGAAAAAATCACCCCTATAACAACTCAGAGCTACAGTTCATCATAGCATAGTACAAAAAGAATCACAAGCTATTACAGTCACAAAATGGCCCAGAAATCATGACTTGGTTCCTTAAACATAGCACAGACACTAATGCCAAGAACCAAACACTAGCGTCTAGGCACTCATGTCCTGCCCTAGGCGCTAATATCCTGGGGGAAGATACAGAAAATTTCTTAGTATAACACAGTCTATAGAAGTTCACAGAGTAGTTCTACAGTTACAGGCACAAACCTTCAATTACAGAATACATGTTATCTCTTATAATTAGTAACAATTCTGAACTAATTTGGAACAATCAGATGACAAACAGGAACAAATTAGGGACGTACCATATGTAGTGGTGCTTATGGGAAGCCCCTAGAGTCATAAAAGGAGAGTAAAGACCATACATCTCTCCCCAACACTTGCTTAAGTTTCAGCGTGAGATCACAAAAAACTCGCACTTTTGGCGTGAGATCACCTAAAAAAATCACAATTGGCATGAGATTAGCCCAAATAAAATCTCTCTCTTGGTATGAGGTCAGCCCAAAAACCTCACCTTTAGCATACGATCAGATAAATTAAACAAAATGCACACTTTCCTTTTTTCACATATCATGTGCACACTTTCCTTTTTACACACTTATACATACTTTACACATATTTTTCATATACAGAACTTTGACTACTCTTTTTCGTCTTATTTTGTAGGTTCATGTCCTTACAAAACAAGAAACAGCTCACACAAGATACAACAACATGGTAAAATGCACACACTTCACCCCTAGGGTCCACTTCCTTTTCCTAGTCTCCACGCTTCACTTTTCCTTCATTCTATACTTCACTTGTCCACTCAACACGTAATTTGATGCATTCTCTACATGATCATATGGTACACATCTCTTATCTACTTTATGTTATTAAGTATTCACTCAACAACATAAAGTGGGGGAAAATGTAGACACAAAATCACATGCACTTGGGTACATTTCTAGGTCCTAAAAGCATGCTAGCATTTACATGATTCCTAAGAAAGAAAACTAGTGGTTAACAACTATCTTTGGCCTCTTTTATTTGTCTCTTATTTTCTGTTTGGTCTTACATACCCTACAACCTAGTCAGAAATTAACTCATTTATATTGTATGGCTTCAGACACCAGCTCCCATCTAGGACAATAGCACCTAGGAGCTCATGTCTCTATTAGGTGCCCCTGACCCTTTCTTTCCTCACTCACTCTTTTTGGGTTTATTTTATCTTTTGGGCATCCTTTTTACTTGTGGGTTGGACTTTCAGTTGTTAATTATGAAATTCAAACAAGGGAATCATATAAATACATATTTATGTTTTCAAAATGAGGGACCAATTGCACTAATCATTACTATCATCACCTTAACTTGCATTCCAAAGGCACTAAAGCACTCAAAATGCATCCATATAAAATCCATTCAACGTACAAGGGCTGCAAAAACTGTGCATACATTGCATAGGAAGGGGAAGTATATTCTATTCCATCCACACATACTATTACATTGCTACATTCTAGCTATAGCCCGCTATCATTTGTGCAACTTACACAAGGGCATCCTAGGGAATCATTTCTACACACACACACACAAGAACTACATGGATTTTGAGATGTAGTGCAATGCTCGGTTGTAAGTTCACTCTTCGGGTGACCATTAGGGTCAATCTAACTCCCCATTCTACATTTTCCTTTTTAGGTTTGATGTGGTTTATGGGTATGTGTAGGTGAAATTCTCTTTTGCAAGTTACAGGTACACCTTCGACAATCAAGTAGTGAATATCATTAGGCAATCAATAGGGAATCAATAGAGAAACCCTTACAACATAGAAGAAATCAAATCCTGAGCTCCTACACAATCACCCGCACCCAGAGACAGTCATCAGTGCCCAAACACCTCTGCCCTACACTAGGCGCCCCTATATAGCTTTGTTCCTGAGTACCAAATTTTACATTTAGCAATAATGATATTGTTTCCAGCCTGTTCAGCACTTTCACCTGCCCTGATCACTTCTTGTTCACTCAAAAATTAGCTAATTCTTCTTACCCCTCCTCCTTGCTTAAGGTTTTGCTTTTTACATATTTCTTTACTTGTGTCATTACTCTATTTTAGCATTTATACATCAATTATTATAATAAGTTACTATGTAATATAGATTTAATTATATTTTTATTAAATCAATTGTTAATGTGATCTCTTGGAAAATCTTGATGTGTTACCACACAGGTGTTTTGAGACTTAGGCTCTAGTGGGTATAAACTGAAGTCACTGATCCCTATATGCTAAGTGCAATGAAGGTCTACATGTCTATTGATTTGATGTTCCTTTTACTCTATAGAATCCAATTATGAACTCTATAAGATATTGTGATCTTGATGAAGTCCTTTGGAGATGTTGTAACCACTTTCATCAAACAATATTTATGTGTATTCATAGATAATGTGGAACACTACAAATACTTTTTCATATTGACAACTGAGGTGGAAGAAATACCTAGACACTCACTGCCTCAATGCACAAAATTATTAATGAAACATTATAATAAATACTTTCAAGACATAATACTCACACAAACCATAAAACAAGGCTCTCATAGAAATAACACTACCAAGGAACAAAAAAATAGACTAATGTCTAAACTAAACTTGTGATGAACAATTAACAAGCATGACTTGTACGACAATACACTATATATTTTTCATGGGGGATTCACTTAGTAAAAGTATGGTATATCACGTTTTATCAAAGGGTATTAAAGAATACCCTTAATTTTAGTTTTTACCTCTAATTATTCAAATGATAATACCCCTCTTGTTATATTATTAGAATGAATATACCCCCTATTTTTTCCATCTACCTTACTTACCCATTTTCCCATTACAATGTTATTTACCCCTTTTGTAATAAAGGTGTGTGAAGGACTAGTTAGTTGGAAGGACTGAGGGAGAGTTGGTATCAAGGTTGGAATATCTAGTGAGTTTTCGGTCCTGATCTCTAATGTTATTTTCTTAATGTCTTTTCTCTAGAAAGAGAATTTAAATGCCATTATAGAGACCTGAATACATGGAATTATCTTAATGTTAAGCTTTAACCATTTATCAATATTTTTTTAAATAATTAAGATGGTGAAATAATATCATTTTTGCTGAAAAGTATACTCGATCCTTGTTTTTTACCATCCTATTATTTCTTGCTTAAGAATCTCCTAATTCAAATTTCTTTTTTCTAGAATTAAGAGGGAGTTATATGGTTGTAAATTTGATGACCATAAGCAACCTTTTAGCCCAATTTTAAGGTAATTTACCTCTTAAAAAATAAGGTTCAAATGGTTCTTAGTTTTATAGGTCTAAAATTCATAGCTTACCTATTCTATATCCCACCTGCTCTAACCTGACCCCCAATACCTAATTCAAAATATTAAGGAGAAGGTAAAATGGAACTTGTCATGTTTGGTTGATGTTTCCAAACAAGTGGAGAGCCCTTTGTGTTGTCAAGAGAAGATATTGCAAGTGTGTTTATATTTTTTCATTAATGTCAAAAGGGGGAGAATGAGTTGATGGCATGTATGTATTCAATTAGGGGAAGTTTGAGCATTTGTGTGTTTTTCCATCACATAGGTTTTCCATCAATGAACAAAGGGGGATATTTTGGCATTAGTGTTGTCATTGATGTAAAAGATTCAAAGATGTTTCAGAATGATTTCTTATTGATTTGCATTGATATCAAAAGGTTTATGGAGCATGGAGGTTACTTGTTTTTTTGAGATTACATGGTCTTGCATGGGTTCTTGAATAGTATAGTGACTTGTTGGAGTGTGATAGTATGGATTCCAAAGGTATGCATAGGATGTTGTGATACATGGTCTAACATGTTCATAGAAGTGTAATTACAGAGGTGTATGAGGTTTTGCTAAGGTGATGAGAACATGTCAGTTTAGTGTGAAGCAAACATGTTTTGGGTGCTTACTTAGTAAGGCCTACACCTAGAGCAGTATGAGGTACAGGTCATGATGAAATGAATCTATGTATGTAGTTGTATGATGCATAGGTGAGCATGTGAAGTATGATGTGATTGGCTTAGGACTCTCACAAGTGTTTGAGAGTGTACTGTACATGTGTTTGATGTGGTTTGTAGGTCTGATCTAGACCTAATTCCTTAAGAAAGCATGTCCCTAAGTGAAGTGTGTTGGATTGTTTCCAGCACGGTGGTGTAAAATTGAGACTAAGAGAGTGTGTGGCAGGCTGATATGATGGTTTGGTCCAAATTTTAGGTGTTTTTTGAAGGTATGTTCAAGATATTGAATTTGTACTAAAACAAAGTTTTGAAGGTGAGAAAACAAGGCTAAATTTTGACTTTCTGATGCTCGGTAGAGAGTCCGTGATATGCATGGGGAACCAATATAGTGGGGATAGTGTAATAGGTCAGTTATGAATATTTTCCAAGTGGAATAAGGTTTTTTTATTATCATATTTTTATGAACAATCATTAATAAGACAAACAACTTTTTAACCCTCATAAAACCCTAGGTGTGTAGTGACTTGGGTTAAACTGATTGTAGTGGCCCATAATGATTTTTTTTTTAAATTATGATTGTAGGTTGTATATGAATCCTCCAAATTTCTCCAGATGTGATTTAGAGGTTGTGACGGTATGTGGGCCCCACTTAAATATGTTTATTTATGGAAAATTTCACTTTGTGGAAAATTTCTCCATTGGACCTATTGATCTAATTTAGCAATTTATGGAATCATGGGATTTTTACTTCATGTACATGATGGTTTCAATGTCATGGTTGAGATCCTTTAGGAGGTCAAATGTGCCCTATTTTTGAGGACTGGTTTTTTAGGCAATTTTGGGCAGTTTGGAGTAAGTCTAGGTGCATAAGCAGTTTTGAAGGTACTACAGTTATATTTATGGCTTGGTTTTAATTTTTTTATGATACTGAAATCAATATATTTCCAAAGATATATCATACTTGTGTTTTTGATAATCATATTGAGCAAGTTATGCAACTTGTTCTTTGAGAGATCAATTTTGAGGGTGCTTGGTTGTGCATGCTCTTGAGAGGCTTCATGAGTGAGAGATGATGGTTTTGTATGTTTCATAATTTCTTGAGGTTTATTGAGGGCTTAGACAACATGTATAAGTGTGTTCCATTCCTTGTTAAAAAAAATTTGTGGTCTAGAACATTCCTTCTATGGTGAGTTGTTGGTTTTGGTGTTTTAGGGCTTCTTAAGTCCTAATGGTGGTCTAGAAAGATTTAGGTGATGGTGGCGACCTACAAGGTCCTTTTTTTGGTATTTTTATCATGTTATTATGTTTTTGGGAGTTTTTTTACACTATGATGTTTGACCCAAGTGATTTTTAATAAAGTAACATTTATAAAGGAAACTTAGAAGGCTCATTTGAGCTGGTTGTGAGAGTGGATGAAAAGTGTAATGTAGAGGGATGTTTGAGGAAGGTGATGAAGGTCCTTGTGACCTTGTTGAGAGGTAAATTATGTGGTGATGTTTTTCTAGAGAGATATCAGGTATGGGTGAGCTAGGGAAGATGGTGAAATCAACTTGAAGGAAGAGAGTTTTGGGCATGAAGGCTAGAGAAGTGTTTTGAGGAAGATAGAGAGAAGAGTGAACTTCATAGAGTCATCATCAGTTGTGTGAGAAATATTTCAAATCAGTTAACAATACATTTTGGGTGGCTGATTTGTTATGCTTGAGTCATCTAGGGGGTTGATAGCCTCCTTTTAGGATTGGTATGTCCTACTAAACTAGGGGTTGGTTCTCCTTGTAGGGTTGGTGTCTCACTAAATAAACTAGGGTTTGGTGCTCCTTTTGGTGATGGTGCCTCACTAAATCATAGGGTTGGTGCTCTTTTTTGAGTTGGTACTTGAGCTAAATTTTGAAACATGTGTATATAAAGTTTTGTTTCAGTGGGTTTTCTTCCCAATGAGTGTTTTCCACTTATATCTATTTTCCATGTGTTGATGTATTCTTCCTTGCTCATGTTTTGCTTTGATTATTGAATGTGTGATGAATGGTGAATGGTTAAGATGATGAATTGTTAATGCATGGTTAAAGTTAAAATGATGGAATTTTTTATTACAAACTGATTCTCCCCCATTTTAGTGTTTGTGCTTCCCACATCCTCTCCCAAGATGACATCCGTCATGTAATGATGTAATTTCATGTAAGACATATTCTGTTAGATTTCATGGAGATTGAGAATCTCGAAGAGGCAGAGATAAAGATCAAATGCATTGGGGGAAGCACAAAGATGACCAAGAATTTTAGATGGTGATATTTTAGCCTCACCTAACACGACCTATGCAATGACATTCACCACAACATGAATGATGAAAGCAGGGATTCATTAAGCATTTGCCAACACACTTAACACTTAAACCAAAAAAAGGTTTTCCTTATAGTTAGGGTCTATATCTTGATCTACATTTCAAAGAGATCCATAAGTCAATGTCCATAGGAAAAAAGATCCCCATCATCCATCCAGTTGATGTTTTTCATACACAACCATTATGAATCCAATTTGGTAACACGTTTCAGCATAAAGATAAAATATACTTGGAAAGACATTTATAAAATGTAAAATTAAATCCTCAACACCTCATTGGAAAACGTTCCAAGTTTGGCTTAATTTTAGGTAACAATTTTTTTAGCAAAAAAAGTGGATTCAGAACCTTTGCTAGCATTCTCCAATCCTCTATTTCCCTAGAACATTTCTTACAACATTAGACCCCACAAACCTTGAAATTTTGAATTGTAACTACTTCAAACAATTTTTTATCAAACAAATCCTTCCCAACATATATAAAAAGATTGGAAAAAAACATGTACACATTACCTACTATAGATTTAGGCAGTTGTTGAGCAAAAATAGCAAAAATTTTAAAAACATCTTCACACATTCTATGTAAATGATGAATGCACATGATACATAACTTCTAAGGAAACAAATCCGAAAATAATTTATTCAAGATTTAAAACCGTAATATTTTTAAAATGATAATATTAACTTTAGGCTACGTTAGAATGGTTGTAGCACAGATCAAACTCATAACAAAGTGAAAATTCATAAATAAATTTTGTTGCCAAAATGGAGTTCCTTATAGATGGCATAATAAAGCTATCTTACTTTCGGTATAATCATTGAATGGATTTTCTTTGTCATGCCCATTTCTAGCAATGCAATCAAAAACATATTGGCTTGCATACTTTGTACATGACCTTTTCAGACAAGTAAAAGAGAATTTTCCTTTAAGCATAAAACAACCACACCCAAAAAATATTGATTTATGTTATATATTTTTTTATCTTAGAAAGTTTCATGTCACCAAATGTTTCATCAAATATGAACTAATTATTACATATGTGAAAGGAAGGTTGCAAGAACAAGCCATACATAGTATTGGGTAATAGAATAGAAAATGGGAAATCAAAACAGAAAAGGGACTTGCTATAGTGCTCAAACTCCTCACGTTTAAAAATGTCTATAATTTATATCCCTAGCACCCCAAAAAAATAATTAAATAAATCTACTCAACTTTTGGGTGAAAAGTATATAATTAGATGCCTTGCCCTTCATTAACAACTACAATATTAAAGAGTTTGGAAGGTTTGATTAGCCTGGATACATAATAACCTAAATTGTCAATCAATACCACCACAAGAGACAAGGGTATGTGTCCAATATCATGTCCTTATCCATGGGGTTACACTCCGAAAGAACCAAATACAATTCTTGGCTATAAGCGTTTATAGTAAAACATCCAAAACTATGATCTACCCAAAAAAATGAAAAGTGAGAGTTGAGAGCAATACAACTACAAATAAAACTTTAGATTGAAATATAGCTTACAGGAAATTACAATTTTATGCCTCCTTGTGAATAATGTAACTTAATAAAGTTAGCAAATAAGACATCACAGATGGCTTTGCCTCTTTACATGTCAAGGAAAAAACAAGACCATCATATGGTAGGGCATTGGAATTTGTTTGTATGTGTCCATAGAGAAAGTGGAAGAGCACTCTCAACCTCACCCAGGATTCTCCTCAGCAGTCATCCTCAAGAGTCATTGATCCTCTCCCAAGATGACATCCACTCTATAATGGAAGTTTCCTTTAAGACATCTTCTAATGGATTTCAGGGAGATAGACAATCTTGAGGAGGCCATGATGAGGATCGAGTTTATTAGGGGAAAAATAGAGATAGATGGGTGATTGACACAAAATGTTACTTGACACCATACATAAAATTTACCAGAGTGATTAGGGCTCATGTTGGATTACAGTTTGAAACAAGCTTGAAGGTCCTAAATTAGTTGTATGTCAATGACTATCCTCGCCATTTCCCCACCATCCATCCTCTTATGTGTGTTATGTGCAACAACCTCAACTCTAATTTGGAAACACCTTTCGACATAAATATTAGCTATTTGTAAAATACACAAAAGAGTAATTAAATGAGAGAAGCAAAAAGAAAATGACAATTTAGAAATTGAAGGATGCAATGAATATGTCCACTATATCCAAATGGTTAAAAAATGGAAGTAAGCATATCAAAATAACCAAATAATGACACTTTAACTATGAAAATCCATGTTTGCATGTGTGCGAGTGTTGGTATTCCCTTTTCCTTTAAGCATCACCAACAAAACTTTGGCAATATGTGGTTCAACGAGTGGCCAAAAAATTGGAAGACTAAATTAATAGGTCGTTGTCATTGGTAGGGAAATTCAAAATTTGTTCCAAACTCCTCGAAGCCAGCCATGTTTACTACTCCTCGTGCTAAGTTCCTTCCAAATCTTCAATTTAGAAATTGGAGAAGCTTCTCAAAGACTTTCTCTGGGCTAGTGCCTCTTTTGTTATGTTGTGGAGCTTGTTGTCATGTGTGGAAGTGTTTAAGACTGTATACTCTCCACAGTTTTCTCGTCGGGGTTCAGGGCTGGGCCGGGGTCCAGGGACATAGCCCCTGAGAAATTTTTTTGGCCTTGAAAAATGTGCCTGATATCTTAGGAAACATGCTCTTCTCATATGGGTGGGATTTTTGACCCATAGGTTTATGGGGCAATGTTGGTCCCATGGTTTTAGTACCCACAATATTATAAAACTGCTTAAGCAATTGCCTATTGATGTGCTTTTGTGATTTTGATAGGGTAGACATATTATTATAGATGTTTATGAGTTCAAGTAAAAATTCAGGTGAGTTTGTTAAGCACAGCTCCAAAAAATATGGGTATTGTATTGAGAGAAAGAGGTGACTTGTAATAAAAATTTGAGCAAGTGATTCTTGGTGGACGTAGCCCAAATTGGTTGAACCAAGGTAAATACTGTCTCTATGTTGTGTTATTTTATTTTTTGCACTTTTATTTCAGATTTGTGATATTATTCTATATATTAGTTTTTACTATTGTGATTATGTGTGGGCTTGTTCTGCATATTTTATCCCTTATTTCCTAATATCTTCTGGAAAAGGTTTTCACATAGTCACATGGGAGACTTGCTGCCTTCACCGTGAGTCGTGACTCTGGGGGGATGGTTCTTATTGATATATTGTGACAAGGGCAAGCACTCTGTGTGAAATGGATAATTCAATGCATTGAAGGTCAAGAATCATGGAAAGTGCTTCTGTGCGATGACATTGAGGAGGGCTCCCCTTATGGCCACTATACATACCCAAAATTGTAGGGTACTGCACCGCCAGAACAATGTTACACGTGCCCCAATGATGATACAAGTCTCCTTGTAGGTGTTTGAAATCCAAAAATCTCTCCAAGCATGTGCTAACATCCCACATGCCTCACTTAGCCCATGTGTGCTTTGTTTTGTCTTCTCCCCTCATTTTCTTTATGTTTTGGGTCTTCAGTGACGAAACCGCCGCCATGCCTGGGGCAGCAGTCTCGTGACCGCCACCCAGTCAGGGCAGCGGTCCTGTAACTGCCACCCTGCTCAGGGTGGTAAGTCCTTCACACATCTTCCAGAATGCTCTTTTTAACGTGACTCATGTAATTTTACAACGTTTAACAGCTTTTTTCACCGCCTTTTCTTGTATTTATGATTATGGTTCCCTGGAATAGTGTTTTGGAATTGTTTATGGTTTAAGAGATCAATTTGGTTTTCACCTTTGGGTAAAATGAGAGTCTATAAATAGTTAGCTTGTGCTCAAGAAAATGGCCCCTCAAATTTTCCTCTAAATTTCTCATTTCGATAGCTTAGCCTTTCAATTTTTCATAGGATTCATAGTTTCGTTTGTTGTATGCATGGTTAGTGTTGTTTAGCTGTTAGAAAGCCACATATTCTCCTTGTCCAAAGTGGTATTGTTATTATTTCATCCAATCAATTAGAGTAGGATAGTTTTATTTTTCTGTAGGAAGCCATTAAAGTTTCAAGTTCTACTTGTCAAATAGGATAGTTTTAAGTTTTAGACATTTTATATTGCATGACTCACAATAAAATCCCGCTAGGAATTACATAAGCCAAGCTTTGTTCTATTACACTATTCCTCTCCTACTTGCATTGTATTTAGTTTACATCCTAAGATACCATTATCCCAATATTTACTTCTGCTGATTCTAGCATTACACGCTTTTCTGGATACACGTGAACACAAAAGAATGAGGAGATCACACTGAGGGGACAAGGACACACACCATCGGAATCCACCACTGTTATAAAAAATCCAGGTTCAGGCTTTCAATTTTCTAGTTAAAGCATATCAAATAGAGTAACCAATCATTTCATTTCTGTTAATTTTACTTTCAATATTACTAGGGGAAGCTGTGTGGATTGAATAGTTTCTGAGAATCTATGATTCATTCCTCACTTCTTAGGTAGGATCGAGAGTCTTTCAAATACAGTAGATCGGTTATCTATTTATTTAGAGTAGATGTACAAACTGCACAAAAAAGTAGCTATACTCAGTTTCTTTGTTTGTTTTAATTGCGTTATTAGTTTAGTTGTCAATTGCCAGATATATTAGATAATTGCTATTTTAAATTATGTTCAGTAGCTTATCAATAAAATCAGATTTAGGATCATACATAGATATATCTTGCGTAGTTAATTTATTCTATCATTAGTTAGATTTATGTCATTTCCTTCTTGGATGACAATCATGGGACCTAGAGAGCCCAAAGAATATGTATTCGAGCCAATCATGCCTCAACCCAATCTTATTATGGCAATAACTGATATAGATCAGAACCTTAGAATCCAAGTCTTCCAAACAACAACAGACTTACAACAAATTAGCTCACAGTTAAGAGGGTTAAACATAGAAGACGAAAAAGCGTATACGTTTTGGTCAAAGCATCCAAAATACAGATTACCCTAGATAAATATCCGCATGAATATAAAAGGGCTTGAAAAAGATAAAATGTTCAAGTTGTGATCCTTTGGTCCCACAACCAAACACGAGAGACACTCTCATGTACATAGATACTAGTTTAAGAATTCAGGTTGCAAGAACGTCTGTAAGATACTCTGAAAATATTACACAACTGTTAATTCTGAACATAGAAGCCGAAAAGGCATATGAATATTGGATACTAGGGATTAGGGACAGTAATTCCGCACATGACCATAGTAGGTCCACAAAAACCACAAATCTATAGTTGTGATTCACAAATTCCACAACCCAACGAGTCCACAGTTCAATCTGACATTGACGCTGGCTTACACACATTACAATTCATAATCCACTCAACTTTTTCCTATCATCATCACACAATTATCCTATTTATATGTAGAAAATAACGAATCTAAGGATTTCTTGACTAGACCAGAGAATCAACCGTAGATTCCACTATACCCATCATCCATTTTGATGACCATGTCTGGAGACATACACGAAACAATCCCAGGTCATTTTCCACATATCCCACAACCCATAGATCGAATCACGCCAGAGCTCGATATTGATTGGAGCTTTTGAGAAGTCATCCTTGTTGATCGATCTATCACACCAGTTTAGGTTAGGAGGTCCTTCTTCACCTTAGATTCACAGATTCCACTACTGCGTGTCGAAGACATAAGATTGCCTAACTAAATTGTCTGCATCCCACACATAGTCCAACCCCACTGGCTGTCTCGGCATGACCTCGGGAGGTCGGGTGCGAGGAAGAGTTACTTGTAGAGCTTACTTTTCCATCGTACAAAATTGGTGAACCTGACATGAAATTTCTACTTTCCGGTTCGGAGTCATATTGCTACATGTTCTTCCCATTAGTATATTGTTTGTCTTTTTCACATAATTTTCCTTCACATCAACTAACAAAAATTGGTGAACCTGACGTGAATTCCTACTTTCTGGTTTGGAGTCATATTTCTACAGTTCTGTCTCATTAGTATACTTTTCCTCTTTTCTGCCATTTTCCTTCATATTTCTCCCACAAAAATTGGTGAACCTGAAAAACACACTTCTTCCACCTTCACTCTTTCCACATCATTCGCTCTTTCCATTCACCAACAAAATTCTGCGGGTATTCATATACCCCCCATTATTCTGAATATGTTATGGATTCGATGCATATGGCAGACCTCTCCTAGGTCTTGAAGCATACTACGCTCAACTGAATAGACAGTCATCACCCTCGCTCTCAGTATGGGGTGACAACTATTCAAAAAACCAATTATCAACACAAAATCCACCTCCAAGGACTAGATATAGTTCATCTTTCCAAATAAAGGATTTGGATCAACTCACACAAACGCAACAAATAGAGCCCTTAGGCTTGAACAATATGACGTTCATAGGTGAATCTGGTTCATCTCCTCAAGTGTTGTTTAGACCACAAATTAGTAGACAATCAGATCCATACCTGGTTTTAGATGATGAACATTCAGTGCGTTACCCCAGGAATGAACAACGCTATGGAAGTATGTACCCACCTATAGGAAGTTTACAAACACAACCTGAGGTCTCTTTTCAAGAAAACACCTCAATGCCACTACCTATAGGAAACTCCCTCACTGAAACTTGGCAGGGCAATGATCAATTCATAGCAGGGTATCACATACCTATACAACCTCAGAATATACAACAAACGCTACTAAGGAAAAATACTGTGACTTCACCAAATGAAGTCATTTCGAATTTAGTAGAAAGAGTTAGAGGGTTAGAACTTGGCTCAAGTGAGTCAAACATCACAATTCATACAGGTAGGAAATTCCAATCCTCCACATCGTCCTAGCCAAGTATACCTCCTCACAGGAATAGGCACGTTGGGCATGCCTCCTCAATATTCACAACAAACACCATCTAGGACCGTTGTTTCTAACAGCGTTCAGGTGGAGAATATGATACCTCCCGGTCTTGTACAACATAATCCACTCTTGGAGAATACTCCTTCATACTTAAACATGTACTCCAAGTTACCACAAGGAGATATGTTCTCCTCTCCTGGCATGTTTGCTCAACCACAGGGGTTTCCTTATGCCCCTGCAAATGCATACGCTACGCCATATCAACAACCCATTCCACCTCCACCCCCTCAACAGGCACCATCAATGGTCGAAACCTATGCGATAGGGACTTATTCAGAGTATTTGAAAGAGCCCTTAGACTTCACCATATGAAGCATCATGCTTCCAAGACCTCTTCCCAATCTTCCCAAGTACAAAGGGGAGGGAGACCCAAACACACACATTAAGGCCTATGCCATAACCATTCGAGAGCTGCTCCCTTGGGATGGGGTTGTTGCCAAAATATTCCCCAAAACCTTGGAGGGTATCGCCCTCGATTGGTATTATAGAATACCTAAAGCCTCCATCCATTCCTTTAAACAACTCGTTTTAGATTTCATCAAGGCGTTCGACATGAACAAACTGTTGAGAACAGGAATCAGAGAATTCTTGCACATTAAATAAGAGCACAATGAATCTGTCACTCATTTCATCCAGAGATGGCACGTACAGTCCTTTATTCATTGGCCAGTGCTCCAAACATGGACCAAATGGAACTATGTGATTTATTCCTTCATTCTCTCAGCAGAGAGGTGAAGGAAGAAGTCCAGAAGTTCCCACTAAGGACTTATGATGAAGTACTTGAGAGCGCTCTCCGAATAGATCAAGCAGTAATAGATAGTGGTCGCAAGACGTATGGAGCAAACAGGAGGTTAATCACCCCCAACTAGAATACTACGACTTATCCTACTGCCACAAACATAAATCAAGGACCTAAAATCCTTAACAAAAATCACAGCGAAACAACTAATGGAGTAACTAACCAAGTTAAAAAGGCCAATGTTCTAAATACTCCACCGTTGGTTAACAATCAACGAAACAAAATTTTTACCCCAACAATCAATACAGTGGATTTTAATCATCCACAACAAAAACAACAACAATGGTGGATCTAGACATAGGGTCCAAGCCAAAAATCAACTGGATATCAAAACCAGAACCAAAACCAAAAATAACACATACAAAACCTTAATCCTAATAGGCAACAGTTTGATCAAAGTTTTGGACCACAATATACGCCAAACCAGCAACCTAGAAATTACAATCCTCACTCGTATTGTGGTTTCCACAAGATTCGAGGCCATGACACTAGAACGTGCCATGACTATAATAAATTCATGTAACATTTTCAAGAGGAGCAAAGACAACTTTTCATAGATATGTTCTTGGCAGATCCTGCGTCACCAGCACCAAATATTTTTACAGGGGCAGTTTCCCCTCAAGATCTTTAACGATCCACTCCCAAATCACAATAACAATAGGTTAAATCCAAATGGGATGAACAAGGGTGTAATGGTAGAAAACAATGATCATGAAGCCTCGACTTCACTAAATCCACCTGTTGCACCACAATTAGGAAGTCAACCATGACCCAAGACAGTCAGTTTAGTAGAATTAGACACTGAACTACCCGTGGAAGCCGTAACAAGGACACGAGAGTATTCCTCTCAGCCAAGTCCAAGTTACCCGCTAGAGGTAGATAACATCTAGCAAATATTAGTAAAACCCGTGGGTGCCTATGATCTAATTAATGACCTAACAAAAACCTTCTCTCACATCTCCTTTTTGGATTTGCTGAGGAACTCTCCTGCCCACAGGGCTGCTCTTTTAGAGGCATTAGGATTAGGTCATTTAATTAACATCACTCCACCTCCCGAAACACAGGTAAACCATATAGACTTTGATATCCACCCTCCGGGGCAGCCGGATAGGGATATCGAGTTTATATTTGAAATAAACAAAATGCCAACAGACACTGAGATTACACGCAGAGGTGATCCAGCCTTACATTTGCAAGTATGGGTCTGTAACAATTATGTTAAACGTGCAATGGTTGACGATGGGGCAGCAGTTAACATAGTCCCCTTCTCTTTCCTTCAAAAGCTAGGGTATGGAGAAACAAATTGTTCCATGACTCGGAATACGCTAAGAGGCTATGATAGCCTTAAGGCCACTTTGATTGGAACTATAATACTACCAGTTACCTTAGGACCCAAAACAATCATGACTGAGTTTTATATTATAGATCGGGAAACCAATTATAATATGATCCTCGACCGACCATGGATAAACCATATGAAGGCAATCCCTTCTACGTTATTTCAAGAAGCAAGGTTCTTACACCTAGGGAAGATATTCATAGCCAAAGGTGATCCAAAACCATTCGATATACACCTAGCTGACTTAAAGAAAAGACCGGGTGTTCACTCTGAGTTTGAACTCCCAACAAACCAACTTAATAAACTGACTGACGCGAAACTAGAAGAAAAGTTGGTACCTACAATAGATCTTGAGACTATGAGCCTAATCAAGACTATCCCAGCCCTCAAGGATGAGACTAACATTGTAGAAACAGTATCATTAGGAACTACTGCAAAGATTGTCGACTTACTAGAACAGGATCTACCAATTTTCCTACCATTTGATTCTGCAGGTATGGGATATACCCTAGGTGTTGGTACTCTTCCAGCAGAAGATCTCTACATGGTGGAAGTAACTGAAGCAGAAGAAATTGACGTAGCAAATGTCCCAACGTCCATCTTCCCAACCAAATATTGGACTCTCCATTTCGATGGAGCAAGATGTCGTTATGGGGTTGGGGCAGGTGTGATCTTTACTTCTCCCCGAGGGAAAGATCCTATCGTTCACCTTTAAACTAAATTTTGAATGTACAAACAATGGCACGGAGTATGAAGCCCTCCTCCTTGGCCTCATCATAGCTAAATGGCTCAGTGTTAATGAAATCAGGGTGTTAGGAGACTCTCAATTAGTAGCAAACCAAGTCTCTGAGGTGTATGAGACCAGAGCCGAACACTTACAGCTCTACAAAATAGTTGTATTAGACTTAAGCAAAGAGTTTGACTTTATATCAATTAAAGCAATCCCATGAGAACAAAATCTTCTCACAAATTCGATAGTAACCTCAGCATCATGCTTCACTCCAAACGGTGAGTTGGAGGATACCCGTTTCATGGTATCTCTTCGTACTGAACCATTAGTGAAGAAAATGCCAAACCCTCTTTTAACGAACATAGCTGAGAACAAATCCACTATCTTAGAACACGTTGATAGTGATAGGGCCACTCTTGACTACTTGAACACCTATGCAGCGTTACATCTCACCCATCACGTGGTAGACTTGTCTTTAATCCCACATTCATCTTCCTACTTTGGGAATCCCATGATAGAGCTTCCCCCACAAAAATAATTCGATACATATGTGGTAGAGCATAAAGACGATCTGGGATTATCTCCAACCCCGCTTGAGTTTGAAGAAGGTAACACTTCTTTAATCGAAGAAACAATTGATATTATCATTGGAATGGAGGAAGAACAAAAGATCTTGAAATTAGGATCCTCATTAACTCTAGACAAAATAGAAATACACACTCGAATCCTCAAAGAACATCAAAAGGATTTTTCATTTAATTATAAAGAAAATGATAGGGGTTGCACCTCACATCGCGGTGCACAACCTCATCACCAAATCAGATGCAAAGCCAGTTAAACAAAAATCGAGGCCAATGAAACCCAAGGTGGCTCTCATGGTGAAGGAAGAAGTAATGAAACTCCTCCAAGTAGGATTCATCAAGATCGGTCGATTACTCTCAGTGGGTATCTAATATCATTCCCATTCTCAAAAAGAATGGGAAGATACGCATCTACATAGACTTCTGAGACATTAATAAAGTATGTGCCCTAAGGATGACTTCCCGTTACCATCCATAGATGTCATCGTTGACACAACAGCCAGATTCGAGCTTGTTGTCTCTCATGGATGGATTCTCAGGATACAATCAAATTAGAATATCCAAACAAGACCAAGCCAAAACCACATTTATAACTCCTTGGGGAACCTATTGCTACGTTGTTTATGCCATTCGGTCTCAAGAATGCTAGCGCTACATACCAGTGGGTAATGACATACATATTTCATGATCTTATTCACAAAATCATGGAATCCTATGTAGATGACTTGTTGGCCAAGGCCAAGAAGTGTTGCGATCACCCGGAAGTACTCCGCATCATTCTTTCACGTCTAATAGAATACGGAGTCACACTAAACCCAGAAAAATTTTTGGTGTGACAGGAGGGAAGCTCCTCAGTTACATTATATCATCATGAGGGATCGATGTAGACCCAGCCAAAATCCAGGCTGTTCTTGAAATGATCCCACCATCAGATGAATCTAGAATCAGGTCGTTTCTTGGGAAACTTAGTGCAATCCGAAGATTCATCCCAGATTTAAGCTTTTCCATTCATCCAATCAACAATCTACTCAAGAAAGATTATAGTATCGATTGGAGTAACGACTACAACGATGCTTTCGAAGTAGTTAAGCGTTTCCTGTTGTCACCACCCATGCTAATGCCACCTAAACCAGATTGCCCTTTAATCTTATATTCACGAGCTACTAATGTCTTGCTAGCATGTATGCTGGCTCAAGAAGACGATGGCAAGAGAGAAGGCGTGATCTATTTTATAAGCTGCAAGTTACTCGATTATGAAACACGCTATACGCAAGCAGAACTGAGAGTTCCTTGCCATAGTCTTCGTAACCAAATTCTTAAGACATTACATGCTAAATCAAGAAACGAGGGTCATTGTAAAAATAGACCATTTACAAACCTTCCTCACGCAAGGGTCCTTGTCTAAGAAGGCTGGACGTTTTATAACCTTAATGGGTGAATTTGAATTAACTTTTGTAAATCAAAAGTCCGTTAAGGGACAAATCATAGCAGATTAGTTAGCTGACAACCCATTAGACGGAGGCGATCTAGTCGATTTGGACTTTTCCTGATGAATGCATATATTATGTCAAAATTAGACCTCCCATCTCTGAATGTTCTTGGTATACTGCTATTGTTAATTATATCATGAACCATACACATCCAGAAGGTGCTACGCCGCAACAAAGAAGGCGGTTACGCATTATCGTAGCTAAATACGTTATTGTAGAACAAGTGCTCTATCGTAAGGATTTCGATGGAATGCTTCTAAGGTGTGTTGACACAGAAGAATCCAAGAAGATTCTCCACAAATCTCATAGTGGAATATGTGGAGGCCACTTTGGTGGTCATGCCACCACTCACAAAATACATCAGATGGGCTATTTCTGACCCACTCTAGAACATGATGTAGTAGAGTTTGTACGCAGGTGTCATAAATGCCAAGAATTCTCCCACGAGATTCACATGCTGGCACAAGCTCTACAACCAATCCCTACTCCATGGCCCTTTTCTACGTGGGGCTTAGATTTGATAGGGAAATTCTCTCCCTCATCTACAGATGGCCATAACTTCATAATCACAGCCACTGAATATTTTACAAAATGGGTAGAGGCTATGCCTCTCACCACTGTACTAGGTTCCATGATCACCAAGTTCATTTTGAACCAGATCATTTGCAGGTATGGTGTCCCACAAATCATTATCATAGATAATGGGACTTCTTTTAAGAATGACGAGGTTTGTGAATTATTAAATAAATTTAAAATAAGCTATCATCTAGGCCTCCCTATATTACACTCAAGCCAATGGACAGGATGAAGCAACAAATAGAACATTTGAAAGTCATTCTCCTTAAAACGGTGAAAGAAAACAAAAAAATATTGGCATTTAAAGTTATACACAGCCTTGTGGGCCCACCAAACCTCAATAAGAACACCAACAGGAGCAACTCCTTTCTCACTGGTATTCGGAGCAGAAGCAGTTCTCCCGCTTGAGGTTGAAATACCCAGTCTCCGCATCTCATTACAAGGGATTCTGGATGAAGACGCTTATAGAGAAGCACGTCTCTCCCAACTAGAAAGCCTAGATGAAGCCAGGTTAGATGCTGAACAGTGACATAGAGTCTATGCTGACCGGATGTGCCGGCAGTATAACAAGAAGGTCGATGAATGAGACATATATGAAGGTGATCTTGTTCTAAGACTAGACAGCTAGATCGATAAAAATACTAGAGAAGGGAGGAAATTCCGTCCCAAATGGTTGGGCCCATACCGAGTCATGAAGGACTATGGAAATGGTGCATATCTCTTATGCACACTGGAAGGTGAGGAATTTGGTGAAACTGTCAATTCCCTACACCTTAAACGATTCTATGCATAAGTGACCAGCACTATCTGTATAATTATATCTACATTGCATCTTCATGTAGTTAGGTTCATTTTGTCCGCTTGTTTCGTACAAGTTTGTGATCAAGGAACTTATTCTCCAAAGAAATTCATTACAAACTTCTGATGGTATTGACATTATTTCAAATCATACTTCTTCACTTTCATAGTCACATCACCCATTTCTGAATAATTTCATCAGATAAAGCTAGATATGACAAAGTCTTAACGGTAACCATACCAAGATCTGCAGGCTTGTTCTCACTTTGGTTTCTTCCTAGGATAGGTATCTTTCCTATGGTCTGTTCTAGAAGCTTCATCGTGTCACATCTATCCTGTATGCATATCTCTTTGGAAGTAAGAACATACTGACATTTTGCTCAAATAAACAAGTCAAATATAGATCAAATAGAAAATTTTATTTTTACACATTTCCTTGCCCTACCAACCTTCGGTGATGAGCTTGCGTCTCTTACTAGTGACGTAGGGTTGGGAAAGGATGGGAATGCCCTTACTCACCTGTACCTTGTCCATGGTGATAAGCCCACGCTTCTGACTAGTAGCATGGGGCAGGGTATGGGGGGTCCTCTTGACAATAAACGTTGAAGGTCGTCAGCAAACAATTCAAATGAACCTTTGAAATCTTGAGTCAAAAACAAATGAATCAGATGTCCAAAATTCCAAGAGAGTTCAAAACCCCGAAAACCAGATTTTGTCTACCATGTGGCCATCTACGGATCTAAGTCTAGATAAACCGCAAAGCAAGTAGCATTCTAAACTATGGAGTCACTTGGGTAGAGTAGGTTTGTAGCATCCTAATTTGGTTCCACCAAATCTTTGTCTATCTCTCATCACTATCATTCAACAAATTTCATAACTTGTGCCCTTTCTAGCTCTTGGTGATGAGCCCTTGCATCTTACTAGCTGCATGGAGATAGGAATGGCACAAGTTCATTTGCTCATCATACTAGTTTATCATCACATTTTGTCAAAAACCAATATGAAGTACCAAAAATTGCTTATAGAAACTAAAGTTCAAAATCACATTGTGTCTACATTATCATACATCAGCATCACGAAATACAAAAAGAAAGAAAGCATTTGTATCATTTGTTCTCCATTGCATACATTCTGAAAAGCATATGAAAACAACATTATAATTTACATACAAAAGCAAATCACAAGAACATTGATACCAAGAGTCTGATCCAAAAAGAATATATATATATATATATATATATATATATATATCATATGTCAAATTTCCTGTACAATGCCATCATGCGCTAAGCAAGGTCAAAACACTCAAAGTGCCCGAAAGATACAAATACATCATACAAATAGTCTAAGAGAGCCAAGTGAGCCTCTCAACCCCTATGAGATCCCTCTGATGGTGCATGCCCATGTCTAGGACTCCGGCTACGTTGGCACTCTGAGTGCACAGAGGGCTCACGGTCCTAAGGAGCAGCTGTGGCCTCGCCATGAGAGTGACTCCTCATCAGGCACTCTGCTATCCTGTACCCTACCAGCTCGGTACGGAAGGAGGTCACCATCCTGGCCACATGCCAGATAGGGGCAAAAAAATGTCGGTATGCCTACTGGCTGTTGAAGGCTCCTCTGCATCCACGGATAGCTCCACGTGGGTATTCTCCATAGGTATCATCAGGGTATCAGTGCATACCTGGTGAATCAAGTCTCACCACTCATCAGCAGTCTCTGCAAGCAAAGGAGAAAAACCCAAATTAGAGATAATCAAGAGATAGAAACAAATGTAAACAAAAGGAGAGATAGCAACTAAGGCAATCCTAACTAGAAACAAGCATTAAAAGGAAGGATGATAACTCACTCGGATCTCCGGGCCTCCAAGATGGATCTCTAGGGTCAGCACCTACCACAGATGCCGCCACTGACTGGTGTGCTCCTCCTGTGCCTGGGGCCACATAACGTCCTACTACGGACTCATCCTCTCCACCCAAGCCCTGAGAGAGTGGCTCCTCTAAACTAGAGTCACCCTCTCCGCACTCTGCTCTGCCCTCTCCGCCTGTAAGATATCCTGAGTGTCATGCCACTCAGGATCATTTTCCTCCTCTCCACCTGACTCACTGACCTCAGCCTCAGTCTCCTCCTCCGTCTCCCCCCCTGTGAACTCCTTGGACTCAGAGTCTATATCAATGGGGTCATCGCTGCTGTGGGTGGGACCAGCAGCAATCTGAAGTAAGGGTGCTTGAGGAGCACCGGCTCTCCCTTGAGCTTGTACTACCCACCTAGCCGCAATGGGGACACTAGGAGTAACAACTATCCAACCCCGGCCTCTAGGACCTCCCCTAGCCTCTAGAACTGATCTGTATACCGGTATCACTGGGGGAAGCATACCCATGTAAGGCAGGCCAAGTTGCTAAGGCACTCGACCAAAAGGATGTATCTCCACCCTCCCCATCCTGTCAACAAGTTGTCCTATGGTGGAGCAAGAAATCAGAGTAAGAGCCTCCTCGCCCCATAAGTCTGCCATGGCCTGATAGGGTGTGGCCTCCATGTCATCAGTGGTCAGGGAGGCGACTGGCTGATGAGGTGCTCTGAGCACCGACATGTCTATCCATCTGGCCACCCTCACAGCTCCGGGATCTGCCACCTCTACACCTCTCCCATAGGGGATGAAACACTCATAGACCCAACTCATAACCAGGGTCGGATGGGTCAATGACTGCCCCTGTAAATGGACCACCTGGTATAAATCATGATAGGTGGTCCCAAGAATGTCGGCTCCCCAGGCGTAAATCTAGCCATGCCCCTCAATTTGTGCAATGATGGGGGACCAACAATACAGTAAAGTGTCTCCTCCCTTGTCCCCAATCAATCTTGAGGCAAGGATCCCCATAATGGCCTGACAAATCAAGGGGATAGGTAGGCTAGGAATAGATTGGACCCTCACCCCCTTCTTCGAACCAGTGGAGATAACTGCATCTCCCATATATGAGGCCCACTGTGTTGTCTGAGCCCGTGACCCTGCTGTCTCAAGAGTGAGCCGTCTCCCGATAATTGGGACCCCCAAGATATGGTAAATGTCCTCCAAAGTAATGGTCCACTCACCCCGGACCCCTGGTAATCGGAAAGTGTTCCGATCTACATCCCAATATGAGAATAAGTCACAAAGTATGTGACTAGACGGTGCAACATGCGGGACCCGTGATATGCGCAGTATACCAGCCCTCTGAAGAGTGTCCTACTCATCCTGAGAAAGGGCATCCAATACTGTCAGAAGCCAATCACACTCCCTCTCTTGGCTCCATCGGATATACTCCTCCTTCACCTGCATACACCCAAAACACACAAAACAGAGTAAGTTAGTATCCAGATGACATTAGAAAAATCATGAAAGTAGGTAAGGATGCTAAAAATGCAAAAATGAATTCAAATAAGTGTTATTTGTACATTCTGTGCAGGACCGATCAGGGAGGCAGTTCTGTAATCAGGGCGGCGGTTCTTGTAACCGCCGCCCTGATCAGGGCAGCGGTCTCATAACCGCCACCCTACTCAGGGCGGCGGTCGTGTCCCGAAAACCCACGCGGGTCATATGCCCTAAAAATGGCTACAAAAGCAAAATAAAGACCATTTTATTCAAACAAATCCTACCCAGTAGGCGCCCCCCTAGGTGACCCTATTAAAACTGATATTTTCAAAAATAACCCCCCCATGACAAAGATTTCACCATTTTAACATTTTGGGGACAAAAATGGTAAATCAAGAAAAACTAACCTGTGATCTCACAGGTCGGTGTTCCACTCGTGGAGGCATGATCACGATCTTGTCCCAAACATTTTGACTATACTCTCATGAGAAACCATCACCGTGGGTCCCAGAGCTCAAAATCAACCAAATCAACACGCGCAAATGAATAGGAAAATGGGCCCACTTTTACATATATAGCAACCTGACTTGTTTGAATACCCTTTTCGCAGGTTTGGAGCACCAACGGAGGTAAGTTCTTATCCCCACATAAATGGTACATCCTCATTTCATAATATTTTAGTGTTTATTTTCTGATCTATTTTGTCTATCTGCACTTGAGCCCTCTTTTCATTTTGCAGGTGATAGGAATTTTGGATGGCGTCATTCCAACACACAGACGTATCAGGTATAACTTCTAACTTCCCATTTCAGGACCGCCATACTTAGACCCACCATTTTATGCCTCTTCATGGCTAAAACGCTTCTCTGAGGGGGAAATATGTACGTACCCAAAATTGTAGGGTACTGCACCACTGGAACAACGTTACACGTGCCCCAATGATGATACAGGTCTCCTCGCAAGGTGTTCGAAATCTGGAAAATCTCTCCAAGCATGCGTTAACATCCTGCATGCCCTGCTTAGCCCCTGCGTGCTTTGTTTTCTCTTCTCCCCTCATTTTCTTTGTTGTTTTGGTCTTCAGTGACGAAACTGCCACCCTGCCTGGGTGGCAGACTAGTGACCCAACCGCCCAGTCAGGGCGGCGATCTTGTAACTGCCGCCCTGCTCAGGGCGGTGACCGCCGCCCAGTCCTTCACGCATTTTCCAGAATGCTCTTTTTAACACGACTCATGTAAATTTTCAACATTTACCAGCTTTTTTCACCGCCTTTGCTTGTATTTATGATTATGGTTCCCTGGAATAGTGTTTTGGCATTGTTTATGGTTTAAGAGATCAATTTGGTTTTCACCTTTGGGTAAATGAGATTCTATAAATAGCTGGCTTGTGCTCAAGAAAATGGCCCCTCAAATTTGCCTCTAAATTTCTCATTTCAATAGCTTAGCCTTTCAATTTTTCTTAGGATTCATAGTTTCATTTGTTGTATGCATGGTTAGTGTTGTTTAGTTGTTAGAAAGCCACATATTCTCCTTGTGCAGGTACTGTTATTATTTCATCCAATCAATTGGAGTAGGATAGTTTGATTTTCAGTAGGAAGCCATTAAAGTTGCAGGTTCTGCTCGTCAAATAGGATAGTTTCAGGTTCTAGACATTTTATGTTGCATGACTCGCAATAAATCCTGCTAGGAATTGCATAAGCCAAGCTCTGTTCTCTTGCGCTATCCCTCTCCTACTCGCATTGTATTCAGTCCACATCCTAAGCTGCCATTGTCCCAATATCTACTTCTACTGATGCTAGCATTACATGCTTTTCTAGATCCACGTGAACACGAAAGAATGAGGATATCACACTGAGGGGACAAAGGCCACACACCATCGGATTCGCCATTGTTCTGCAAAATCCAGGTTCAAGCTTTCAAAGTTCTAGTTAAAGCATATCAAATAGAGTATTCAATCATTTCATTTCAGTTAATTTTACTTTCGATATTATCCAGGGAAGCTGTGGGGATTGATAGTTTCTGAGAAACTATGATTCACTCCTCACTTCTGAGGTAGGATCGAGAGTCTTTCAAATAGAGTAGATCAGTTATCTGTTTATTTAGAGTAGATCTACAAACTGCATAGACAAGTAGCTATACTCAGTTGCTTTGTCTATTTTAATTGTGTTATTAGTTTAGTTTCAATTGCCAGATATATTAGATAATTTCTCTGTTAAATTCTGTTCAGTATCTTATCAATAAAATCAGATTTAGGAACATACATAGATATATCTTGCGTAGTTAATTTATTCTGTCATTAGTTAGATTTATATCATTTCCTTCTTGCATGACAATCATGGGACCTAGAGAGCCCAGAGAATACGTATTCAAGCCAATCATGCCTCAACCCAATCTTATTATGGCAATAACTGATATAGATCAGAACCTTAGAATCCAAGTCTTCCAAACAACAACAGACTTACAACAAATCAGCTCACAGTTAAGAGGGTTAAACGTAGAAGACGACAAAGTGTATACATTTTGGTCAAACCAGCCAAACTACAGATTACCCTAGACAAATATCCACATGACTGTAGAAGGGCTTCAAAGAGAGCAAACGTTTGGTTGTGATCCTTTGGTCCCACAGCCAGACGTAGGAGACACTCTCACGGACATAGATACTAGTTTAAGAATTCAGGTTGCAAGAACGCCTGTAAGATACTCTAAAAAGATTGCACAACTGTTAATTCTGAACATAGAGGCCGAAAAGGCATACAACTATTGGATATTAGGGATTAGGGATTGATTCTACACATGACCATAGAAGGTCCACAACAACCACAAATCTACGGTTGTGATTCACAAATCCCACAACCCAACGAGTCCACAGGTCAATCCGATGTTGACGCTGGCTTACACACATTAGTATTCAGATCCACTCCACTTCTACCTATCATCATCACACAGTTATCCTTGTTAGACGTAGCAGCTAACGAATCTAAGGATTTCTAGACTAGACCAGAGAATCGACCATAGAGTCCACTATACCCATCATCCATTTTCATGACCCTGTCTGGAGACATACACAAAACAATCCCAGGTCATTTTCCACGTATCCCACAACCCATAGATCAAATCATGCCAGAGATCGATATTGATTGGAGCCTTCGAGCAGTCATCCTTACTGATCGATCTATCACACCAGTTCAGGTTAGGAGGGCCTTCTTCGCCTTAGATTCGCAGATTCCACTAGTGCACGTCGAAGACATAAGATTGCCTAACTAAATTGTCTGCATCCCATGCATAGTCCATCCCCACCGGCTGTCTCGGCATGACCTCAGGAGGTCGAGTGCGAGGAAGAGTTACTTGTAGATTCCCACGCTCGCTTGTTGATTTTCCATCGTACAGCCACCCCACCTAGAAAGATCTAGGGTTTGTCAATCTTCTCATTACTCTAGTTCTTATCAAATTTGTTGGCACCTTTGTGGTTAAAAGTATTTGGAAATCATGGGAATGCATCAAGCCATGGCTTCAATGGAAATGCAATGACCTTTCCATCAATCAACAATCCCTATGGTGGTCGCATGTCATTCAAGTTCAGAATTGATGTCTTGCAAAATACCTTGGAATTCTTGTGCTAAAGCTTTTCAAGCGGAAAATTATCACCATTCAAGATTTTTTTTACAAACACACTCAGTCTTGGTTTCCTTGGAATGAGTTCGAATCTCATTTTTCGACTCAACACCGAGGATTGTGTTAGTATTATTGAAATCATTAATTCAGTTGGAAGTGGTTTGTTGACACCCCTTTTCAGAATTACTCTGCCAGTAAGGGTTATCATTGGCTCTCCCCACATTTTCCCATGGTCGAAAAACTCAACACTAGATGGGGGTTGCATTCTTCTCCCTCCGGTTGGAGAAGGAGGTTTGACACTATTTGGTCTACTTGTATGGAGCCCAAAATTTCTCACTTTCTGTGGTGCCTTTTACATCAAGGTCTTCCTATAGGCCCTCACTTGGTTCAAATTGGTGTTCCGGCCCCTAAATGTCCATTTTGTGGCCATATTGAAACCTTGATGCACTTATTTTGGTTTTGTCCCAAAGCCCAGTGGACTTGGAACTAGTTTCATTCATTCTTCTTCCCCCTCTGGCTAGAATGTTTCACATGGCAGCACATTCTTTTAGGAGATAAACTCAACTTTCTGCATATGTTCTCCAAGATTTGACATATTTTCACAGGGGAGATTTTAAGGAAATAAGGGATAAAATATGCGGAATAATCCCTCACAAAATCGCAATAGTAGAGACTAATATGCAGAAAATATTAAAGATCTCAAATAAAAGTGCAGAATAAAATAACACAACACAAAGAGACAGTATTTAACGTGGTTCACCCAATTTGGGCTATGTCCACCAAGAATCACTTGCTCATATTTTTTTACAAGCCACCACTCTCTCAATACAATACCTAGATCTGTTTGGAGCTATGCTCAACAAACTCTACAGAATTCACATCCGAATTCAAAGCACATCTACAATGTTTTTCATACATCTATCATATGCATAAACCATATAAATAGACAACTGCTTAAGCAGTTTTACAAAACCACAGGTATTAAAACCATGGGCAAAAACCGTCCCATAAACCTATGGGTCAAAATCCCGCCCATATGAGAAAATCACGTTTCCCGATATATCGGGCACGTTTTAAGGCCCAGGATACATGAAAAGTGTAGAGTACTCTTAGTGTACAGTCTTCAACACTTTCACACATGAAAATAGGCTCCACAACCTAACAATCTCGCATTTGGAAACTATTTTTCCTCTGAGAAAGCTTCTCAACCCTTCACTAGTTTCCGTGAAGACCAACCAAAGCTGAACACAACTTTAGTTTTTCCCTTATGACCACCTTGGTCATCATGTCTGCAGGATTCTGATTGGTATGGATCTTCTCCAGCTTCAAATTCTCTTCCTCCAAAGTTGTCTTAATGAAATGGTAGCTTAACTGTATATGCTTCGTCCTAGAGTGGAAAGCAGATTTCTTAGCTAGGTGTATAACACTCTGACTATCACTATGTAGCTTTACTTCCTCCTGCTTATGCCCCAACCCCTCAAGCAATTATTGTAACCAAATCATTTCTATGTTTGCCGCTGTGGCAGTAACATACTCAGCCTCTGTGGTTGACAAAGCCACCAACTCTTGTAGTCATGAAATCCAGCTCACTGTTGTCCCACCTATAGTGTAAACATAACCTGTCGTGCTCCTCCTGTTGTCTACATCTCCAGCCATATCTGAATCTACATAACCACACAAAGTGGTGTTTGATCCAATGTAGCACAAAACTATCTCCATGGTCCCTCTCAAATAACGAAGGATCCACTTTACTGCATGTCAGTGATCTCTTCCTGGATCACTCATAAATCTACTCACCGCTCCCACTGCATGGGCAATATCAGGCCTAGTGCACACCATGGCATACATCAAACTACCAACTGCTGATGAGTAAGATACCTTGGACATTTGGTTTCTCTCCTACTTTGTCTTGGGACACTGCTCCTTTGATAACTTGAAATGGCCTGCCAAAGGAGTCCCAACCAGTTTAGCATCTTGCATATTAAACCTCTCCAAGACTTTCTTAATGTACTCTTCCTGAGATAAAGTCATCTTCCATTCCTTCCTATCCCGAGATATCCTCATACCAAGGATTTTTTTGGCTGCCCCCAAATCCTTCATAGCAAAGGATTCACTTAGCTGCTTCTTGAGTACTTTTATTTCCTGCATATTTTTACCTGCAACCAACATGTCATCCACATACAGACATAGGATAATATAACTGCCATCCTCAAATTTCTTTGTATACACGCAATGGTTAGAATGACATCTAATATAACTTCGCTCCATCATGAAGCTATCAAATTTCTTATACCATTGACGTGAAGCTTGTTTCAAGCCATACAAACTCTTCTTCAGTTTGCACACCATCTTCTCTTTACCTTTGACCTCATAGCCATCTGGTTGCTGCATATATAGTTCCTCCTCCAAATCACCATGGAGAAATGTAGCCTTTACATCAAGCTATTCTAAGTGTAAGTCTTCTGCTGTAACTATTCCTAGAACATTTCTAATAGAATTCATTTTTACTACAGGAGAAAAAATCTCATCAAAATCTATACCTTTTTTCTGTGCAAACCCCTTGACCACCAACTGGGCCTTGTATCTTTTCTTGCCTCCTTCTTCCTCTCTGACTTTGAACACCCACTTGTTCAGTAATGGTTTTTTTCCTTTGGGTAGCTTCACCAAATCCCATGTTTGGTTCTCTATGATAGCCTGATGCTCCTCATCTATGGCTTGCTCCCACTTCTTCCTGACATCTACCTGCATTGCTTCATCAAATCTCTCTGGTTCTCCACTATCAGTGAGTAATAAATAATAAAGAGAAGGAGAAAAAAGTTCAGGTTCTCTTCTTACCCTAGAAGACCTCCTCAATATAGGAGTTTGGGGTTCGGGTTGAGGAGGTTCCTGAACTGATTCATGTGTCACTTTTCCATCTGGAAGATCCTCTACCGCTGCATATTCTTTCTTGGATTCTTCCCTATTTTCCTGCAACTGCTGCTTATACATGACTTTCTCATTAAAGACCACATCCCTAGATTGAATGATTTTCTTGTCCTTAATACTCCAACATTTATATCCAAAGTCATCACCACCGTAACAAATGAAAGTACATTTTTCTGACTTAGCCTCTAGCTTGGTCCTATCATCCTTGTCTATATGAACAAACACCTCACATCCAAAGAATCTAAGAAATGAATAATCAACTTTATTACCATACCAAGCCTCCTCAGGTATGCCTCCATCCAAGGAACTTGAGGGTCCTCTGTTTATAAAGTACACACCTGTGCTCACCGCTTCTGCCCAAAAATAAAGAGGTAGTCCTACATGTATCCTCATGATCCTAGCACGTTCCATTATTGTTCTGTTCATCCTTTCTGATACCCCATTCTGTTACGGAGTTCCTGGAAACATCTTTTTCTTGTGGATTCCATTCTTAGAACAGTAATCATCAAATTCATTGCTGCAATACACCCCTCCATTATCTGACCTGAGACATTTTAGCTTAAGACCCGTTTCATTCTCTACCAAGGCTTTCCATTTAACAAAAGTGTCAAATACATCATATTTGTTTCTAATACAATAAACCCAAACTTTCCTTGTTGCATCATCAATAAAAGTAACATAATAACTTGAACCTTCAAGAGATGATACCTGAGCCGGCCCCCACACATCAGAATGCACCAACTCTAACTTACTCTCTTTCTTTGTAGGTCCAACCTTGAGAAAGTTTACTCACTTTTGTTTCCCATATCACAAAACTCCAAACCTGTTTCTGTATATCCAGGAAAATCCTTCTTTATGATCTCCATGCCCTTATGACTCATATGATCGAGCCTATAGTGCCACAATGTTGTATCTACTTCTGAAGCTACAAGATTACAAACATTAGTGTTATAAGTGGTTAAATACAAGGTTCCAACCTTCTTACCTCTTTCCACCACAAGAGCACCCTTGGTAACCTTCCAAGAGTCTGCTGTAAATATCACAGTACAACCATCACTTCCCAACTGCCCTGCTGATATCAAATTTCGTCTTAATGTAGGCATATGTTTGACATCCTTCAGTAGCCAAGTATTCCCATTCTGCATCTTAACCTAAACAAAACATTTTCCAACTATGCTACAAGGCTCATCATCACCAAGAAAAACATGCCCAAAATCTCCTTGAACATAATCAACAAAATAATGCCTACGTGGAGAAGCATGGAAAGAAGCCTCTGAATCTAAAACCCAAGATTCAGTAATATTATGCAAAGAAAGAATCAAAGCATTCTGACATACATTACCCGTTGCCACATTTTTCTCCTTGTTTTCTTCCTGTTGTTTCTTCTTTTCCTGAAGCTCCCAACAATCCTTCTTTGCATGCCTAGACTTTCCATAGTGCCAACATATTATCTTGCTTTTTTATTTTGACCTTGCCCAATCCTTTGATTTTCCATTGTTTCCTCTATTCTTATGTCTCCCTCTAGTTTCCACTGTCAAAGCATTCCCTGAAGTAGAAGATTCACCAGAGCTTTTTCTTCGCATTTCCTTGCTTAGAATCACCCCTACAACATCCTCAAACTTAAACTTTGAGTTAGCAGGAACCGAGTTGCTTACTGCCATTACCAGGCTATTCCAACTCTCAAGTAAAGAGCACAGAACTAATAAAGGCCTAACTTCTTCATCAAATTCTATTGTAACCGAAGCTAGCATATTTACAACCGTATTAAAATCATTTAGATGATTTTCTACTGAACCATTCTCAGACATCTTCATATTAAACAACTTTTTCATTAAAAATATCTTATTAGAGGCAAAGGGTTTTTCATACAACTTCCCTAATGCATCCATCAGTTCTTTTGTAGTCTTTTCCTTTGAAACATTAAATAATACCGAAGATGCAAGACACAACCAGATTGTCCCAGGTGCCTTCCTATCCAACAAATCCCATTCCGCATCTGTCATACTTGAGGGTTTGTTCACCTTCTCAGACAACGGAGTATAAATATCCTTCTGATAAAGGTAATCTTCCATCTGTATCTTCGAAAGAATGAAATTCTACCTGTTGAATTTATCAACCCTAGATCTTCCATCATCTGTCATAGCTCCCACTCAAGATAAAACTTTCCCTATGATTCAACACTTCAACAAACCAAACCAAGCTCTGATACCAATTGTTAGGAAATAAGGGATAAAATATGCGGAATAATCCCTCACAGAATCGCAATAGTAGAGACTAATATGCAAAAAATATTAAAGATCTCAAATAAAAGTGTAAAATAAAATAACACAACACAAAGAGACAGTATTTAACGTGGTTCACCCAATTTGGGCCACGTTCACCAAGAATAACTTGCTTAGATTTTATTACAAGCCACCACTCTCTCAATACAATGCCCAGATCTGTTTGGAGCTATGCTCAACAAACTCTACAGAATTCATGCCCAAATTCAAAGCACATCTGCAATGTTTTTCATACATCTATCATATGCATAAAACCATATAAATAGACAATTGCTTAAGCAGTTTTAAAAAACCGTGGGTATCAAAACCATGGGCAAAAACCGTCCCATAAACCTATTGGTCAAAATCCCGCCCATATGAGAAAATCACGTTTCTCGATATATTGGGCAAGTTTTAAGGCCCAGGATACATGAAAAGTGTACAGTACTCTTAGTGTACAGTCTTCAACACTTTCACACATGAAAACATGCTCCACAATCTAACAGAGATTTTGTTTTGGTTATGGAAAGAACATAATGCTTTTTTCTTTGTTAATACTAAAGTTGATCAACAATTTTCAATGTATAATAAATCAATGGTTATCTCCAATGTGCTTCTGCAGATTCAAGTTCAGGCTAACAAGGTGGTCCTAGAGGTGGACCATTTATAGAATCTTCTGCGACATTGGGGCGACGCGCCATGTAATGTCGCTCGAGAGCCACCGTTGCCTTCTTAGTGTTCTCCGCCCTGTGGCGGTCGTCCCCGTAGAGGTCATCGGAGCTGCTCACATTGACATTCTTTCAGCCGTGCTAACTGATCCCCGCATAGCCAACCACGGAGGAGTGTTTCCCCACCAACTTGCCATCACGGCTGAGGTTCCCCCCAGCTCGTTAGCTTGGTTGGGGCTCGTTGATTGCTCCTGAGCCGCACACCCACAATGGCTGGAATCTTCCACCTCTGCCCTCGCCACCTTTGGACAAGCTCCCTCAGATTCCCCTTGCCATCTCGCCCACGTGGGTGCCGAATGACAATGAAGAGGAGAACCCTCCTAGCTCGGGTTGGGACATACTTGACGCTGGCAAGGACTTTCCTGGTCCTGGTTAGCCTAATGATCAAGACCCCCCCTCTACTGGTATTTTTGTTGCGATAACGTGACTTTCTTGTTTTGATGTATTCCTAGGCTCTGTCTAGTGTGTTTGTATCTTTCCTAGGCTTGGCATAATTTGTTTGTGGTTTTGGGGCTTGCTCTCATACCGCTCGTTTTTTCGTTGGAAATATCTTGTATCATGTTGTATCTAATATAATATAAGATCTTTTTCATCAAAACAAAAAAAACATTATATCGTAAAAAACTGTGTTGAAAAAAAATACTGAAAGAAAAGATGGGGAAAAACCATCTCTGAAGATAGGAGTAAAGCAATGTTGTTGGTCATTAATGGTAGTTGTCTAATTTGTTTTGCTTCTACGTTCACTCCACAATCATATTTGAATATTTGCTTCGTGGCGAATGAAATATTTGAATATTTGAATATTTGCTTGTATATGTTGACACCACATTCTCTCCACTACGACAAAATGAAGTCTTTTGTTATTCCAGGTATTTACCAAAAAATAGGAAAAATGGCCATAGTGGTCCGCTGTGATGAAAATACGATAGCTACAAGTTGATGGGAAATTCATTCCAAATTCTTAGACATTTTAGTTCATGTGTCCACATTTCTTTCTAACACTGATTCTTCTTTTCATTCTTGTGGTATATTTCATGTCTCTTTTTAATTTTTTTTATTTAATCATTTCCACCTACCAAGCCAGGTTGATTCTCTAATCTATCTGTCCCATGCTTGTCCTTTTGATCTTCTGATTCACCAGAGCAACTAACATTAAGAACAAGAATTCTCATCAATGTCATCTATATTTTTTAACTGCATATTCTATATTGAACCCCCAGAATAAATAATTACTGAGTCCAGCATATGAGATATGCACTCGCAGGAGTACTATCATCTGTTGTTCACTGCTTACAAGATATCTTTTGATCCCTACTTGCAACTTAAACCTGAATGAAGATACAAAATGGAAGAATGGTAGAGGTACAACAATTGTTTAACCAAATGCCGGAAGGAAACATGGGTTTGTGGAATTCCATGATTGTAGGATACACATGTAATGGAAACATAGAAGAAGCCTGTCAACTGTTGAATGGAATGCCTCAATGAGAACTATATTTGATCTCGTGAACTACAATGATAATATTATGCTATCAGAATGCCACAACAGAGTACGCATGGAATTTGTTTGGCTAAATTTCTCTAACGAACTAGAGTTTCTTAGAATGCTATGATTGTCGGTTATATCTTAATGATAGAATAGAAGATACATGCCAATTGTTTGATGAAATGCTGGAACGAAATGTAGCTTCATGGAATTCAATGATGACTGGATATCACAATTTGGGAAGATTGAAGGTGCACATGAACTGTTTGTTGAAATGCCTGAACGGAACATTGTGTCATGGACTGCAATAATTTCAGGTTATGACCAAAATGGACTTAGCAAAGAGGCATTCCATCAGTTTTCCCAAATGCAAAAGGAAGGCATAGAACCAAACCAATCCACCTTCACCAGTGTTATTAATGCATGCACAAGCATTGTAGCTCTGTAACAGCCCATAGGCATACATGGTTCGAAAAAAGAGTAAATTATTATAAAGACGCGACAAAACATAAACACAAAAATAAAAATAAAGAAAATCAATATTTCTTTAAAGATTGTAATATAAGTTTATACCATCCACAATCCCGTAAGAGTGTAGGGGCACCCTAATGTCGTATGAATTGTTTTTAGGATGAGTATGTTTTCTTGTTCAGTTTTCCTTTCTTCTTTCTTATGGATTCAAAAATGTAAAATAATCTTGTAAAATTATTTTAAAATTCATGTCTTATTATCCAAGTTGGATATGTCTCTTTAATGTGTTTTGGAATTGTTTCTACGACTCTAAAAATTCTCACTCAATCACAATATTAATTTCTCATTAATTGGGTGATTTTGTCCGCGGTAACACATAAACCTCAATATATCATGATCTTATGACAATAGAGGTGACACCACAATAGTAGTGACCCTCTTACTAACACAATGATAGATTGGTTGCAAAAAGAGTAAAGTTTTCTTTCTTGACCTTCTTATGTGGCATCAAAATCCAAAAAAATCCTATAAATTTTGCTTGGTCTTCCCCTCCCCTCTTCTGTGATTTCAATTTTTTTTTTTTTAAAGTAAAATTGTCTCTAAATACATGTCTTACTACTTAAATCATAAATGCCTTTTAAAAGCATTTTGGAATTATTTCTACGAATCTAAAAATACTCACTCAATCAAAATATTAATCCTCCATTATTTGGTTGGCTTGGTCTATGGTAACATATAAACTTTAATATATCACAATCCTTGTGCTAATAGAGATGACACCATAATAAAAGCCACCTTTTTACTAAGATAACGATTGATCGATTAAGAAATGAGAATCTTTGCTTTCTCGGCCTTCCCAACTCCTCCTCTGAAACTTCAAAAATCCAATATTCCTCCTGCCACGAAAACAACAATGTATTCCATCAAGCTTTTTGAACAGTCCGAAAACCCTAAAAAACCCTATGTACACATGACACCTCCAGATTTAGACAGCCCCGGCCCCCGAGGCCACCGTGTGGTGTTGGCTTGGTCTATGGTAACATATAAACTTTAATATATCACAATCCTTGTGCTAATAGAGATGACACCATAATAAAAGCCACCTTTTTACTAAGATAACGATTGATCGATTAAGAAATGAGTATCTTTGCTTTCTCGGCCTTCCCAACTCCTCCTCTGAAACTTCAAAAATCCAATATTCCTCCTGCCACGAAAATAACAATGTATTCCATCAAGCTTTTTGAACAGTCCAAAAACCCTAAAAAACCCTATGTACACATGACACCTCCAGATTTAGACAGCCCGGTCCCCGAGGCCACCGTGTGGTGTTGTAGATGGGCTAAAAAAATAAAATCTGCCATTGGTTATTAAATTTGTCGCTGTAGAAACTAAGTACAAAGTCTCCCTGCTCGCCATCCTTCCCGTGCATAAATAGCTCCTCTTGCTGGTCATGAAGACGAGCTTATTACTCAATGGGATGAATTCAAAACTATCATGAAGAAAAAGGTTCTATTCTAATACATATTTGGAAAATCTATTCAAACAATGCCTTCAGCTTAGGCAAATTCTAGGTAAATATTAAGAACTTGTGAATAAAATATGAGTTAGAAATTTTGTTATGAAGGCAGTTTTTAGCCATGGAATCTAACCATGGGCGAGTAAATGTTACATTGAAAGCATATGAAAGTATGTGAGAATCTATATTAATTGGATGAGATTCATATCTCACTATGTATAGAAGTTCATCTATTTATTTCATTTTATTTTATAATATCTCCACTATTTAGAAGATTAGAAAATAACTCCATGATATTAATAATTATGATAGGCATAATCTACCATGGTATTTAAACGTGAGGTAGTGGAGTGTGCTTGTGTGAGATGTTAATATATATAGATGACCTACAATTTGATGTCTTTTTTAACCTTGGTTCTACAAAGTTGGTAGTGTAAGTCCTTGGGCCTTCCTCTCTTTCATTTAATCAATCAATCGAAAATTCTTGGTGTCATGCATGTTGGCGTCATAAATTCTACACCAATATGAGACTTCCACTTGTTTCTCTCTCTCTCTCTCTCCGCAATCTTGGAAAGGTCTTGCTTTCATGTTCCTATAAGAATATCTTGCACCAAACTGTCACAAAATGCACCCACTTCCATGAATAGTTTTATCTTGTATGTACTTCCTTCTAAAAATTTGTGCACCACAACCCTTTCTACATCTCCCATACATTTCCATCCACATTGTGCTTTTGCAATTACAATGCCATTGTCAAAAGGTAGTCCTCCAAGAATGGGATGATGCTTGTTTCGATATTTCCTGCAAGTTCCACTTACAAAGCTGCATCCAATGCCTCTCACATATCATTGAAAATTTTCATGTCAAGTTCTTACAGAAGAGGGTCAACAAGACACTCGCAAACCAATATGCATGTTTTATTGGATGGATGTCATAGGATATCTTGGAGAACAACATGTTAAACCTAGTGCTCATCATATGTCCACCTAGTTTAAGTTGTCTCTTCTTTCATCTCTTTAGATGAAGGAATGCTCTCTTGTTCAAACTCGGGGATGTGAAACTAGTTTATGAACACAATTTGTAACAAATGAAAATCTATTGTTGTTTGATTCGGGTCATACTTCATATGCTAAATATGCACCCTTACTTGCATAGTCACTCAAGAATTTATCTCTTCTAATTACTTTACCTTCCATCTCACTCAGGGGTTCTTAATCATTTTACACATCAACTTTCATCGACCGATGGATCCATTTAGGATCTTCCTTAGATTTTACATATTCCTCATCCTAATCCCACATTTCCACATTTTTGTAGACTCTCGAACTCCCATTTTTGCACTTTATTTGTATCCCCATAGTGGTTAAACTCAACCCCACACTCTCCTTGAATTCTAGAGGTCTTGTTGGAATGTTCCCAGGATAACCCTCCTACACTTCTTTCCCTCAACTTGACCTCTCTATTTTGGCTTTCTACATACCTCTTCAACCATAGTTACCTTCTTTTCAAGTCCTCCAAAAAAAACTCTCAACCACCTTAAAATTTATCATAGATTGCTTTAGATTCAACACAACACCAACTTATGTGTTCGAACATGCACACACGCATGCACACACGCACTCATGCACGCACATGCACACGCACACGCACACGCACACGCACACGCACACGCACACGCACACGCACACACACACACACACACACACACACACACACACACACACACACGCGCGCGCGCGCACACACACACACACGCACACGCACACGCACACTCACTCACTCAATCTCAAATCCCAAATCTACATGGAGTATTTATTCACAATGAGATCTCTATAAGAAATGATCCCATTGTCTCTTACAATAACTCAAATTATGCCTCCTCCAGACAAATATATGTGATGCCAACTTATGTGTTCAAACATGCACGCACGCACATGCACGCACACGCACACGCACACACACACGCACATGCACGCACACACACACGCGCGTGCGTGCGCATGCGCACACACACACACACACACACTCAATCCCAAATCCCAAATCTACATGGAGTATTTTTGTCCACAATGAGATCTCTATAAGAAATGACCCCATTGTCTCTTACAATAACTCAAATTATGCCTCCTCCAAACAACAATATGTTGTCATCACAAATTCTATCACATCACTCTACAAAGTCCCTTACCACCACACATCAAGTACATATTTCTACACCTCGTTGTATCCTTTAGTTTTGTGATCCTTGCATCTATCTACCCCTTCAATTTTGCAAGATTGTATCTTTTTCCAACAGTCAATTCCTTTATCCACACATATAAATGTTGTGGAAAATCTACAAAAAATACCTCATATGACGCACTTTATATCTCATGATCCACTCTTAGGATCTTGACTATCTTGAATCTTAGTATTTAGTTTAAACTCCAAAGCTTCACCCCAATAATAAGCTTCAATATGTTCTTGTATAAGTCAATCTAGTAATTTTTTGCAACACTTGATAAGGGCCATAATATTTGGGTGAAATCTTGTTATCTCATTTTTGTTGTTTCAATGATAGCTGCTTATATGGCTATAATCATATAAAAATAAAGTCTCCAAATTCAAATATTCACTAACAGTGATGTTGATCAACTTCTTGCTTCATGTGGTTTTGTGTCATTACCAAGTTCTCTTTAAGGATAGACCGAACCTCATGTTGGTGTTGAATGTGATCTTCAATTTCTCTTACTTTAGGCTAGACCCTTATGTTGGATGTGAGGGATGGTGGATGGTAACTGTATAATGCCAAGAATGGGGAAATTTTGGCTGATGTATGAAATGATGTGTTATATCGTCATTCTACAAGTTGTAGCCACTTACCCCATCTCTTCTACTTATCTGAAGTGAAACATCGTAGATGCCCCTCCAAACCTTTATTGACTACCTCAGTCTATCCATTTGATTAGAAATTGTATGATGAATGATCCAGTTGAGTACCCAAACATGAGAATAAATTATTCCAAAAATTGCTAGTAAATACAGGATCATGATCAAAGACTATAATATTGGGTGTTCCATGTAGCTTCTGAACATTATCCATAAAATATATGGAAATTGTACTTGTTGTAAATGGACG